>CM062806.1:968220959-968787278 GCA_031772625.1 Pinus tabuliformis | reverse complement strand
AGTCTTAGAGCTTGAAAGACTCAAAAACTACTTTTCAAACGAAGTGGGGTGCATTCGCATTCAGAAATAAGTATTTGGGCTAGTGACTTTTGGTGCTTTCCTTTCAATGTGCGATGGACATCGCATTTCATGGAATGATATGTTAGAGTGTGGTGGTTTATCTTGACAATGTCATGGTGTTTTCAAGAAAGAGATCCAACCACCTATGCTACTTGAAGCAAATATTTGAGCGATGTCGAAAATACATAATATCTCTTAATCCTAAGAAGAGCATTTTTGCAGTGTCTGAGGGAAGCATCTTGGGCCATATCATAACGAAAAGTGGGATTAAAGTAGACCCTAAAAGGGTCAAGGATATTACACAAATTCTCTTCTAGTGAACAAGAAAGCCATGTAGTCCTTCCTGGGGAAGATAAACTTTCTCCGTAAGTTCATCTTTGATCATGTGCAAAATGTGAAACCTAAGCTGGAGATGGTAAAGAAGGATGCAATTTACAAGTGGGACTGATCCAAGTGGATATTGGTGGCCACCCACCTATCCCACCTAGATCTCCAGTCAGTTTCTTTTTTTTGCTTGTGTATTTCAACATTTATTATTTTTAGCAGTTTTTCGGGTCCTGAACTTCCGAAGCAGTTTTGACCCCCTAAATGGCATTTTTTGAGGTCCGATGCAGGACCATAGCCATAGGCAAGGGCTTGTAGAAAAACCTATAGTACTTGGAGAGACCTTTCCAAAAAGGTATCGTACGCGCCAAATGGAGATAATATGACCATGTTATGACCCCGGGAATTTGGCTGCCCAACTAACCCCAACGGGGCCCACAAACTCTTGGTGTTACATCTCCTGTGGTTAGTGTTTTGGTTGCTTAGGGTTATCTCATGTTTTTAAATAATAAATAGGCCCTTGAGCCTCATTGTAACACAGTTCAGAGGCATAGAGCCACCACATCTCTTCTCAGAGTTAAGTTACCATCGCTCGAGCTAGTCTTATTTCCATTCTATTTGAAAGCATATTTCAGTATTTGATATTAATGAAATGAAGTGTTATTTCTATTGCATCTTTGTATTTATGGTTACATTTGTAATTTTTTGTGTTCCTGTTTAAATTCGGATCAGTGGTATTAGAGCGGTCCGCTCTTTCTTTGTTTTTCTTTGCATGTCACCAATGAGGTCGGGATATAAGGAGTTAGGGCTTGAACTGGTCGAACCTTTGCAAGACCAACCTCGCAAATCTTGACGACCTCCCATGGGGGAAGAAAAGAAAGACGAGTGGGAAGGAGATCCTTTCAAAATCTTGCTTGAAGAAGCCTTCGAGCGTTAGATGAATGCGATGATGGACAACTTTGCCTAGATCCTTCAGCGGCTACCCAAAGGCGACACATCTATTTACAACAACTACTCTGGAAGCGCCACACCCTTTAAGGTACAAGTTAACTTTAACATTCCCATATTTGAGGGTCATATAGATGTGGATGTCGTAGATAAATGGTTAAATTTGCTAGAAGGATATTTTTCTGTTCATGATTATTCCAGCCGGGTAAAGATTACTTTTTCTCTTCTCAAACCCGCCCCCCACGTCAAGGACTGGTGGGAAATCCACTGTGAGCCGAAGGATGAAAGTACAACCTCATTATTTTCGATCGTACCCACTTGGGATTAATTCTGGTACACCATCAAGGATCAGTACTACTCTTTCGGGAGCTATGAGGATAAATACTTAAAGTGGATCACACTGCGATAGGGAAGGGACTAAGAAGTGCTAGAGTTTACCAATGTTTATCATACCCTTCGCACAAAGTTGGGTATCAAGGATTCTGATAAACATTTGGTACTCAAGTACCATGGTTTCCTACACAGGTACATCCAGGATGAGATGGAGTTCCTGGACATCTCCTCACTCAACACAATGTATCGATATGTTGTCAAGATCGAGTAGAAGCTTAAACAGAAAAAGTGAGATTTTGGATTTGCGAACCCAAAGCAAGGGAAAGGCGCCCCCAAACCACAGAACAAAGGGTAAAGCCAAGGTGGTGCGACCCAGGATAACCAGTCGAAGCTGCAAGCAAAGAACAACACCACGAAGGCAAAGAAGGACAGGGGAAAGTAGTGTGAGTTCCATAAGAGCTCCACTCACATCACAAGTGAGTTTCGGGCCAAGCAATCATTGGTGGTCAAGCTGAAGGCTTCTGAGTCCGACACATGTTCCGACTTTGAGTTAGAACCCAACAAGTGGAACAACAAAGGGAAGGAGATCATTGATGTGGAGCCCAGTTCCACTATGGCCACCACCAAGATCTAGAAGATTAAGCTTGAAGATCCAGAAGAGGGGGAGCGCCTATTCCACTCACAGATGTGGGTGAAGGGTTCACCACTGCAGTTCAATGTCGACAACAGGAGCCAAAAGAACTTCATTTCAGCAGAGGTCATGAAGCAGTTGGGCCTACCGACTACAACACATCCACAGCTGTATATCATTGGGTGGCTTCATCAAGGACAAGATCTCCGTGTCAACTAGTAGTGTCGCCTTCCCTACAACATCAAGCCCTTCATAGATGAGGTACTATGTGATGTTGCTCCTCTTGCAGTTTGTGATGTATTATTAGGACAACCATACTTATGGAAGCAACATGCTGTATATGAGTCTAGACCTCGCTCTGGTATTATTTCTTTGGGTAGTAAGTTATATAGGATATCGGCAGTAGCCCCACCTACCGCCATCTCTTTGATCTCTACTAAGAAATGCACTAAGGTTATCTCCTAGACTGGGAAATTTATTTTCTTCTAATTCACTCTCAAAGTAAGGGGAAGTTCGTAGCCACAGCCATGGCCCCTGGGAAGGGTTCCTCCAAGCAGCAGAAGCAAGTGGATGTAGTCGTGGAAGAATACAGGAACATATTCTCCTCATCCACAGGGGTACCCTTGCATTTTCAGGTAAAGCATTCAATCAACCTAGCTCCCAGAGCACCCTCTACCCAACAAGCTGATATATCACCGCTCCATTATGGAAAATGAAGAGATCAAGCGGAAAATCCAAGAGTTGTTGCAAAAAGGGCACATTTGACCAAGTTCCTCACCTTGTGGGAGCCCAATTGTACTTGAACAAAAGAAGGATGGGACCTAGAGGCTATGCATTGATTATCGGGCACTAAACAAAATCATTGTCAGGAATAGGTATCCAATCCCATGGATTGATGACTTGCTGGACCAACTCAAGGGGGCCAAGTATTTCAACAAGATTGATCAGAAGTCTAGTTATCACCAGGTCCCAATAGAGCCCACAAATGTATGGAAGACTGCCTTTAAATTCAAGAAAGATATTTTTGAATGGTTGGTTATGCCCTTCGGATTGACAAATTCCCTTGCTACTTTTATGAGGCTAATGGATGAAATCTTGTGGCCCTTCACCAACTCGTTCATGTTGGTTTATCTGGATGACATCCTCATCTTCAGCAAGAGTTGGGAAGAACACTTGCAACACATTCGACAAGTCCTTTAGAACTTCGATAGCACAAACTATGTGCCAAAAGAAATACACCTTTGGCATGAGCTAGGTCCAATACTTGGGTTACATAATAGATGAGCGTGGCGTGCATGTGGACTCGACCAAGATCCAAGTCATTCAAGACTTGTTGGCCCCAACCACTCTAATGGAGCTTCACAGCTTTTTGGGCCTTGCAAATTTCTATCAGAGGTTCGTGTTGGGATTCTCCCATATCACTTGGCCTTTGAGTTAGGTTACTAAGGGTGGGGCGAAAGCAAAGTTTTCCTGGTTCGAGTCCCAACAGAAGGTGTTCGTTGAGTTGAAGCATCGCCTCTACTCTGCATTGGTACTTACACTGCCAGACCTGCAACAACCATTTGAAATTGAGACAGACGCCTCTGACTACACTATTGGTGTAGTCCTCACCTAGCACAAGCTTCTAGTGGCCTATCATAGTGAGACACTTTTTGATACAATTTGGAAGTACCCCACCTATGATAAAGAGATGTATCCCCTCATGCAGGCTTGTTGAAAATGGAAGCACTACATTCTAGGGAAGGAGATGGCATCCACACCAATCATCGACCTCTTCAGTTTGTACAGACATAAGGGAAGTTGCAAAAATATCACCATCAGAAGTGGTCTACATATTTGCAACAATTCCACCTAAACATTAAATACAAAAAGGGTAGCACCAATCATGTTGCAAACTGCCTCAGTCGTCCTCCAGTTGCAGCACTAACTATTGTTTTCAGCTCTTGTGGCCATGAGACCTCTGGATGGCCACAACTATACAAAAATGATCCAGAGTTCACCTAAACATACCAGATGCTAGTAGATGGAAAGCAAGTTCCTGATTTCCACCTCCATGACACATTATTATGCTACCTGGGCCAACTTTGTGTTCCTTCAAACGAGCGTGCCAAGCTTATTTGGGAGGCGCACTACATTCAGGTAGCAGGACACTTTGGTGTGGAGAAAACTATGGTTTTATTACAAAAGTACTTTTATTGGCCCAAACTCCGACTAGATGTTGGGAAATATATCAGATCCTACACTACCTGCGCTATTGCCAAACCAACCATCAAGAAGCAAGGCATGTACACTCCTCTTCCTACTCCTAGCTAGCCGTGGGAATTCATCTTCATGGACTATATGTCTAGTCTCCCTTCTACCAAGCATGGTAATGACTGTTTATTTGTGGTCGTGGACAAATTTTCTAAGATGACTATATTGGCGGCCTGCAAGAAGAGTATCACAGTAGAGGACACTGCCAAACTCTTCTTTGAATAAGTATGGGTACATTTTGGGATCCCGCAGACCATTATATCAGATCGGGATAGCAGGTTCCTAAGCACATTATGGTCAAGCCTCTAAACACTATTGGACACCAAGCTCACCAAATCAACTACCTTCCATTCCCAAACTAATGGCCAGACGGAGGTCGTTAATAGGATGATAGTGCACATACTCCGCATGTACAACTCCAATCATCCTCGAACCTGGGATGAGAGTCTCCCATATGTGTAGCATAGTTATAATAGAGCTCTCCATAGCTCGACTAGTTGCAGTCCCTTTCAAGTGGGTCTAGAATTTTAACCATTGTGCCGATTGATGTTGCGATGCCTCATGCGACTACGCTGACAAAATCCACACATGTACTGTCCGAGGCTGATAAAGCGACCAGATTTATTGAATTCATCCAACATATCTGCCAACAGGTTCACGACATCCTAGAGAAGTCAAATGCCAAGCAGCGACATGATCAACATCGGGTGCCACACAAGTTTCATGTGGGCAACAAAGTCTGGTTGCATTTGCAGAAGAAAGCCTTATCGGAGCCCATCGGAAGCTCAGACCACTCTGATATGGTCTTTACACCATTACCAAGGTTGTGGGAGACAATTATTTTGAGCTCAACATTCCTTGGTCTACATCCAGTGTTCAATGTGGACCTCAACCATACTTCCCACCATTGCTGGTCACATAAGACATTGCAGAACAACTCACACCAACAAAGTTAAACCCAGACTGCATGGAATGAGCCACAATAGATCGGATTATGGACACACAGGTCAAGAAACTTGCCAACAAAATATCCAACTACATCGGGTTGTCAAAGTTGGTCAACTCCTGCAACAAGGCAAGTGGATCACCAGGGAATGGGTTCAACAGAGATTTCCTCACCTCATGGAGGCTTTGCACACAATGGGGACCATTGCTTCGTAAGGGGGGAGGAATGGTCAAGGTGGATATTGGTGGCCACCCACCTTTCCCACTTAGATCTCCAGTCAGTTTCTTTTGTTTGCTTGTGTATTTCAACATTTACTATTTTTAGCAGTTTTTGGGGTCCTGAACTTCTGGAGCAATTTTGACCCCCTAAACGACGTCCTTTTGAGGTCCGCTACAGGTCCATAGCCATAAGCAAGGGCCTACGGCAAAACTTGTAGTATTCGGAGAGACCTTTCCAACAAGGAATTCATATGCGCCAAACAGAGATAATATGACCAAGTTATGACCCCAGGAAGTTGGCTTCCCAACTAACCCCAACAGGGCCCACAAACTCTTGGTGTTACATCTCCTAGGGTTAGGGTTTTGGTTGTTTAAGGTTTTTTCATGTTTTTCAATAATAAATAGGCCCTTGAGCCTCATTGTAACACAGTTTAGAGGCATGTAGCCACCAGATCTCTTCTCAGAGATAAGCTACCATCGCTCGAGCTAGTCTTATTTCCATTGTGTTTGTAAGCATATTTCAGTATTTGATATTAATGAAACGAAGTGTTATTTCTGCTGCATATTTGTATTTATGTTTATATCTGTAATTTGTTGTGTTCCTGTTTAAATTCGGATCAGGGAAAAAAAGGAAAAAGATGTGTTCTCTCGTATTAAGCAAGCAATCACAGAAGCACCAACCTTGTACAACCCAAATTTCAACAAGGATTTTATGCTCTACACCTTTACTTGTGATACTTATCTTGTCACGTGCTTACACGGAAAGATGATTAGAGGAATGAGCAGCCAATATCTTTTATGATTGTTAGCCTACAAAAACTTGGACTTAACAATCTTGCCATCAATAAGCATGTGCATGCAGTCTATAAGGCGATGAAGCACTTCCAACCCTATCTTTTGAAAAATCAGTGTATTATCTTTGTTCCACACCTTGCAGTCAGATCATTGTTTGTCCAGCAAGAGTTAGGTGAGAGAAGAGCGAAATGGATGACTGGTTTGCAAGAGTATGATCTAGAATTCAAACCAGTTCATATTATTAAGGGCCATGGTCTATGTCAGTTAACAAAAGAAGCGATGAATGAAACAGAAGATGATCCAACTAGATGGGAGCAGGAAATTGAGATGTACAATGTTGAGCGAGCCACCCCCACTTCTATCTTAGACTCTTGGTATGCGAATGTGCACCAATATCTTGAGCATGGAACTTTTCCCTCTCACTTATCCGTGCAACAGAAGAGGGCAGTCAGATTAAAATATTTATCTTACTAGTTAGTGCATGGGGTGCTTTTCATGAAGCACCATAACGAAGTATTGCTCAGATGCTTGGAAGCACATGATTCAAAGAAAGTGATACGTGACCTCCATGATGGACCAACTAGGGTGCACTTTGCGGGTGACACTACAAAGCACAAAGTCACGCAGGCCGATTTTTATTGGCCCACATTATTCAAAGATGCTCACACATATGGCCAAAAGTGTCTAGTCTGTCAAAAGTGTGCCGGTCGAGGAAAGAAGTCAGCTGCCCCATTGCAGCCTATTGTTGTGAAAGAGCCATTTCAATAATGGGGCTTAGATGTCATTGGTGAGATTTTTCCACACTCATCAAAGCAAAACTGCTATATTCTCATTGCCACAGATTACTTCATGAGGTGGACAGAAGTAGTTCCACTTAAGCAAGTGAACGATTAGGAAGCCATCAACTTCCTTAAGCAAAATATTATCTCTAGGTTCAATGTTCCGACTTCACTTGTTTTTGACAATGCAATGTACTTTTGATCTTTAAGATTATATGACTTTGCATTGGAAAATAGCATTGTATTGAAACATTCTACTAATTACTATCCGTAGGGAAATGGTCTTGCTAAGTCTACCAACAAGAACCTTATCTGCATCATTAAGGAGATTGTTTTCTCTGAACAAAGGAACTGACACTCCTCTTTGGTGAATGCCTTATGGGTTGACCAAGTCACACATAAACCTTCTCTAAATACGTCTCCCTACTTCCTAGTGTATGGAAAAGAATCCATCCTACCCTTGAACATCTATTTGCCTACTTTTCAACTTTCACAAGAATCCCAGGGCAAGCCATGCTTATTAGTTCAAAGTAGGATAGACACCCTCCACAAGATGTAGGAAGAAAGATGGAAATATAAAAAAAAAAACCTCTTCACTAGAGTCGTATCAAGAGGTGGTTCGATAAGAAGTCTGCAGGGATAAATGAATTCAATGTGGGTGATCTAGTCTTGAAGTGGGAAAAATCGCATGAAGACAAAGGAAAACATACTAAGTTTCAATCCATGTGGATTAGATTGTTCACTATGCACGAGAAGCTTGGCCAACACATGTATCGTATTCAATCTTTAGACAAGAAGATTGACTTCCTTCCTATTAATGGCCAAGATTTAAAACGATATTTTCAATGATGGTATGGGGCTATGCCCTACCCTATGTACATAGTTTGTTTGGTCTTGCATTTTGTTTTCGTTCGTGTAAATAAGAATCATGTGTGAATGTGTGTTTTGGCTTCTTTATGTGTGGCTGAGTTGAAAAGAGTCTTGTGACACTACAACATTTGGTTAACCTTCAGACCTCCTTCTTTGTTTCGGTTATGTCTTTTGGCCAATGATGTTCTGACAGAAAATATGATTCTTCTATAAGGAGAGTTTTGTGTTGAACCATGATACCTGTGTCTATTTTGGAAACCTTATGCCCATACTCGGTTCTTTATGTTTCAGTGTTTTCATGCTTATCCAATCAAGTAGAAGAGGAAAAGGGGAAAACTCTAAATGAGAAAACCTAAATCAGAGGTCTTTATATGCTTCTCTAAAGGAACAACCTCTCCAACTTTCAATAAGTTTGGATCCTTCTTCCGCCCACGAAATGATAAGTGCCTATGCACAGTCCTATATAAATATATAAATAAATGTGAAAGAAGAGTAAGTCTTCCTGCACAGAGAGGTGAAGCAAGAAACTCCACCGGGGTACTTTACAGGGTCGCTGGAAGGGGATAAATGTTTGTGTTCCTGAAGTGACATTGTTGGGGTATTGTTTAGGCCTACTGCCAGCGGAGCAACACCAACGGTGAAAAACTATACTCTGAAAATCTAAAGCTCATGAACAAAGGGGACTATGTTTATTCACGGGGTAAGTGGGGAAAACAAAGTGATTTTCAAGATGAATCAATACTCCCCAAAGAACTAGACCCTTCACAAAAGAATCAACCTAGATAGAGAAGTTGGAATTCTACCAATGTGTCGCCAAGTGTTGTCGCTGCTACAACACCCTCCAAAATTTTGGCTTACACCTAAATTTCAGAGCCTACTTTGATCTTGCATACTGTCATCACAAACATTAAGACTCATCACATGTGTTTTCTCTACGTCTTTTGGTTCCATTTGCAAGAAAATCAAAGTGGCGCCTTTTTACATTTTAAGTGTCACACATTGCACGAAAGCTAGTTTTGGTGGTTTCAAGGGGTAACCTTTGCATAAATAAGTTGGTTTTACCATGTAAACATGTGTCGCACTCATTTCCAAAGTTTTAAGCACTGTTGCATAAGTGTCATTATGGTCATTGCAAAGTGTATCCTTGGTGTCGCACTTGGCATAAGTTGTAGCAAAGTTGTCACATTGAGGGAAGTATGTTGTTCATGTGTTCGGGATGATCTATGTTGTGTATTCAAGTTATCTAAGTGTGTGATCACAGTCAAGTCTTGTTATTGTTCACATCAACTTCATGCATTCCACACTTAGTCAAATCTGGAAAACTTCTTGACCGAGCAACTTAGCCTCAATGCTCCCCAAAGAACTAGACCCTTCACAAAAAGAATCAACCTAAAGGACATGTACAAAATATGAAGAGTCATGTAAAGTCGAAAAGTTATAGGGAAGTCAAACAATCATAAGGGTAGTCAAAGATTCACAAGGGAGGTGAAGGATCACCCCATTGGCTATATATACACCCTCAATGTATGAGCAAAGGACTTTTCACCTTGGCATTTCCCATAAGGCATCAGAGAACAAGCTAGTTCTTTTGAGGAGCAAGTAGTGGCTCCAACACTCCACTATTGGAGCTAGTGGTGTTCGATGTATACATGTGTCCCAATAATTTTACTTAATATATGAAGTTTGATGGCCAACACTTTCTTCATGCATAGATTATGAATATTTGTAAGATTGTTCTATGAATGTTTATGATTCATGTTTGTTTTCACCTGTACTAAAATAGTTGAACTATTTCGATTATTTTAGTGCTTATCATGTTGAGAATGTGTTGTAATGGTTGCAATGACTGTCTCATCTTTATGGACTATTCCGTTGGATGTTAGAGAATATTTCCGGTTTATGTGTGTCTCTACTAGGGTGGTACTATTACCTCTCTTTTAGAGGCTCACTTTTTGTTCCCTCTGTAGTAGAAGAGCCTTGACACACCTACAACTGAACACTCACCACGCACACCTACTTGCTTTTCGAAGGCACATACGCAATCCTCTCTTTTGCTAACATCTAAAGCCAAGGAAAACCCTTAAGAAAACGGTAATCGAACCATATTTCGGATGGGGCTCCTATCCCAAACAATGTGAGGTATAATTAGGACGACATATCGGGGAGACCCCTTTAAATGTTGGCAGGTCCAACACTATCAACAGTTCCTCAGAGAGAAAAAGTGGGACATGTAGACAAAGCATTATACGAAATGCATCAACGCAACTCTGCTTCGGCATAAGAAGAGGTCTACTGATGACAATAATAATATCAACACATGCCTCTTCCATCCGTACTCTAATTTTGCACAGAGATGTGGCTGAAAATGAAGAAATTCTTAGTAATAATGTTTAACCCTGTAGTCAATGGAGGTGGAGTTGACGGGAGAAAATCCTAGTTGCAAAGCATGGGTAATTGATATAAAATGGAGGTCGTTTCTACATGCATAAGATTCATGGACATAGATGTGGGTAGAGATCTAACATTATGGAAGAAGCAAAGTTGAGAGGCTAGGAGACATTTCTGATGAGCAGAGAGGCCAGGAGTTAGGCTAGCTCCAATACCACTATTAAACTTTTTTTTTGATAAGCATGAGATACATATGATTCAAATGATATACATAAATACAATTGTATGACCTTTGTTTCATCTTCCAAGCAGTCTCTTAGACTCCCTATGACTCTTCAAATTTACTTATGGCTTTTCACCTTCCCAAGTGAATAATTCAAATTCACATAATCCCTAAGTATTACATTTCCAACCATCTAAATGTTTGCATCTGATTTGATATACATGAATAGATGGATTTTTTTGCTAATTTTGCATATTTTATGTATGATTTTAGTGGACCAAACCTTCTCCCTGGTTCTTTAGTCAATTCTAATCTGACTATCATTTGGCTATGGTCCCATTTTCAGCTTTGATAACTTTGGATTAAGCCAAGATAGTCAACATAACTTTGGTTCATGCTCTTTGCATCTATGACCAACAAAATAAACAACGGGGTTAGTAATACATATTTTGCAACACAACTTTAATAGGGTCCCTTGTGTCTCTACAAGGCCTTCCACATTATTTTAGATTATATCCTCTTGTCCTTTATGAAATTCCAATTGCTTTCACATATCCATCCACATCCCACCAATAGAAGGAGCATGGAAAAGCTTCTTTTGTTGTGCAAAACTTGGCCAAGATTCACAATAGAGTCCATGGCATTCTTCAACAAACACATGCCGAGGCATTGCATAACCAACATCAAGTTGCTCCACATTTTAGGTTGGTGAAAAGGTTTGGCTTCACTTGGACAACCAAGTTTTCAAAAATAAGCATCGCAAGCCAAGACCATTCCATATAGTCCTTACACCATCACTCAACAAATGGGCCCCAAAATTTTCAAGTTAAATCTTCCATCTTAGCTGGGATCCATGATGTGGTGAATGTCAGTTGGTGAAATGAGCCCTCCTCACTTGAAGGAACCAATTTCAATCACATGTCTATAAGCCACAATTCCATATCTCCAATAATTCACTAGCAATATCAACTCACAACTTGATGGGTTGGCCACAGAGGCACTTTACCCTCTCAAGCCAAGTGGTTGTCCCATTCAACACTTGAACAGAATTTCCCCATCTTCAACAGAAATTGAGGACAATTTCATCTCTGCTTGGAGTAATTTATAAAACTTATGATCAAATTTGTACATTAGTACACTTTGTATTTCATCTTTTCTCTTTTTGGGTGACTTTGTACAAATTGATCACTCACCTACTTTATTATAATCTATCAGACTTGGTCAAACATAATATTCTCTTGCAATTTTGCAAGCCTATATATATCCAATACAAATCACTATACAAGTTGTTTACAGTTCCAGCAATCTCTTCTCTCATGCTTGCATACTTGTCTCCTTGTTTGGTATCCTTGCATTGCTGTAACTGAGATCATATCACCTATAATGTTTTAAGCTTGCTCTCATCGCCTAACTAGCAATGACCACACTTAAAAGCCTCCAGAAATGAAGTTTTGGCTAAGGATTATTGGTTTGCATTAACGTGTATTGTCTATTGGTATCTTTATTAATGTAGATGGCAGGGACGGAGCCCTTAACAGCTAAACAGTGTGTTGTATGCAAAGAATGTAACTTGGCTATTGCTTCATTGAGATGTTGCTGTGTCATAAATTTTTGGTCAAACTTTCATCTTTTTCGTTGAACGACGTCTTAACAACCTTGAAATATTTTCCCTACAGCTAAAGTAATAAATGGTTTTGGAGAAATATCTTACATTCTATTAGTAATTTTTACTATAAAGCAAAACTGAGAAAAGAAGATCAAATACTGAATAGCTACAATGTCAAAAAGAGATTTATATGATGAATAACCAAGAGCAAATGCAACTATGACCTTATTCACATAGTGGATTAACTTGTCCATTTGGCTGAACCAAGAATCCGCATATAGATATTCAAAGTCATTTCCCATTGTCCACATAATATGATTTGTACGGGTAACATTAGCCTGCACACAATGAGGCAAAGTCACGATATCCAATCAATGAAGCAAAACAATTTTTTTTTTATAAGAATGCGTTAAAGTAGTTATTCATACTTCTCTGGGATGGAAAATTGAATTTTCGACAGTTTATTCTAGATGTAAAAGGTGAAGTGAATAAACTATAGAATTGGTCTAGGCATGATCATCCTAGCATCTATTGCATTGCTATCAAAAGCAACACCAATTACCTGAGTTATTGCTGCTTCGACAAAATCATCAACACGTTGTTTAACATTGTTGTCAAAAAGCAGAGCATCATCCTGCAGTAAATTACGCACGAACATGACTTAAATAAAGAGATCACTGGAATTAGTGTGCATATTGCATTCTGCAATTTACCCACAGAAAACTTACCTGAATTGGAGGAGAATTATCATCCCCATAAAAATTTTCATATCGAAAACGATCCGGAGGATTATAGTGAACAGGAAATGCATCAGTAAATATCTGCAATTAAAAGAATTAGTGATCAGAATACCATGTAAACAGCATAGTATTCTTGACATCTCCAAGAAACCTTCAAGGGTGTACGACACATTTACAATACTATGTGGTTACCTGAGCAGAGGGACCAAATGTCTTGGAACCCTGCCATACAACCTCCAAGGTCTTCTGATTTATTCGGTTTGCTCTGTCCTGGTAGTCGATCCGTGCAAAAAAGAGAGAGTCGAACCCAAGCTACAAATAAAAGAGAAGAAAGAAATGCTATTATTAAACACATTCGAAGCGCAAACAGTGCCAGCCATAACCTGGGAAACTGACCCAAGGATTTATTCAGATGTTCATGCTTATTAGCCGGAAACCAATGGAGGCTGAGACATTGACATATGGACTTCTAGACTATTATTGCAAAGAACCAAAGGTCCATCAGCTCTATGACATGCACTTATTAACATGGGTGAACACCGATCCCAAGATACGATTACTGATTTAAATTACAAGGAAACCCTGTCAGCCTACACAAAACAGAGAAGCGCATCACCTATAACAGAAATATGATTGTCCTGCATCAAGAATATGCCGAAAATGTCAAATGGTAAAGACACTCTGTTGTGTGGTATCTGTTTTGCATAATTCTCTAAAATGCAGATAACAAAACCAAACTAGTCGCAACTCTAGTATGTGCTAAAGTAGAAGGAAACAGAGTTCTTCATCAAGGGTATAAAAAAAGACAACTAAGAAAATAATGGCAAAATCATGATTTCGATTAACAAAGAAGTATCATAATTCGAAAGAATATATTAGGAGGAGCAATGGCAAAAGACAAAGAGAGCTCCTTAGACCCAGTAACATATCTACATTCTATTTATTGCAATATCAATAGCACTTCCAATATCATAAGACAGACCTCTGCACCTAGCAAATACGCTTGAACTGCGGAATGCCCAAAAGGATCAATCTGCCATCCAATACGCGGGGTTTTATTAAATTGCTGCTTGATAAAACGGTGTCCAAGTGTTGTCTGATCGATCATGTCTATATAATGTGTTGCTGCTTCATCATGCATACACCAGCCACCATTTCTGGAATTTGAAATACAAAAATAAATCAGCACAGCCACTAAGTGATATTAATCCTTGTAAAAGAAGGTGGTTGTTTCCAAAGGAAAGAAAAATACACGAATTCCAGCTGGCCTGAATCAACTAGTTTCTTGACTTGTCCCTGCTTCTTCTCACTTTGCTCCAACCACCACCTTTGAAAAAATGCCTGCAACCACCACACCCAAGGATTTCACACATGTACCAGTTTTGGGCAGAGCTATTCAATGTTCAACTCATCTGATCGCCTTAAAGAAAAAATTGTGAAAAGCTATATGTAGGAACTAGATCTACTGCACATGCCTTACTTGCATGGGTAGGTAGGGGGAACACTATTTTGACATAATCAAGGCTTAGCATGCACACTTTGAAGAAATAACATCTGCATCCTTTTCAGTAATATAAGTATCAGGTTTAGAAAAAACCATAAAAGTATGCAAGATGTAATGCACAAGGTTTAGCTTAATATATAGCCCTTTCAAGGTCTACCACAACTTGGTAGAGGAGACCATAACTTCTGTCATCCAATCTTCCCAAGTAAAAGCAAATCAGTCCAATGAGTGCTGGGCAGCATTTATCAAGTGGGTGTCAAAAGATTCATATAGACAAGCTTACCAAAAAATATAGGGACCAAATGAAACTGCAACCACTGTCATATGATAGCCACATAGGCAACGTTTTCTTGGTAACATCCGGCAATATAACTTTTTGGGTTTATGTTTTGGAGTATGATTTTTCTTTTAAGTATTCAGAAAATCTGACTGGTGAGAGTAGATTTTTTTGTCAAGGAAAACCTCTAAGACCCCTCTTCTCTGGAATATTCGGATGGAGGGTGACTCAACCACCTGTCACAATACCAGCGGATAACCCAGTAGAATTTAAAAGGACTTGAAGCCGAGCCAGACCAGAACCAGAGACTTCACGGCTCAGCTAGGCTAGAACTGGACACCTCATGACTCAGCCAGACTAGTTGGAGGCCTCATGACAAATCAAACCAATTGAGCTAACCCACTGGGTTCTTGGCAGTAAATATTTCCCTTCATTATTGGATAGAGAATATTTCTGATAACATTCAATCTCCGGACGAACATGGGGGTGTTGGCCAATTTATCCCATTGCAGATCACCTTGACAAGAATGGAACATTCAGGATACCGAAACAAGGTGGATGAGGAGGCCTCAAGCCTCAAGGTATCTAGCCATCCAACTATTTTGAGATTAGAGTACTTGGGTGGTTCAATCTTCGTATGGGTTCAGCAGCAAAAGATAGACTATATAGCACTGACCTTACAAATGCACGTTGTGTAGTTTGCTGGGAGATGCATAACGGTTAGGCATGTTATGTGGATTTGCAAACTTGCCAAAACATTTTGGGTCTGGATTGCCGCTTAGTACAGGGGTGTCTTTTTCTCTCCTTCACATAGGAAAAGGATTTTTTTTGGGGATCAAATGAATGATTTGACAAGTAGTAGTGGGTGAAACGTGATAAGATTGATTGGCATATTTTTCTTCTGAAAACCAAGAGAAACAATTGGTCCATTCAGATTGAGAGAAGTTTTAGCTGTTCAATTTTCCCTCGTTTGAATTCAAAGCACTACAAGTCAGATATATCAACTTGAAGAGACTGGGTACTGTAAACTCAGTTATAAATCATTTCAGTATACATATATACTCTCCATTATTCATAAGGACGTTGATGATTTATTTGGTAAGAAAACATACTTGTTCTACATAAACGAATTTACGGTTCGGATCTTCTTGCAATGAGTAGACCAAAGAATCCAATATGTTCCTCACACAGGTAGGTTGCCCCGGCTGCAGATATGATTCACAGTCTATGGTAAATACATTTCATTCAGATGCATTACAACAAACTGATTAATGTAGAATAAGGCTTGATATTTGAGTAGAGGAATTAATAAGACCTGAAGACTGTCATTGGAGCCTACGTAGTACTGATCAACGGTCTTAAGCCACCCCACGTCGTCGTGAGTATGGGGGACCAAATGCACATTAAGCTTGCCTTCCACAGGCCCAGCTGTTGTATTGTAGTGAATATACACACCAGTAATCCCATGCTGGGATAACAATACTGAGCTTACCAGTAACAAAAACAGTGCCCTTAATGCAATCATCATTCTGCAGTGCACTAGTATATTGCAGAAGCTTGTAGTTGCCTGCAACAATGGATATGATCACAAATTTATATTGGGATTGACTGTAGCAAACTTGCAGTTGCCTGAAACAATGGGTATGATCACAAATTTATATTGGGATTGACTGTAGCATTAATGTTTGACATAGAGCTTACGTAGGATGGCTGGTTCAAGAATGGAGAGCGGAGATGTGGCTCATGCTCTCATACCCTGCGTCATCGCTTACTTCTTTGTCTGCGTGAAAGGCTCTAGAAACCGTGGGCAAAGTGATTACAGTGAGGTGGTAGAATCTCCATGTGAAGTTTAAATATTGCAAAATGCGATCAGCGTTGGAAGTTAGGGACAGGAAGGAATTGATAAAGCAATTTACAGTCTCTTGTAATGCTAGTTTATGGCAACATTTCTAATTATTTTTTACGTCAGACAGTGTAACAATGGAGGTGATGGAAACTTTATTTTCTTAAGAGTTGTGGAGTAAATGGAAACTCTACTTTTGAACAGTTTAGTTCTGGAGTGAATGGAAACTTCAAATTTTTTTTAATAGTTGGGTTGTGGAGTAAATGTAAAACTTGATTATTTTTTTTTTTTTTTTTTTTTTTTACAACATGGTGAATCGGTAACTGCCTGGCCTAATCTAAGTTCAATTAAAAAAATTTAGAAGACAAATTTTTTTTTTAATGGGATTATCTTGCTTATTCATATTCTCTAATTTTCAAAATGTTGAAGCATCTCAACTAGATTCATCTTTTAAGGTGTCAAGGAGAATTGATCCATTATCTTCCAATAGCAAAGTGTTTTAGCAATTTATTCTAATTTTTAATTTTATTGAGATTATTTTAAGTTTATATAGTACGAAATGTAACATCAATTTACTATGCGCTTTAATTTTCAGAGGTTTTTCTCTTCTCTCTCATAATTTGATGATATAATTCGTACGGATCATGAATTTAGTTATTTGGATATATATAAATGGATTCAACTTTTTGAAGAAAAAAAATAGGTATTAGATTTTTGCAAATCACAAGATTCCAAGAAATTTCAGTTCAAAATTGATTGGAAAATATGCCCAAAATGAATCAAAAACATCTAACAATGAGATTATTAAAATTTAATAAAACATTCCAACAACAAAATTAATCTTCATTTAATATTATTTTTATTTTTATTATTATTTTTTAAGGGGTGCTGCCCCTTGGAAAGAATGCATATATATTTCATTATCATTACATCATTGTTGCGTCAACAGACGACAACATATCGTTGGGAAGTCATTAATGAACCGTCCCAACCAACCACTCGGGATAACTTCATTTAATAATATTACATTGTAATAATTTAATTTTAATATCACAACAAATGTAAAATCAATTTATAATACAACTTGATAAAATATGTCTACCCAGGATAACGTTTGGGATAACTTCCGCGTACTTCATTTAATAATATTACATTGTAATAATTTAATTTTAATATCACAACAAATGTAAAATCAATTTATAATACAACTTGATAAAATATGTCTACCCGAGATAACGGATAACTTATGCGTACTTCATTTAATAATGTTACATTGTAATAATTTAATTTTAATATCACGACAAATATAAATTCAATTTATAATACAGCTTGATAAAATATTCCAGAAATGTAAGATGCATTTATGATAAGAGTGATATTGTTTTGTTTTTTTAAACATTATTTACAAATTATTATTGACTTAATTTATTAATATTGTAAGGTTTTTCATTTGTTTACTAAAAACACTTTGGGATATTTTCTAATTTATAGATATTATGTATGACATTATCACTAAAATCAAGAATTTATGCTTTGAAATAATTTTTAATTCATAAAAGCTTTTGGTATGAATAATGTTATTTTCAAAATTAGTATAAACGTAAGTTTTTTTTGATAATATTTGTATGCTAAGTCATTAGGTTTTGCATACAATATTAACTAAATTCCAAGTTAGTCTAATTTTATTATAGGACGGATTTATCCAATGACATTGACAAATCTCAACCAAAAAACATCACAAAATTCATCTAAACTCACATGAAATTCAAAAAGTTTGTAATAAAAGAATAATAATAATAAAAAAAAATCTAAAGGCTAAAATTTATTAGCTTTAAAAAAAAAAATCCAAATTTCCAGCATTAATAGAAAATACATTGAACAAAGTTTTTTTAATAATATTTTTCATTTCTATTTATTTATTTATACCATACACTTAAATTAATTAAATTCATATATTTATAAATAGTTAATAAAAATGTAATATTTCAATAAAATATAAAAATTATATATACTAAAAAGTATATGTAAATTATATAAATTTATATATTTCTAAAAAATTATAATAGAAATATAATTAATATAGAGAGTAATATTTCATTAATATATAAAAGTTAAATATACAAAAGAAGTATATGTAAATTATATAAATTTATAAATAATTATAATAAAAATGTAATATTTCAATAAAAATTATATATATATATATATATATATTTATTATGTAAATTTAATAAAAGTATAATATTTTAATGATATATAAAACTTAAATATATAAAAGAAACATATGTATATTAATAAATAATTTTATATTAATTTTGGTTGTTATTTATATATATATATAAGAGAAGACAATTTTTAGCACCATATATAAAAGAGTTTATAAATATATATATAATTTTATTTTTTTTAATATGTCAAATTTAATAATGAATTTTATTTTTAAAATTTTAACTTCTAATTTTTGTCAAACTTTAGAAATACTAATAGACTTAGTTGGTTTGTATCATCAATATTAACTCATATATCATCAATATCATCAATATTAACTCATATATGATTAAGTAAAGGAATATGAATATGACACAAAATCTCATATAATAATATGTCATTAAATAAAGGAGTATGAAGATGAGACAAAGTCTTATATAATAATATGTCATTAAATAAAGTAGTATGAAGATGAGACAAAACCTTATATAATAATATGTCATTAAATAAAGGAGTATAAAGATAACTCAAAATCTCATATAATAATGTTATTATAAAAATAGCATATAATGTCACATAAATAATAAATATAACTTTAAATAAGTATATAAAAAAATGATATTAAAATTGTCAGATGTTAATTTTGGAGTGAGAAAATGTGTTATTACATTAACTAGAAAAGTTGTATGGAAAATTGGTAATATTGAGGTAGAAAATACTACTTTACCATTGTATTATTATTATGATGTCACTTGGTTATAGAACAATAGAATTAGTTTATTGAAATGGTAGTTTATATCAATGTTTTTTATTAGTTTTATTTTCATGCAGTATAGTTATGGGGTAAAAAGTAATTTTATTTTTTATAAATTTTAACTAAATTTTGTTTAATTATAAATTATTATTTTTAATCTAAAAGTAAAAAAAAATAAAATCATAATTATATTATATATATATACATATTCATCATCATATGTTTAGGGGAGTGTGACTTGCACAGTCCTCCCATGACTCTAGGTTCTAGAGGGTAAATGGTGGGCAACACCTCCACCCTTCTTGGTAGGACCAAGGTCAACACCCTATCATGGAACCTCATTAAGCCTTCATTGTTCTTGGAGTTTTGTCATCACGTGATCGGGTTGGTAAGGATACCATTTGCAATGAAAACACTTGTCCACACATTATAACATATGCATCAATATATTCAAAACCCATTGTATTCAAATAACAGTTCCCTTGCATTCCTATTGTGATACCATCTATGATATTGATCTTTGAGTTCATATAACATATTTGGCTATGTCTAACCAATATATCTGCAGGTTAGCTTTCACATTAAGTAGTCAAGTGTAGTCATACTTTTTATTTCCATCCCATCATTAATGTTGATACATAAAATAAAATTGTGGACATTAGTTTCATAACATAATTCATATTGGTATCCATGTACCAACAACATTACATATAATAATTTGAAATATCATTTTTACATTTAACCTTTCATAGTTATGGAATAGTTCAAAATGATAGCCTCAAGTATCTAGCTAAAATTAAGTAAGATATACAAAATAAATTTTTAAGTGCTTCAAGACCAAAACAAGTTGGGGTACTTCTGGCACATGGTTTCTATATATTCCCAGGTAGCAGATCTAGGACTATCTACATAAAATAAAATTGTAGACATTGGTTTCATTACATAATTCATATTGGTATCCATGTACCAACAACATTACATATAATAATTTGAAATACCAATTTTACATGTAACATTTCATAGTTATGGAATAGTTCAAAATGATAGTCTAGAGTATCCAACAAAAAATTAAGTAAGATATACAAAATAATTTTTTAAGTTCTTTAAGATCAAAACAAGTTGGGGTACTTCTGGCATATGGTTTATGTATCTTCTCAAGTAGCAGATCTAGGACTATACTTATTCCTTTGGACCAGTATACATAATGGTTCGACCGAGACGGTTCCCTCATCTGATACTCGTAGTTCCTAAGATTGAAGGTTATGAGATTTTTCAACTATGTAGTGCTTGAGTATAGATACATGAAAAATATTATGAATTTTATGCAAGTGGGGTGGCAGTGCAAGGTGATAGGTGACATGTCTAACTTTTTCTAAAACTTTAAATGGCCTAATAAAATGGGGCGACAATTTTGTTCTTTTTCCAAACCATATAGTGATTTTGTTTGTCCTAATGTGGATAAAAACTTGAGCCCCTACTTCATAATTCCTATATGGCCTATGAGCACCAACATAACTTTTATGTCTATCTTGTGCTCATTTAACCGTTGCTTAATTTTTTTTACTTTCTCTTCCATAACTTGTCTTAATTATGGTCCCATAATCACCTGGTCCTCTAACTTGTCCCAACTTAGCAGTGTTTTGCAAGGCCTTCCATATAATGCTTTAAGTGGAGGCATTCTGATTGAACTATGGTAACTATTATTGTATGCAAATTCAACCAAGGGAAGGTACTTTTCCCAGTGTGTTTGTTAGTCCATAACATACATCTTCAACGTATCTTTTGTTACTTGGTTCACCCTTGTGGTTTTATGGATGGCTAGGTCAGTATAATTGATGCCATAGCATATCCCAATAAAGGAAAAATAGGATGAAAGTGGAAGATATTATGAAGGATATGATGATTCTAGAATAGTGTGGGAAACTTTGTTGGGGCAGGGCATGAATGTTGAAAACAAATTTTAAAAAATTTCCTCACATTATAAGAAAGAATTAAATCACAGAATATAATCCTTATATGATTATACTAAATACTAAATTAATTATTGATATAAAACCTAACTTCGAAACGAAGTCTTTTGAAGGAGGGGTGTATGTAACGACCTATCTCAAAATATGGGTAGCATAGAAATATTGGCATGCATACGATGCATGGATATGATAGGTACATATGTAGGCATCACATGCACTGCAATAATATACATACTAACTTATTATGAAAAAAAATTCTGAAGTAAAGGATGAATGAATTAACTATTGAAAATTCTAAGTGAATACCTAACTCTATATATATATATATATATATATATATATATATATATATATATATAGCAAATAGCAAAATATATATCTATATATATATATATATTGCTATTTGCTATATATATATATATATATATATATATATATATATATATATATGAAAGGCAATGTGTTATACAAATAGCAAGGGAAATACAAATATAATATACAAAATAAAGAATTCTAATATATATTAGTTATTATACAAACTAAAAATAAAAGAATTATATATAATAATTATTTTGCAAAATAAAAGAAAAAAATTATAATATATAATAATTATTACGAAAACAAAATGGGAAATGATAAAACATATACTATACAAGCTAAAAGGCGATCAAGAATAGTCTAGAGCAATTCACGACAGGCATTGAAGCGAATCTATCAAGCAACAATTCCTGCACGCCCCTACCAATGAATCCGACACCACACACCTACTCCACCCCCACGCACCACACTACCTTTCTTACCACCACCGGTTTCACGTCCACCCCGCATTGCGCCACACCACCTCTGCTGCCACTAGATCCTGACGCCGCTCTAATCACACCTCCAATAGTGCATCCACCTTGCTTTGGTCACTCAACAACCCGACCCTCCAGCGCCACCTTCAGCGCATTGTCGGAACCACGCTGATTGGTCGAAGCTCCCCTCTGCTTGGCCTGGAAGTGAGAATTACGCAACAGGTCACATGGTGAGTGCCTAAGGAGATGCCCCTAAGATAATACCGACAATGATCTGCAGCACCTCTCGACAAACCGTGAACCAAAGCGGGCTGAACACTAGACCCAAAATATCGAGCAGAAGCTTACTCCTCAGAACTGACAACAATCACACACCAGCTAAGAGGGTGGAAAGCACACCCACAAATGAGATACACTCCAGCCAGACAAATGCCTCTTCTTCTCCTCTGACAAGGGAGGCACCTGGGAGCAGAGACATAGACGAAAATACTTGACACCAGAGCACAAACATGCAAGAAATGAACCCAAGCCACTTACAAGCCACAACAAACTCCTCCAGACCGCCCTTCCACCATCGAGACCAATTTTTTCTCACCCAGTGATGTGTCTTAGGATTTTAGGGTAAGACCATAGAGAGAGGAAGACCCAAAATATTTCTGAGGGACAAAAGACTTAGACACCATCCTAAACACAGAGAACACTCAAGGAGAAAGCTAACAAGCAGCGCAATTATAGACACTAGGGCCGACCATATTACCATGCAAAGTTCCCTCAAACCACTGAAAAAAGCAAGGAACCATGCATTGGAGAAAAACTTGACGCAGTTTCTAACCATTCAAGGTGGAGGAAGCAACAATGATGTTTTCTCCACCACTCTCAGACTACCCAAGGGTAAAAGAAACCAAACATAATCACACTGCTCAAACCACAATCTACCATCTTCCATACTACCAATGCAATATAACATTCTTGAACCCTTACGGTTGCCATTAACCAACTTACCTTACCAGTGTACATTCCCATGGAGAATGAATGATATTTCACACACCGCACCGTTACACTCACCTTACACCTTACATAATAGGAGGACAAGCTATTTGTCTTCCTTCCCATCTGTCGTATGTATACATTCATTGCACACCTGTCTAGCACATCTCGGTGTTTGTTACCCCCATCGGGGAAAATTTAGGTTAAATTTGATTAACATGTTGTTGGTAAAATTTACGTGTATACTTTTTTAAGTTACATTATAAATTGATGTCACATTTGTTTTCATATAAATATTAAATCTTCATAATAAAATATTAAATGAAAATGGACTTATTTTTATAATAAAATTAATATTTTAAAATCAATTATAATTTAAGAAAAATCATCATTAATAATTTAATTTATATGTATATGTATATGTACACACACACACACATATATATATAACTTGAAATGAAAGCATGGGAAACTTCAGAGTACTTCCCCACCGTGTAAACTATTGGCCCTAATGACAGGGTCTCACCCCAAGGGAATCAAAGAGAGTCAAACCAATGCTCAGAAACAACTAACAACAATATCAAAGAACTTCATGTCTAGCTCTAGACCACATGAACTAACCCTTGAGGCTATATATATATATATATATATATATATATATAAACTTGAAAAATAAATTATTATTAGTGTTTTTTCTTAAATTGTAATTGGTTTTAAAATATTAATTTTACCATAAAAGCAAATCCATTTTCATTTAATATTTTATGGTAAACATTTAATATTGATATAACAACAGATGTAACATCAATTTATTATGTAGCTTAATAATGTATTCCAACCAAAAAAAACATTCTTCATTCAATATTCCATTCTAATAATTTAGTTCTAACATGGAAACAAATGTAAGATCAATTTATAATGTAGCTTACTTGATGAAAGTGATATTGCTTTGTTTCAATTTCAATTTCAATTTTGTTTTTAATTTTTTTAAAAATTTATTTTCAAAAAACACGATTTAAAAATTATTAATGAATTTGTTAGTGTAAGATTTGTTAATTTTTTATCAGGGATAAATTGTGATTTATAAATATTGTGAATAACATTACCACTAAAACCAATAATTTACTCATTAAAATTAATTTATAATTGGCAAAAAAGTATTGTAAATGTGGGCTTACTCATAATATTTGTAAGCGAATGTTAACACATATATATAAAATTGAGAAGACGAGTATGATTATGGCACAAAATCCCATATAGTGATATTTAATTGTAAATATAACATATAATGTCATATAAATAACAAATGCAAGTCTAAGGTGGTCCACAAGGCATGGCATCAAAACTGCCACATATAATAATATTGGAGTAAGAGAAAATGTTGTCACATCAACCTAAGGACTTGTATGCCAAAAACAATGTTTGCTTTTTTATTGTAAGCTAAAATCTTTCCATTGATAATTCATCAGAACACATTTCTAAAGAGTTATTAAAAGCTCTAGCATACCACTAGGAAAGGCATACTAGTGGAAATGCATGAGGATTTTGGCCATGAGATGTTTGTAATCAAAATTTGAACTTGAAATATTACGTCTTTCTTTTTATGAAAATTGATTTTTTCTATCAACCTACTATACCTAGGTTGACAAACTGTAGAGGAAAAAAAAACTAGTAAACCAGGAGATTCATATGAAATCTATGAGGTTTTAGAGGGATTCACCTCAATGGGGTCTTCATCCTTTTTCACTAGAGTTCCATGGACCATATTGAGGAAAAAGTTGAACTTCAATGCACTCCAATTTTTGAGCTAAGTCTTTTGTCGACAGTTGCAACTTATCCAGCTTGAGACGTTTTTTTCGTTAGTGCCATTGTGATCCATAAGCACCTTCTCGGGTAGTGTTTGTATTTTCCAATATAGATCCATGTCGTGTAAGTATTTATTATGCCTTCCTCTAGTGTGTCATGTATCTAGGATCCAAGGTACAACATCAGTTACAATGTCAAGTTCTGACAAACACCCTCTGTCTCTCATTGCTTTATATTCAACCTCTTGAAGCTCTTATTAGACTTCCATTGGATTTTTTTAATGGAACCATTTGGATAAAGAATTCACCCTAAGTTGAGCCCACAAACCACCCCTTGCTTCATAAAAGGCTACTCCTCTTCTACAACGATAATTTTTACTTGTCATAACTAATGAAGGGAGAGTGTGTTGTAATAGGGGTGGGACCACTCTAAAGGAGGGAAGCCATAAATCACTTCAAGGACAAGAAGGACGGGGAAGGATAATTCCATCAACAATATTAATCCAACTGCAGTTACAACACTGTTTTGTTCCTGATGAGAAGAGGAGAATGTGGATAGGCTAAGGGCTCCGACCAATCTCACATCTATTGCATTCTTGAAGGATGGAAATAGTGGTTTGATCATGCAATAGAGATAGCGTTTGAGGAATTCACTACAAGGAAATACTTCTGAGCCGATAACAACAAATGCAAAAAGAAAGTCACCATGAGCATGATGGGAAGTAATACATTCTCTTGAAATTTGATGAAATCCATTATGTCATTAGTGTTTCATCCATCATACACATGGAGGTAATTACCATGTTTATGAACTAGCATGCCTAAATCCTTTGTAGATATGGGTCATATTTCATTCAGGGAGGGACGACACAACACATCTCATCCATTCATTGCTTTGTGGGACAATTGTCGTGTCTCCTTCGCACTTGTCCCCTCCCTTTTCACCCCACATAGGGATTATATAATATATATTTGGTTGAGTTGTGATCTATTATTAAATTGGTGTGTTTTAGTTGTTAGTATATTTTAGATAATTTTATTTGAGAATCCTTGAACTAACACTTCATTAGGGAATAAATCCACTTTTAAAAAGAATGAAGTTATTAAAAAGAGAAAGATGGAAATATAGATTATATGATGGTGCCAATACAAAACAAACATGAAATAACACATAGTGGAAATTTTGGGACTCATATTTAAATAGGCAATAAACACTTTCATATTCATATTTAGATATATATTATGTGCTAAAAAATAGAAATGCAATTTGCAATAAATTTCCCTTTCTAAAATTTCTAAAATATTTATTAATAAAATATATGTAAATTACAAAATTTAAATTTTCCTTAGAAAAAGAAGATTACAAACCTGCAGAGTGAGTAGTGTTATGTCACCATGTAAGAGACCTTATCACAATACTTACTAACAAATTTGAAATTAAGTAGGTGAAATTTACCAATAATCATTCATCTTTAAATCATCTTCAAAATAGAATTCCTCTTTAAACTATCCTCAGAATGATTATTAATACCTTTAACCAAAGAATGACTAAGGAAACAATTGCTTTATGTGCACTTTGAAATGCCTAAGAAGTCTAAAAGGCTTTAAAGTGGGTTCGAAATTACATGACTAATGTTTCCACCATTGTTTCTTCCACATCCTTTTCGATCCAAATTGAATAATTTGTTTCCACCATTATAGAGGATGCACTTGTAATGAAGGGATTTACAAAATTATGGCTTATATTATGTGAGTATAACTTACAATTTATATAGCAATGTCCCAATTTAATACATCATTAAAAAATATTAAATAATTAACAAAAAGGGGGGGGTGTTTAAGGAAAATCAAAACAATAAATATATGGATTTGACTATTGTGAAAGCACATACATAACAAATTTATGAGATGGAGTCCATTGAAACTTTTAATTAGAATAAGCAACTAATCTTAAAGAAGGCAGAGGATGCTAAAGGGAGCTATTAAGATAGGAAAATGTTCAATGGAGACTTAATAAAAAAGACATTGAGGTGGAAATTGGAGATAACTTCTTTTTTTCTTCTTCTTCTTTTTTTTCTTTCTTTTTCTTCTTTTTTTCTTTTTTTTTTTTTGGAGAAAAAGACACTTGTAATTTTATTCATCAAAGAGAAAGAACAAAATTACATTTTGTATATGTTGAGTGCATTATGAAAGTACACCACATGGCATTGAGTTATAAAAGAAAAAACAATAGAAATGAAAGAAAATAAACAAAGAGCATACAAAAACTATGAGTGAAGATGATCGCTTTTCTTTTTTTCCTTTGTTTTGTAAACTTTCTGCCAACCCTATGAATTTGGTTCAACGAGAACCAATGCCATATCTCTACTTGATGATGATGACATGGGTTCTTTATTAGAATCTAAGCTCTCAGATACATGTGCACCTTTTATTCCCCTCGACCCATTGAGAGCCTGAATCTCTAATGAGACGGTTCCCATCAGGGTATGGACTGCACTTTTGGACCTTTCCACAATACCCTCTTCTGCATGGTTTCCTTATTTATCATATGTGTCCACTTATGTTTTCCTTGGTTGAATTTACATATTTCATTCTTATTCTTCTTCCATGAGGTGACGCTTTGATACTTTCCAGCCCTTTGAATTTTGGACCAACCTATTTTTCATTTTTGGATTCTTTTTTTCCTGAGGGCATGTGTTCTGCAAGTGACCTATTTGGAAACATGGACAAGATTTGAAAATAATGTTGTCATAATCTAATATTCGGGTCCACTTGAAATTTTTATGATTCAATTAGGTGTGGTAAGGTAGGCCTTTGCCGAGGTCTATCTCAATACAAATTATGGAAAAGGAGAATAGTCCTTTATTCAGTTCTTTCTAGATCCAACCTTTTAAATTTTCCAAGAGTATTTCCAATATTCTCCAGGGATTTATTGTTAATTTTTGAAACTGCGGTCAAATTCCACCTTGTACAACTCATATGACAAAGATAATGATTGCATTAGATTCCTCTTTTCGAGAGGACCAAAATCAACCTAAAGATCACCCAATTTGGTCAAGCGGAAGTTGAGTTATCAATTATTTTATGCATACATGTATTATCATGAATGGGTCAGCCCTAACCACATGGGTAACTGCTTAGGTCGGTCTTAACTCCAAGTGGACCCTCATGAAAGATTATAAACAAAAAATACCTCAAGCTCATTTAGACATATTTGATCAAGTTATCTTCTCTTCTCTTATTGTCTTGGTTTGGACAGGTTTGACGAAAGGAGTTTGTGCAAGGGTCCGAAATCACAAGTGTAAGGTTCACTCTGACTTAAGGTTTTATGATCCCTCAATGCTAGCACAAAACTGGACATTTTAGTCCCTGGATGTTGGTACACATGCTTATGGGAGTGTTAAGGCGTTAAGAGTCAGATTGAGTTGTATTAGTGCCCTGACGCTTACACAGAGTGGTCCTGAAGCGTCTGAGATGCCATAAACGCTCACTCAGAACCCTTATGAGAGCATCCATGGATTGAAGCAGGTCTGAGTATGTTTGACCCCGGATGCCCTCATCCAGTTCACCTGAGAGCATCCAAATCTGTTACGGACGCAGTCATCCAGTTATGCAAAGAGCATCCAAATCTGCTGTAAACACTCGTAAAACTCCTCCTCCCTATGTCCGGGACTCCTGGATGATATTTCTTTATTCTGAAGTTTCCTCTCAGTGTTTGGCACAATGAATGTTGGATTGTTGGCAATGTCTAGATGGCTAGTGGCCTAGTAAAGGCATCTGCAAGAGTGTTGGCATTGATGTCAACATTCATGCTGGGGAGATGTGTTGGGCAATTGGCATTGTGTAACTATTGGCAGGAGTGTTGGAATTGATGTCAACCATACTAGCTTGGATTCTTGTCACAACAAATGTTGGCAGTGATGGCCGAGGAGTAATCCCATGTTTGTTCATGGCTTATAAGGATTCCTATGATAGCTGCAAGCTTTAAGTAGAATCATCATAGTAGTAGGCTTAGTGGAAAAACCATGTAATGATGATTACAGGGATGAGCCAGATGGAATTCCATGGTAGCTGCATGCTTCTTGTAGAAAATCATCACAGTAATAGGCTTACTAAAGAAGCCATAAAATGATAACCACTGTGTTGGTCAAGACGAAATCCCATGGTAACTATAGGCTTCATGTAGAGAATCATCATAATAGAAGGCTTATTGGAGAAGCTAGAAACTAATGATTACAGTGATGTACCAGGAGGAAGTCCATGATAGCTACAGGCTTCATGCAGAGGATCACCTTGGTGGTTGTGATTCCAACTGTTTGGAGAGTCAAGGAGAAGAATAATTTCAGAGAGCTTGGAGTCATCTTAGAGATAGAAGATGGGATCAAAGGCTACATCAGATCCTCTCCATTGGAAATTTATTTGAATAACCTTTCCAACGATATGCGGAAGTCCATAAATGGATTCCTGGTTCAAATGTTATGGTCTACTGAAGTTCAGGGATTTGAAGCCTTAAGCAGGAAGGAATATCGGTGTATCAAAGATCAACGATCCATCATGCCAGAGATCGGAACCTCATAGCATCAGTGATCCAAATGTAAATAGGAATGCAATAAATTATA
Organism: Pinus tabuliformis; assembly: GCA_031772625.1. Classification (NCBI taxonomy): domain Eukaryota; kingdom Viridiplantae; phylum Streptophyta; class Pinopsida; order Pinales; family Pinaceae; genus Pinus; species Pinus tabuliformis. Next base: position 968,757,403 of record CM062806.1, on the reverse strand, counting down.
GATGTAACCATAAATACATAGATGCAACAGAAATAACACTTCATTTCATTAATATCAAACACTGAAATATACTTACAAACATAATGGAAATAAGACTAGCTCAGGTGATGGTAGCTTATTTATGACAAGAGATATGGCGGCTACATGCCTCTAAAATGTGTTACAATGAGGCTCAAGGGCCTATTTATTATTGAAAAATATGAGAAAACCCTAAACAACCAAAACCCTAACCCCAAGAGATGTAATGCCAAGAGTTTGTGGGCCTCATTGGGGTTAGTCGGGCAACCAACTTCCTGGGGTCATAACTTGGTCATATTATCTCTATTTGATGCGTACGATACCTTGTTGGAAAGGTATCTTTGAGTACTATAGGATTTTCCATAGGCCCTTGCTAATGGAAATGGGCCTACAACGGACCTCAAAAAATGTCGTTTAGGGGGTCAAAACTGTTCTGGAAGTTCTGGACCAGAAAAAGTGTTAAAAATAGTAAATGATGAAACAAGCAAGGAAACAAATGAAATTGATTGGAGGTATAAGTGGAATAGGCGAGTGATCACCAATATCCACTTGGATCATTCCTCCCCCCTTAGGAAGCAATGGTCCCCATTTCATGCAGAGCCTCCATGAGGTGAGGAAATTTTTGTTGAACCTGGTCCCTGGTGAGCCACTTGCCTTGGTGCAAGAGTTGGTCAGGTTTGACAACCCTATATAGTTGGATATTCTACTAGTGAGTGTTATTGACCTATGTGGCATAACCCAATCATCCGTGGCATGTTCCATGCAGTTTGGGTTTAACTTTGTTGGTGTGAGTTGTTCTGTAATGTCTGATGTGTCCAGTAATGGTGGGAAGTATGGACGAAGGCAGTCCACATTGAACACTAGGTGCAAGCCAAGGAATGGGGGAATGCTAAGCTCAAAAGGATTGTCTCCCATAACCTTGGTAATGGTGTAAGGACCATATCAGAGTGGTATGAGATTCTGATGGTGGTCTGAGATTCTGATGGGGTCCGGTAAGGCGTTCTTTCTGCAAATGCAACCGAACTTTGTCGCCCACTTGAAACTTGTGTGGCACCCAATGTTGATCATGCCGATGTTTGTACTTGGAATTTGACTTCTCTAGGATGTCATGAACCTACTGGCAGATGTGTTGGATGCGTTCAATAAATTTGGTCGCTTTATCAACCTCTAACAATATATGTGTGGAGTATGTATGTGAAGTCGCGTGAGGCATGACAACATCAATCAAACACAATAGTTGAAATCCTAGACTCACTTGAAAGGGACTGTGACCAGTCGAGCTATGGAGAGCTCTATTATAACTTTGCTGCACATATGGAAGAATCTCATCCCAGATTCGAGGATGCTTAGAGTTGTACATGCGGAGTATATGCACTATCATCCTATTGATGATCTTCGTCTGGTCATCAGTTTGGGGATGGAAATCAGTTAACTTGGTGAGCTTGGTGTCCAATAATGTCCAAAGGCTTGACTAGAATGTGCTCAGGAACCTGCTATCCCGATATGATATAATGTTTTGCAGGATCCCAAAATGTACGCATACTCATTCAAAGAAGAGTTTAGCAGTGTTTTCTGTGGTGATACTCTTCTTGTAGGTTGCCAATATAGCCATCTTAGAAATTTGTCCACGACCACAAATACACAGTCATAATTACCATGCTTGGTAGAAGTGAGGCTAGACATATAGTCCATGGATATGGATTCCCACAACTGGTTGGGAGTAGGTAGAGGAGTATACAAGCCTTACTTCTTGATGGTTGGCTTGGCGATGACATGGGCAGTGCAGGATCTATCATATTTCCACATCAAAGTGTCCTGCAACCTGACTGTAGTGCGCCTCCCAAATCAGCCTGGCACGCTCGCTTGAAGGAACACAAAGGTGGCCCAGGTAGCATAATAATGCGTCTTGGAGGTGGAAAGGAACTTTCTTTCCATATACTAGCATCTAGTACATGGAGGCAAACTCTATATTACTTTTGTATAGTTGCGGCCATCCAGAGGTCTCGTGACCACAAGAGTTGAGAACAGTAGTCAGCGCTGCAATTGTGGGCCGATTGAGGCAGTTTGTAACATGATTGGTGTTGCCCTTTTTGTATTTAATGTTTAAGTGGAATTGTGTAGATATGTAGACCACTTCTTATGGCGATTGTTCTGCAACTTCTACTGTGTCTGTATAAACTGAAGGGGTCAGCGATCGGTGTGGATGGTCGTCTTCTTCCCCATAATGTAGTGCTTCCACTATCAACAAGCCTACATGATGGAATACATCTCTTTATCATAGGTGGGGTACTTCTGAATTGTATCAGAAAGTGTCTCACTATGATAGGCCACGGGATGCCCGTTTTGGGTGAGGAATGCACCAATAATATAATATGAGGCCTCTATCTTGATTTCAAATTATTGCTATAGGTTTGGCAGTGTGAGTACTGGTGCAATAAAGAGATTGTGCTTCAACTCAACAAACGCCTTTTGTTGGGACTCACACTAGGAAAAATTTTCTTTCACCCCACCCTTAGTAATCTCACTCAAAGGCCAAGTAATATGGGAGAATCCAAACACGAACCTTCGACAAAAATTTGCAAGGCCCAAAAAGGTGCAAAGCTTCATTAGAGTGGTCGGGGCTGGCCAATGTCAAATGACTTGGATCTTAGTTGGGTCCACATGCCAGCCACACACATCTATGATGTATCCCAAGTATTGGACCTGGCTCATGTCAAAGGTGCATTTCTCCAAGCTGGCACACATTTTGTGCTACCGAAGGGTTTGGAAGACCTGTCGAATGTGTTGCAAGTATTCTTCCCAACTCTTGATGAAGATGAGGATGTCATCTAGATAAACCACCATGAACAAGTTGGTGAAGGGTCGCAATATGTCATCCACTAGCCTCATAAAGTAGCAGGGCCATTTGTCAACCCGAAGGGCATAACCAACCATTTGTATAGGCCTTCCTTGGATTTAAAGGCAATTTGCCATACATCTGTGGGTTCTATTGGAACCTGGTGATAACCAGACTTTAGATTGATCTTGCTGAAATACTTGGCCCCCTTGATTTGGTCCAGCAGGTCATCAGTCCATGGGATTAGATACTTGTTCTCGACAATGATTTTGTTTAATGCTCGATTATCAATGCAAAGCCTCCAGGTCCCATCCTTTTTCTATACAAGTACAATCAGGCTCCCACAAGGCGAGGAACTTGTTCGGATGTGAACTTTTTGTAGAAACTCCTGTATTTTCCACTTTATCTCTTCATTTTCCAGAATGGAGTGGTGATATATCGTGCTGTTGGGTAGAGGTGCTCCAGGAGTCAGATCGATCGAATGCTTGACCTGACAATGCAAGGGTACCCCAGAGGGTGAGGAGAAGATGTCCCTGTATTCTTCCACGACCATATCCACCCGCTTCTACTGCTTGGAGGAACCCTTCCCAGGGGCCTTGGATGTGGCTATGACCTTCCCCTTACTTTGAGAGTGAATCAGAAAGAAAAAAATTCCCAGTCTGGGAGATGACCTTACTGCATTTCTTAGTAGAGATCAAGGAGATGAGGTAGGTGGGGCTACCTCTGGTATCATATATAACTTACTACCCAAAGAAATAATAACAGAGCAAGGTCTAGCTTCATATACAACATGCCGCTTCCATAAGTATGGTTGTCCTAATAATACATCACAAACTTCAAGAGGAGCAACATCACACAATACCTCATATGCAAAGGGCTTGATGTTGTGGGAAGACAACCGTGATGGCTGATGCAGAGATCTCGTCCTTAGTGAAGCCACCCGATGGTGTATGGCTGTGGATGTGTTGTATTAGGTAAGCCCATCCACTTCATGACCTCTACTTAAATGAGGTTCCTTTATCTCCTGTTGTTGACAATGAACTGCAGTGGAGAACCCACATCCACATATGTGAGTGGAATAGGTTTTCCCCCTCTTCTGGATCTTCAAGCTCGATATTATGGATCTTGGTCATGGCCATAGTGGCACTTTGCTCTGCGTCAATGAAATGATTCCCTTTATCATTCCCCTTGTCAAGTTCTGACTCAGAGTCGGAACATGCGTCTGACTCGGAAGCCTTCATCTCGGCCACCAATGACTGCTTGGACCGACACTCACTTATTTTGTGAGTGGAGCTCTTATGGAACTCACACCACTTTCCCATGTCCTTCTTTGTATTCGTGGTGTTGTTCTTTGCTTGTGGCTTTGGCGGGTTATCCTGGGTCCCCCTACCTTGGCTTTTCCATTTGTTCTACGGTTTGGATGTGCCTTTCCCTTGCTTCAGATTCATAGATCCAAAGTCTCGCTTTTTCTATTTAAACTTCTGCTCAATCTTGATAGTGTACTGGTACGTCGTGCCGACCGACGAGATGTCCAAGAACTCCAACTCATCCTGGATGTACTTGTGTACGTAGCCACGGTACTTGAGTACCAAATGTTTCTTAGAATCCTTGATACCCAACATCATGCCTAGGGTATGGAAAACATTGGTAAACTCTGACACGTATTGGTCACTTCCCTATCACAGCATGGTCCACTTTATGTATTTATCCTCATAGCTCCCGATGGGGTAGTACTACTCCTTGATGGCATCCCAGAATGAATTCCAAGTGGGTGTGGCTGAAAAATGTGAGTGTGTACTTTCATATTTCTTCTCACAATAGGTTTCCCACCAGTCCTTGACGTGGGGGGTGGCTTTGAGAAGTGAAAAATTAATCTTTTCCTGGCTGGAAAAATAATGAACAAAAAAATATCCCTCTAGCATATTTAACCATTTATCTATAACGCCCGCATCTATATGACCTTCAAATATGGGGATGTCAAAGTTAAGTTGTACCTTAAAGGGTGTAGTGCTTCCAGAGTAGCTGCCGAAAGTAGATGCACCACCTTTGGGTAGCCGTTGAAGGATTTGGGAAAAAATTTCCATCATTGCATTCCTTTATCACTCGAGAGCTTCTTCGAGCAATATTTTGAAAGCATATTGTGCCCCCTCGTCTTTCTTCTCTTCCACCATGGGAGGCCGTAGAGATTTGTGAGGCTGGTCTTGCAAATGTTTGACCAGTTCGAGATCTAACTACTTATATCCCGACCTCGTTGGGGACATGCAAAGAAAAATAGAGAAAGAGAAGACCCCTCTGATACCATTGATCTGAACTTAAATAGGAACGTAAAAAATTACATATGTAACCATAAATACAAAGATGCAAGTGAAATAACACTTCATTTCATTAATATCAAATACTAAAATATGCTTACAAATAGAATGGAAATAAGACTAGCTCGGGTGATGGTATCTTATCTCTTAGAAGAGATGTGGTAGCTACATGCCTCTGAACTGTGTTACAATGAGGCTCAAGGGCCTATTTATTATTGAAAAACATGAGAAAACCCTAAACAACCAAAACTCTAACCCCAGGATATGTAATGCCAAGAATTTGTGGGGCCCGTTCGGGTTAGTAGGGTAGCCAACTTCCTGAGGTCATAACTTGGTCATATTATCTCCGTTTGGCTCGTATGATACCTTGTTGGAAAGATCTAGCTGAGTACTACATGATTTGTCATAGGCCCTTTCCTATGGAAATGGACTTGCAGCGGACCTCAAAAAACCGTCGTTTAGGGGGTCAAAACTGCTCTGGAAGTTCAGGACCCAAAAAACTACTAAAAATAGTAAATGCTAAAATAAAGAAGGAAACAAATGAAACTGACTACAGGTCTAAGTGGAATAGTTGGATGGCCACCAATATCCACCTGGACCAATCAACCATATTGGTGATCACATATCAGAGGTCGAGCATACTAGTGCATTGGAACATCGGTGATCCAGCATATCGGAGATCGGAACCTCAGAGCATCAACCATATTGGTGATCATATATCGCAGGTCATTTATCAGTACATCGACGATTGGAGGTCAGCGTATTGGTGCATCAGGAGATCAGAACCTCGAATATCAGCGGATTGACGCATTAAAATGTCAGAGATTGCCGTATCGCAATATCAAAACTTTTCATGTAAGGAATCTTTAAAAAGTTGCAATATCCCTAAGTGTCGATAAGCCTTTAAGAGCATTGAGGAATGCCAAAAGATAATTAACAAAGGATTTCATCGCAAAACCAAAGGTGGGCGAGCCCTTTTCTCTCTCCTCTAGCAAGACACATGGTGGCATATGATTGGCTCCGATAAGGACACATAGCAGCGTCTGGTGGGCTCTGATAAGGACACATGGCATCATCTGATTGGATCTGATAAGGTACTATGGCAGATGACATCAACATGACATGGTGGTACAAAAGGATACGTGGCAGGAAGTTTTGGCATTTTGAGGGGGACTATTGGGCCATAATCAGGTGACACATGTTAGTGCCAAGGAGTCACCACGTGGTAGTGATGACATCATTCTATTATCAGAAATCGGCAATTGTAGGATATGTGGGTAGTACATGGTCAAGAGGAAACTAATAGATCCAAGGGCGTAGAGCGAGGCTTAGCACCTAAGTGTTGTGGAGAATATCAGAGGTTGGAGATTTCAGAACTCCGCTTTAAATGAATTTTGGAGAAAGTTACAATATGTGAAGATTCCGATGTTGTTGGTGCTTGGTTGTGGAGCCCAGAAAACCATGGGCGTAGAGCAATAACATGAGGAGGAAGGTCCCCGATAGGATGCTAAAGGACTGAGCACCTATGTGCTATACCGATGGTCACAGGCAACAGTCCTATGGTAGAGATGCGATAAGAAGCTAAGTAGAAGGGGCTAAAGGCCAATCGAAATATTGTAATATCATAACATGTAATTAATAGAGTTACGAGATGTTTGGGCTCCGATATTGCACTGTGGTGTAAAAGCTTTGATATAGAAACATAAAAGAGTATTGAAGGTTGGATGAGTCGGTAGTTGAAGAGTAAATGAGCATAGAGGAGTTGGTCACTGGAATAAATGACGACTATCAAAGATCAACAAAAAACTCTTATAGAAGGCTGAGGACAATGATCCATAGAGAAGGCCATGCCTAAGTACAGGGGGGAAGCTAGAGGAAAGGTAGCATAGTCTACCTTGATTAGAGAGCCTCAGTGACAGGAGAGTTGCATATAGAGAGGACCATGCCTGGTTGGTGTGTGTAGGTGGAATGAGAATTCTTTCTCAGTATGGATAAACTTCCAATTGCCCATTCTCATGGTTAATGAGAGGAAGAGACCAAGACAGATGTGACAACATGGAATAGCCATGCTGAGGTACAATACGCAGTGTGAACACAAGACAGTGTGGCAACATCGATCGGGGGGCGGCATAAGAACAAACCCTAGGAGCTCAGATGAGCAATTTGGAGTGAAGCAGCATAGTTGATAATGAGAGATAAGTGGAAAAATATATTTGTGAGTGCATTGATGTGTAAGGCCGAGAGAGAGGTTGTTCTACAGAAAAAGGTCAAGAGTGGCTATGCAGAGGGAAGAGACCCTGAGAGTTGTGATGTGTGAGAAAGGTTGATGTTGCATGTGCGTTGTTTGTAAGGAGGAAGTTTCATTTGTGTTGTGAGTAAAGGCGAAAGTAGCTAGTGCATTGTGAGTAAAGGCAGAAGTTTCCTATGCTCTAGGTTGCGGTAGTTTCCTATGTTGTGTGAGAAAGGACAAAAGTACCTATGTTGCAAGAAAGGTCGAAGGCGTTTATGCAGAGAAAGAAGGCTAAGAGTTGAGCCTGTGCTGTGGAGAAAAAGAGGCCGAGAGGTGAGGATGTGATGTGGAGAGCTAAAGGCCAAGAATTGAGTGACTGTAGATGAAGAGAAAATAATAGAGTTGCGTGGATTGCGATGAGTGACTGTTTTTTAGCAGATTCATGGGTTGTTGCAGAGTGAGGAGTGTGAGCAGAGAGAACAGAGATGATATCAGGTAAAGTGGCTGCCAAATTATAGATAAAATACAGTTCCTATTTGAGTGTGTATTGGTTCTTATGTATGGGAATTTGGTGCTTCCATCTCTAGTGGGTTCTTGAGAAGGCTTAGGGGTTGGTGCCTCCTGCAAGTTGTCTTGCAAAAATCCAAGGAGCTGCAAGTTGGTGGTTGTAAAAAATCCGTGAGGTCAGTGCCTCACATGGTGCTTCTGGTAAGATGGACAAGTGTCTACAAAAGGAGGGAGTTGGTGCTAGAAAATAATGAAAGGGAGTTTGTGCTTCTTGTGAGTGGGTGATCACAAAACAAATTTACGTAATTGAGTAGGTTCTCTTATTTTACATCAATAGCAACAATGATATTGCTGGTTTTTTCCTGAAAGGGTTTCCATGTGAAAAACCTTTTGTCTCATGTGTATGATACTCATGGCATGTATGCTTGTATGTTGATTTCATGTTGCTACCATATTAGATATTGCTGTTGATTATATGGATGGGTGCCAATCTTGAATAAGAAAAGTAATTGGGCATAAAAGTTTAAAATTAGCCTTAATACTGATTTACCCCCATCTCAGTATTATCATTGTTTCTGACAATTGGTATCAGAGTCACGTTCCTTCAGGAATAGCTTAATCACTAGAAGGTATATCAAAGGGAAACAATGGCTAATCCATCTTGGCTAACAAGAGAAGGAGTTCCATTTTTATACAAATTAGGCCATGAGCTCTAGTATGAAATTTGGAAGGTTAGAATGGTAACCTATTTAATGGCCTTGGGTGTTGATATGTATATCTCTATAGTGAATGGAGAAAAGAGTGAGTAGAATGAAGAATCCCATAAGATTATCATGAAGGGGTTATCTAATTTGGTTGTTGATAAAGTGAGGCATTGTGAGTTAGAAAAGGGAGTGCTAGACAGACTGCAATGTCTGTATGGTGTGTTAGGGTCTTATAATTTATAGGATCTCAAGGTCAATGAGTATTGTATCTCAGCAATCTTATTGTGTAAATACTTGTCAATCTTCCAATAATTTCCAAATAAAAGAAAAAATAGAATAAAAAATGAAAAGAGGGTATAAATAAGAAAAACAAGGAGAAAAAAAATAATATTGAAAAGAAGAAGAGATTAAACCCCACGAAAATAAAGAAAGAAAAAGGAATAATACTGAAAGTGTTGCAAGTCTAAATGCCACTACTCATAGATAGTTTTGCTTCATCACTGAAAAATATTTTTTTTTTTGCAGCTTGTTCAAAATGCCACAATCATTAGCTTTTAGTTTAAATCATACAATGTAATCATGATTAAACTCCTTTCAATTTCTGTAAATTAGGTTAGAGAATAAATATTTGCCCAACATTTTAATTTGGTAAATCAGTAGTTAGGTAGAAAATGACATTGATTCAACTATTTAATCTAAATCAATAGGATAAATAAGGGATAGGTTAGATAGTTTTTCATTTTGTATAAAATAAAACAAAGTGGGTTTTCTAGTCTAAGTGCACCCTTTCGAAGAATAAAAAATGCTAGTTTAGTCATGGGTAGGTAGATTAGATGATTTTTAAATATTTGCATATGTACTTTTTATCCTAATTTTTAAGGATACGGTGAAAAGGCCAAAAATATGCGCCATGGATAAAGTACTTTAATATGTTTGATTACTTCCTCTTATCCTAAGTTCAGAGGTAAATTAAAAAAAGCGCATACATAAAAATTTTGTTTGTCTTATTATGGTTAAAGCACAACATTTTTGAAGCTTCGGGATCCGCTCCTGCTCCTCATCCACAACCCTCATCATTCTTTGCGCCCCCCCCACTTGTTGAAAAGTGTGCAACAAGAAATGCTTGTTGAGAATGCAACAAGATGATGGAGCTTAGTGGAAAGGAGTCGCCTTCACTAAGTGGGTCCGCAGGCAAATTATGGCGCAAGTTCTATTTTTTATCACAGTGTGGATGATCCCAGTGTGGATGATCACAGTGTGGGTGATCACAGTATGAGTGATCACAGTGTGGGTGACCACAGTGTGATTGATCACGGTGTGAGTGATCAAAGTCTATTTTTAGACTGGCTGTCAAAAATAGAAAAGTCAAATATTATTGTCTCATAATAATATTTGGACTATAAACTTGATCTTATTCTCTTGGAGCACTTCAGGATGAGCTACGGATGTGGTACATGCAGATCCTAGAGGGAAATACGTGGTTACCTATGGGATGACTAATATTTGCATGCAGGACTTTAGTTAGAACTCAAGTGAGTTGAGTTTAGTGGACTGGAGGTGCAGTTGATGGAGTTGTGTTCAGTTTAGCCTTGTTAAACTGGTTGTATTTAGTCTAACTGATCAATAGACTAGAGATGAGTTGGGTGAATTAGTTATTAACTAATTCACAAGTTATTAAATCCTAATGCAACTATAGAATACATCAGTTAACTCAGTTGCATGTCAGTGCATGTTCAGTTCAGCAGGGACAGGTGTTAGAGGATCAGATTGCTATCAGTTGTGACTATAGTTGTGCATGATGATTTTCACAATTAGAGGGATTGAGTATGCCAATGAATTGGCCAATATCAAGAATTGTAGCCTGTTCTCACGTCCAACAGAGTGTGAGTGATTATTTGCAAGTCAAATACGAGTTTGGTAAGCCATTATCATCAGTTCTTGAGCAGGTATTGAGCTGTGGAGGCAGGCAAGCAGTGGAATAGATTTGGAGATCAGATCTGAGCTGTATTGTGTGTAACAGGTGGAGCTGGTACTGGATTGCTTGTGATAAGAATTGTACTTTGTAATGTTACATGTTCTCAATCATTAATATACAGATAGTGTGGGGTTTTTAGCGAGATGCTTTCCCCGGGAAAACATTGTGTTGATATGTGCGATTGATGCTTCTATGTACGCCTATGAATGTTTCTGCTTTTGTAAATTGATGATCAACGTAGAGGAGGTTATGTATTATGCATGTTCTGCTTATAAGTGTATAATCAGGATAATCTCTGTGAATATGTGTCATATTATTCAAAATTTCTACATGGTATCAGAGCTGCTTGATTTGTAGAAGAGATTTTTACAGGATATCAAGAGAGGATTGATCATCGGATCTGTTATTCAGAAAGTGTTTACATTTTATTTCTTCAGGTAGAGTCCGTAATCGGGCCAGGTAGCCTCTGGATTCATCCTTCTTTTGGAAGGTGAGATATCCGGTGAATGCCCAGACAATCAATCTCTGTACAAGAAATACGTTGTTCTCACGAATTTTAGATCGGAAGCGGATGAGTTTTGAGCTGGTGGAATTCGTTTATTCCAAAGCAAGAGATAAACTCAGAAACTTTTAGTGTGAGAATGGAGACAGTATGCCCCAGTATCTCACGAAGTTCACCCAATGCCGGGATGAGCTGGGAAGTGTGGGGGTGACTATCGAATGAGGATGGTGAGCCTAGCACTCCTTGACCTTCCTAAGAGTTGGCATAGCTACCAGGACTCGGTGAATGGAAGGGAGAAACTGCCAGGATGGGAGAGACTTTGGTCGGATTTGATGCAGGAGGAGATTAGACGGAGCACCAGAGACAGTTCTTCATCTATGCATGATGAGGAGAACTGTGCCTTAGCGAGTAAGGCGAAGAAGGGGAAGGGAAGGTTTCTCTTTCCGAATCCAGTTCTTCCAATGATGGGAAGAAGGTTGACAAGGCGAAGGTGAGATGCTTTCGTTGTCATGAGTTGGGTCATTATGCTACTAATTTCCCAAAGAAGAAGTCCAAGAAGGGATCTGAGGAAGGATCTAAAGGTGAGGCACTTGCTTCACAGTTTGAGTTGGATTTCACACTCTTCACATGCATGGTTTCATCCATGGTGGGAAGTGGTTGGTTTCTTGATAGTGGAGCTTCTTTCCACATGACCGGTGACAAACATTTGTTCAGTACTTTGGAGGAGAAAGATCTCCAGATACTCATAGGGATGGGTAATGATGAGAAGTATAGTGTCTCAGGTGTAGGCACGGTTATTTTTCAGAGGGAGCATGGAGCTCACCTTACCTTGACCGATGTCAAGTATGTACCAGGACTGAAGAGAAACTTGGTGTCGATCGCGATGCTGGAAGACAGAGGCTATGATGTAGTCTTCAGTAAGGGAAAGGTTTTCCTTAGACACATCATCACTAGACAGGTGAAGAAGATTGGTTCATGGGTCAAGAACCTGTATGCTCTTGAGGTTCAAGATGCATGCAAAGCCTTGAGCAGCGAGGCAACTGATGGAGACTTGGTGGTTGAGAGGGAGTGTATATTACCTCTCAACATGCAGAGCCAGAAGAAGTCTCAGATGATTGTGGAGGAGCCACGATTGGTGCAACAACTTCAGGAGGTTGTGGAGGAGCCACAACAGAGGAAGCTAAGTGGAGATCGAGTAGAGACATCTACTCATGCAGAGACCTCCAGTAGGGGGAAACTTTGAGCCAGTTGGGCTGAGGGATCGCATGCAGCCATACCTCCAGGTAGGAGGTGGGGTGATGTGGATTGATTGTCCCAAGGAGGAGGGGCAGGATCCTTGAGGTACCCAACCTCTTGGATGAGACCTTACTACGGGAGCCCCAGATGTGTAGTAGCAGGAACTGACTGATTGGGTAGAGACAGATGCGGATGGAGCGACAGAGAGAGCGACAGTGCAGGGAATCCCAGGACAGCGCATAGCTAGCAGGCTGCAGCAATGCGAGAGGCACAAGTGTTTTGCACAGTGCTAGGTGGCACAGAGAGGTGTGCAATGGTGCGAGATGCATGGAGATGTTGTATTGGCACAGATGTCAGAGAGGGAGCACTCGTCAGCAGCAGGTAGAGCTTCAGCATCAGAGGGTGTTTCTATCCCAACGGGGGGGTCATTTGGGAGGTGCAGTGCGGATGCAATGCTGGGAGATAGAACCAGCAGTAGCACGGATGCAGTCAGAGATCAAAGTGACAGAGGCTAGAGCAGTCAGATACTGAAGAGCACAGAGATGCAGAGTTTCAGTCGACAGAGGCAATAGAAGTCAGAGACTTTGATGACAGAGCAAGTGGACCAGCCAGATGTGTTGCATGGAGAACATTCCAGAGTTACAGGATCGGGTTTGAGAGGAAGCCTTTCTTGTTGAGAGGGAGTGTTGAAAAGTGTGCAACAAGAAATGCTTGTTGAGAATGCAACAAGATGATGGAGCTTAGTGGAAAGGAGTCGCCTTCACTAAGTGGGCCCGCAAGCAAATTACGGCACAAGTTCTATTTTTGATCACAGTGTGGATGATCCCAGTGTGGATGATCACAGTGTGGGTGATCACAGTATGAGTGATCACAGTGTGGGTGACCACAGTGTGAGTGATCACACTGTGAGTGATCAAAGTCTATTTTTAGATTGGCTGTCAAAAATAGAAAAGTCAAATATTATTGTCTCATAATAATATTTGGACTATAAACTTGATCTTTTTCTCTTGGAGCACTTCAGGATGAGCTACGGATGTGGTACATGCAGATCCTAGAGGGAAATACGTGGTTACCTATGGGATGACTAATATTTGCATGCAGGACTTCAGTTAGAACTCAAGTGGGTTGAGTTTAGTGGACTGGAGGTGCAGTTGATGGAGTTGTGTTCAGTTTAGCCTTGTTAAACTGGTTGTATTTAGTCTAACTAATCAATAGACTAGAGATGAGTTGGGTGAATTAGTTATTAATTAATTCACAAGTTATTAACTCATAATGCAACTATAGAATACATTATTTAACTCAGTTGCATGTCAGTGCATGTTCAGTTCAGCAGGGACAGGTGTTAGAGGATCAGATTGCTATCAATTGTGACTACAGTTGTGCATGATGATTTGCACAATCAGAGGGATTGAGTATGCCAATGAATTCGCCAATATCAAGAATTATAGCCTGTGCTCACGTCCAACAGAGTGTGAGTGATTATTTGCAGGTCAAATACGAGTTTGGTAAGCCATTCTCATCAGTTCTTGAGCAGGTATTGAGCTGTGGAGGCAGGCAAGCAGTGGAATAGATTTGGAGATCAGATCTGAGCTGTATTGTGTGTAACAGGTGGAGCTGGTACTGGATTTCTTGTGATAAGCATTGTACTTTGTAATGTTACATGTTCTCAATCATTAATATACAAATAGTGTGGGGTTTTTAGCGAGATGCTTTCCCCGGGAAAATACTGTGTTGATATGTGTGATTGATGCTTCTATGTACGCCTGTGAATGTTTCTGCTTCTGTAAATTGATGATCAACGTAGAGGAGGTTATGTATTATGCATGTTCCGCTTATAAGTGTATAATCATGATAATCTCTGTGAATATGTGTCATATTATTCAAAATTTCTACACCACTCTCCATTCTACCTTTATCCCTTTGGGGGGGGGGGGTGGGTCTGAAAAGTTGTTTCTCTCATTGGGCCCCATCCCCTACGTGTTGGCCTCTCGCGATTTCACACCCCCCATCACCAAAACCACATACCGCTTGCTACCCCCTCCAAAAATCACCTTTCCCTCGCTCACTCTACCGCACCCCACCACGAATCCTCCACCACTCTCCTCCTGCCATGTTTCATAACCGTTGGCCTATTGAATTCCATCCCGAAAAATAATTGTTCGACATTAATTTGTTTCTCCCGAGTAACCGTTTGAAAACTAACGGTCCCCCGCCATTTTCAACAAAACCTTCTTGACGTTTAAAACCTTCTGAACCTGTCACTCTCCTTTATTTACTGCTCATCCTACCACTCTCTTTCTTTTTACTGTTTGTCTTCTGTTATTGACAGTTTTCCACAGTGATCACTCTCAGAGTTATTCTGCGACCAAACCATGATAGAAACCTAACATTTCCCCATTTCTTTTACCTGAAAGTTTGTTACTCAAACACTTTCCCCAATAATCTCTTCTATAAATTCTTCTTATTATCAGATTCTTACAATCATGCCTCTGAATACTTGGTTGAAGGGAAAATACCCCTAGGGTCCTTTGGGCTAAGACTCTACCAGACTGAAAATTGCTTATACAAAGAAACACACACACACAGCCATCTTTTTTACTTTTAAGCAAATTCTAGTGTTTAGGGTACATACCTAAGGTCCTACGTTCGAGAAGACCGTTAGGGTGCAAACCCTTCTTGGAGTTCCCTTCTTCTTTCTCTGACCTGCAAGACAAACAAATCAAAGAACACAACAGTACATGTATAGAAGTTTATGTATAAATCATCTTTATGCTATAAAGTTAGTTATAAAAAATCTTTAAGTAACTACTTTCATAAGAATTCAACACAAGAGTCTCATAAGCATAAAGAAAGATTATTCGGGAACAAAGACGTGTTTCTTTATATATAAAGGCAAATAAAGTACATATATCGGAAAGATATCACCTGAACACCTTCAGCAGGCTCCAAGCAAGCTTCCTCCCGGATTCGTTCCAGCCTCTAGCCTCCAACAAGAGCTCCTTCCAAGTCTTACTCAATGATGATGTCAAGGATGAATGATCACCAATACACATGGAAACAAGGGTTTCCTATGCAAAATGGGGGAAGTGCAGAATGCACCAAGGACTTCAGACCTGGTCTAAGGGAAAAATCTCAGCATAATAATCTTGCTCTCCTTTCTCTCTCTCCTTGGCCTTCCCTTTGATGTCTTTTTATACCCTCTCCAAAGTAGTTTTTTAGTTAGGAGTTGGTTGGGAACAGTTGGGCCACGGGCACTAACAGGTGATCCAACAGGTAAACCCGCGATCACCGCCCGAAAAAGAGGAAATTATATTTTTTTAAGTGTTTTAATATATACACGCGGGTTGGGTATGACAGACCCGCGTGTACACGCGTTTAACACAGGGCAAAGTCGCGTATAGGGAATAAAACACTGTTTTTTAAATTTTTGGACCAGGTCTGGAAGGAGGGGTTGCCCTAGGCCATAAGTGCAGCATCACAAACCATAAGAGTGAGATTTGGAGCTATAACAGATGCCCCCTAATGTATGAGGTCAGAAGGGGGAACATGATGGCCGAAATACATTAAGTAAGTACAAGGAAAGGAACTCTGCCGAAAAACCGAGGAGGACTTCACCAGAATTCAGCCTGCCAAGCCACCGAAAGGAGATCAGAAAGAAACACTGTCTGAGGCGGGCATACCCATGCTCAGGAAAAGTAAAGCATGTCCGCATATCGAGTACAAGCGGATCCACTAAGTATACAAGTATAAATGACTGTAAAAATACATAATGGATCATCTGATCATAATGAGTAAGTACATGTCTGAATATCACATATAAAACTGTCAATGATGCTGAAAGATGCAACGGATCACTGAAATCAAAGACTGATCCCATAAGGTACCAACTGAACATGATGGAATAGGATGGTACTACACTGCAAACTCAGGTGCCAGCATATAGAATGTCGCCATGACTGACTGCAACATATAAGGTGGAATGGTATCAACTAGCAGCAACAGGAGCAACTGTCAAGTGAACCAATGAATGCTGATACAACCTGAGGTCTTCACCGACCGCCGTGGTACATTTCTACACTATGGGAATAAATGATCTGAAGTCGACCATGTGAGAAATCGTTTGATTACCGGTCATTGATGTATACCGTTAACAAACGCGAGACTACTCACCGATAATGATAATGAGCGTCAAGGTACCCAGTACAATCTAACAAGTGTGAATAGATGAGCTGAAGTCGAACACCTGTAAGAATCTATCAATCAGGAGACAATGATGGTTTCCCACTGTCGATAGCGAGGAATCTGCCACTAATGACTGCAAACCCCAAGGTACTGCCAAATGGACTCTAGATCTTTGCCCCAGAGCAATGAGTCGGAGTCGATAGGGAAAGATCCGCTAGAAGGAAGGCATTAAGGCATCCTCCATCAATCTAGCGCGAGTGTAACCCGTAGGCCAATAATGTGGAAGGAATCGGACGGAAAAGATGTAGTAACCCAACCGAAGTACGTTTCCGGCGTACACAAGATGTGGCTAGCGCACGGCAGAAACCCTCTGAACCAACCAATAATGAAAGCTGACACAGAGGCGAGGTATCCACCAATAGGGTCAAATGGAAACCAAGGTACTGCACGAATCCCAATGTGTGATAATGTATGCTGATGTCGAACACAAGGGAAACCACTCAGTCAAAGACCCATGATACTGATCGATGCTGAGCACAAGGTGACCTATCAATAATGAAAATAGGGCCAGGGTGCGGTCTCTAGGTCTGCCCTCAGAGCAATGTGTCGTCGTCGATAAGGACAAGACCCGCCAGCAAGAAGTCAATGGGGACCTTCTCAAACCGGCACGAGTGAAGGACCAATATAACTGATGTGATGATAGACATGACACTGACAACCAGGGATGGCCGACTGAAAAATGAGTCAAGAGACACCGCAGAAAGGCCGACTCAGGCTAACTTCCCTTGAACAAAAGCACGACTCAATGTGACTATGTGGCAGCATATAATGAATCTGTATAAGTTCGTCATGCAGGAGGCACGAACGAACCCTCCATATGATTGGAAGAGATAACCAATCGGGGGAGAACTGACTCGATAACAAGGTTATGGCTTACCTAAGTCAAACTAAATCCCACCCATACGGAGGAGACTTTGTTTTGAGTGCTTTGTTCAAGGGCGACACGACTGACTCTAGCTGCCAACAATAAATGGAAATAATGTCCCTGTTCCCGCTCTTTTTGGAATATTTAATTTTTTTGTCTTTTTCTGATAAGCCGGAAAAAGAATAAAAGAATGCTATGGTACAGTGGAAAGAACGAGTGTCGGTGAAACAGATGATCTAGTTCCTGGGAAAGGAACATTCCTATGCTCAATGCAGGGAGGTGGAAAACTGGTCAGTGACACTCAAAGGTATGTTCCTTCCACGGATCAAGGTATGTCAAGCTGCAGAAGTCAAAGGTATGCAAGGTTGATTTTACAGACGTCATGGTCAAAATTTGGCTTAAACACGAGTCCGAGTGAAGCCGGCTATAGGCCAAAAGGTGCAAATGGTCAACATGCAATGCAGAAGTACAACTCAACACACATAGGAGCCTCTAGGGTATAAGGCCAGAACGAAGCGAGGGAGCAAAGAGGAATGAGTCTTCAACGCACAAGTCATGGCGGGACTACAGAGGACTCCCGAGCCTAGTGACAAAAAATCAGCATGAGTGCCAAGTGACAATCAGGTACTAACTAGGGCACCCATGATAAGGTAGGCTCTACCACACAAGTCATGACACTTCTAAGCAATGAGAAGGTTCCGCACCATAACTTGGTGGGGTCGATCCTAAGGCAAAATGGGAAAGGAAACTGATAAATGCACAATGCAGGCGGAAAAAACCTAACCTATATGCCAGTTTCGAGAACCAATACCTGTCAGAACGGACCAACCATAAACTTCCAAAGGAGAAATCTTCCAAGTTCTGTAAACATAAATAGGAACACTAGACACGAAGTTAATACATCCCACATATAAACTTCATATAAGATCTTTGTGTTATAGAATACAAAACTTGAAAATGCGTACCTCATATATACAATATGGTACAGGGAACCACGCAGCCTTGCGGCTTACGCATAATAGTTCTGCTGAACAAACCCCTTGCAGGGCTCAAGCCAAGGGCTCCTTTGGTAGTCATAACTCATGGCTTCAAAGAGTTCCTCCTGTGAAGGCAAAACAAGATCTGAGAAATCATGAGAACTACAAGGATCAAAAGAGGGAATTAAAGGGTCCCATGTCCCTATAGGAAGAATCTCTCGGTCAACTGCCGGGACCAAGTCCCAAGAAGGAGAATAATAAGTCAAAGGATCCTTCTCAGAAGCAATTGAACATTGAGGACTCAATGCCACATAATTCACCCGTGGCTGGGTAGAGTCTACTTGAACACTTGGAACAAACCAAGGGGCATTCTGCAGTAAAGTCGAATTAGGGTGGTGATTATCAGATGCAAGCTGATCAACAGTGACAATATTCTCGTTATGAGGAAAGCACATTACTCGAAAGAGTGAAGACACCACAGCATTCATAGCATAGACATAATCACGCCCAAGTAGCATATTAAAGTCTAAAGGGCTATCAACCACCATCATATCGATTAAGACAGTCTTCCCACCTAAAGTGATAGGCACTTGAGGAAGAACACCCATAGATTCACCAGGTCTTCTATCATAGGCTAACAACTGACTCTGAGCTGTCAACAACTTTGGGGAACCCAAAGCTTTCCAAGTCAAAGAGGATATAATACTTGTAGAGGATCCTTCATCCACCATACATCGATAGACATTTGTGGAATTAACCCTGACCTTTATTTGGAAAGGTGCAGCGGAAGGAAGACGAGGCTCAACAAGACTATCCCAATCAAAGGAAACACTCTTAGAACTTGGAGGGGGAACATTCGAAGAAACCGGAATGCCCCCTATACTAGAAGACTCTGTACTAGAGATCAAACAGACTCTTTTGTTAGGCACTTCACCCCCCAAAAGAGGAGTGTAATCGGCAAGCGATTGCACTGGCTTTACCACATTATCAACCAATGGTTGATGGGATTGATGAGAAACCATATCAGGTCTAGGAGTAGAAGTACTTTCAGACTCGGACCAAATCCTTTGAACCTCTGGAATACCAGGGCATAAATGAGTAAGATGGTCTCCCTTGCATATCTTACAAGGGAACTTAGGTTTAAAACTTCTACGTCCAAGTTTCTTATCAACCTCCATTCCGCCAACATGACTAGCAGTGGTTTGCGGAGAGTCCTGAACATGACTTGCAGAGGTCGGTGACTCTTTGCTAGTATGACTCGCATTGACTAGACTCATGCCCCCAGCATGACTCGCAGCGGCTGAAGACTCATCTCCAACATGACTCGCAGAGGTTGAAGATGAAGTGCTAGTATGACTTGCAGTGACTAGACTTGTGCCCCCAGCATGACTTGCAGCGGCTGAAGACTCATCTCCAACATGACTCGCAGAGGTTGAAGATGAAAGGATAGAATTATTCTTCTTCTTTGACTTCCTTTTTCTCCTTTTTTTAGATTTCTTATTACAAGAAGGAGAAGAAGAAGGAATCCCAGATTTCTCTTTGAAAGAAGATGAACAATTAGCACCCATATGATGCCCCTGAAATAAAGCATTCATCTGAGAAGCTTCAAGAGTATTCGGAATATTCGGAGTGGACCACAGCCAAACGGGTAGTCCAACATTCAACCCAGGAATATTCAAAGTGGCCATCAAGGGAGTACCAACGTTTCCAAAGAAAGGAAAAGCACAAGGATCCCCTTTTGGAAGGGTACCTTGGTTGGTTTCCACAGGAATATTAGCCATATCTAACGAATCCAAAGACCTTTTCCCTTGCGGGAATATAGAAATAACTCTTCAAAGAATATGGATAAGCAATCAAAACCTTTGCCCTTGAGGAGGCAACTCCACAACTTCTGAAAGAACAACCAAAAGCCTTTCAAGATCGGTAGAGTGGCAAGCCAGTCACTCAGAACACAAAGTCCAAACGTGACTAGACAAAAATACCTAAAGCCAACTATATACAAGGAGCAAAGAGCACTCACTATAAAGTCCCTAAAGAAACAGCCAGTCAAACAACTTCCAAGTATTTCCGCTCCGGGTGATTGAGACCGGACACCAAAATACGAGAAAGTGAATCAAAGGGCCTTCCGAGGATAGTCTGGGATGATGAGGGCCCAGTCCTATCAGCGAAGGTATCAGAGGAAGTTACGCTGACCTCCTAACAACAGCCTGCGCCGGTGCAAGCCCCCAAGCTTCGCAAGGGTGCCCTCCAGAAGTACTGTCGAGAGTGATACAACGTCGACCTCAGGTGCCACGGGATTCCCCTCCGCAGCCACCTATGCAGATCCCTAGGAGAGGCAACTATGGGTACCAACTCGTCGCAGAAGCCAGGCGGAACAGTCGTGAGGTAAGTTCGGACAAGTAGGAGAGGGGGTATCTCTCTTCCCTGTCTTCACAGACCCTCGTGCTTAACTCCCAGAGCCGGAGCTTTCCTGGTCTCCCTAACGCTGTTGGATTTACTCTCTTTAATCATACTCTTATGTTTGACGTTTTGTGTGGCCTTGGAGAGTTAACTCTCCACTCGCCTATTCCAAGGCCCTAAAATCCTAAACTTGTTGGTGTAATAACTAAAACAAAAAGTTCTAGTGGATTTTAATTAAGCGCTTGATTTTATTAGGCTGTTCTTTAAGTCAAAGGTAACGAAAGTGAAACTTGTGGTGTTTTTAGGACGCAAAAAGGAACTATCCTAACTACATGCACATGCACTTTTTCGTTTCGATGAAGAGCAATTTCTATGAGGTTCAGATGTACTTCAAATTAAACAAATTTTTTTGCTTTCTTTTCAAATTCCACACTCACAAAAGCTAACAAAACTATGCATGCCTAAAAGAGGATGCAAAGCTATGCTAATGCAAGAACTATATGTGAATGCAAGATTTTAAGACTACTCTGCAAACGAAGAAGGAAAGTTGCTGCTTTACCAAATTTTGTCTTGCCACTGAAATGCTTAGATAGAAGATGATTTGTTACTAATCATTTCGTCCAAACAATAAAAACAAGTTTTAAGATAAAAAACAAAGCACTTTCACTTCGCAAAAAAGGAAATCAAATGAGAAGCAAGTTTAAGAAAGCGAAACTCAAAAACTTTCAAAAGATTTTCTTTCAATCAAACCAAAAAGTCTTTTTCAAAGGAAAACTCTCAACAAAAACTGACACTAATGATTGATAAACAAGCCACCAAACACTTTTGTGAATTGACACCTTTCAAATGATGAAAACTCAACAAAAATAAAATGTGTTCGAAAACGCTTTTGACAATCAAAAGCAGCAATGAAAGTCCAAGAAATCAAAAGACAAGTTTCAAGGAAATGGTAACAAACAACTTTCCCGAAACGAAGGAGCAAATGGTCATAAAAATGATTTCGTTAAGCAAACACAAATGTCATGAGAACAAAATGGACACAAAGATTTTAAGACAATCTTCCCACTCTGCCGAAACAGAGCAATCAAGATTCTTAAACAGAAACCTTGTGTGTCAAAAATCAACGACGCTTGCAATCAACGAAAAAAAAAGACTAGCACTCCTTATAACTAGAGAGAGTTCGAAGCAAGATGCCCCCTGTTAAACAAAGAACTGTCACTGGGAATTGACTGCTTTAAACTGACCCAAACCACCAGACAGACATTCAGCAAAAGAAAAATTATAAATCTTGAAAATTATGTGATATACGCGCCTGCAATTATTTGCAGAATGCGTGTACACGCGACTGTAACTAAGGAAACCTGCGTATACGCGGGTTTACTTAGTGCAACATGCGTATATACGCTTCTGTAATCCAGAAAAAGTGCGTATATGAAGTGTTTCAAGAAAAATAAAAAACACAAACTGAAAAAACTGGAAAAGCTTGGAGTTCAAGAAAATATCAGACAGTCAGAACCAACAAACAGAGGGACTGAGCCTTGATTGGCTTGAGGACTACCCAAACTAGGAACAACAAGAGTGTTGTCCCCAGCGGAGTCGCCAATTCTGGTTGAAGGGAAAATACCCCTAGGGTCCTTTGGGCTAAGACTCTACCAGACTGAAAATTGCTTATACAAAGAAACACACACACACAGCCATCTTTTTTACTTTTAAGCAAATTCTAGTGTTTAGGGTACATACCTAAGGTCCTACGTTCGAGAAGACCGTTAGGGTGCAAACCCTTCTTGGAGTTCCCTTCTTCTTTCTCTGACCTGCAAGACAAACAAATCAAAGAACACAACAGTACATGTATAGAAGTTTATGTATAAATCATCTTTATGCTATAAAGTTAGTTATAAAAAATCTTTAAGTAACTACTTTCATAAGAATTCAACACAAGAATCTCATAAGCATAAAGAAAGATTATTCGGGAACAAAGACGTGTTTCTTTATATATAAAGGCAAATAAAGTACATATATCGGAAAGATATCACCTGAACACCTTCAGCAGGCTCCAAGCAAGCTTCCTCCCGGATTCGTTCCAGCCTCTAGCCTCCAACAAGAGCTCCTTCCAAGTCTTACTCAATGATGATGTCAAGGATGAATGATCACCAATACACATGGAAACAAGGGTTTCCTATGCAAAATGGGGGAAGTGCAGAATGCACCAAGGACTTCAGACCTGGTCTAAGGGAAAAATCTCAGCATAATAATCTTGCTCTCCTTTCTCTCTCTCCTTGGCCTTCCCTTTGATGTCTTTTTATACCCTCTCCAAAGTAGTTTTTTAGTTAGGAGTTGGTTGGGAACAGTTGGGCCACGGGCACTAACAGGTGATCCAGCAGGTAAACCCGCGATCACCGCCCGAAAAAGAGGAAATTATATTTTTTTAAGTGTTTTAATATATACACGCGGGTTGGGTATGACAGACCCGCGTGTACACGCGTTTAACACAGGGCAAAGTCGCGTATAGGGAATAAAACACTGTTTTTTAAATTTTTGGACCAGGTCTGGAAGGAGGGGTTGCCCTAGGCCATAAGTGCAGCATCACAAACCATAAGAGTGAGATTTGGAGCTATAACAATACTAAGACTCAAGATAAGCTTATTAATCCTTTGGGTTCCCCTCTTGTAGATTTAGATCACATACCTTTAGCCAATAGGGATTACAGGATTAATGAAGCCCAATGTGACTGTGATTTTCTTGAGTTATATTGTTGGTTAGAAGATAACCATGCAGATAAGACCGATGAAATTGGGCTTTGGGAGTCTAACCTCCACCATTACAATTTCCCCTTGACATTCCAAGCACTAGAGTTTACCAGAAGGTGTCAAGCATGCTATGTCCCTACCCAAAGAGATATCATGACCCCTTCAGGTGACATTCTCTTCACAATTACTGCCCAGTCCATTGACCAAATGATGTTGGCTCCCACTATGGAAAAGACTGCTTCTTTTTCCCTAGAAGCCCCACCCAACTTTATCAGAAGTTGGATTTCACCACCAGAGCCTGAATCTTTGAGATCTTCTTGCCTGAGAATGCCCAATTACCCAAAAAGTATCCTCCATATCCTTCCTCCATCTTCCCTGATCAGGCCAAACAAATTATATCCATGATTTCCTACATTTTAGTTTATTTTTCTGATCAGTGGGTAGATGAGCCCATTTTAGGATTCCTCTCTATATTTTCCACAAACAACAAGCCTTGCACTGTGTTCAATTTCAGTCAATTCTTGGCCAACAGTTTTCATGAACAATTTATAAAGTTTCCCACAGAATGGGTGTTTAATTACACCTCCATTTTGATTTACGTGTTCCTTTACTATCAGTCATACAAATTCAATTTTTCATTGTAGAACCTTGATGATGCAGGAAATCAACAGCCAATGATCTTTTTTAGCTCATTGGTCATGAAAGAACATCAAGAGTTTTCTTATAAGCAGTTCATTGGAGATTTTGTTCACCCAGCCACAAGCATTCTAAACAGTACAGTACAACCCAGAATCAATGAAGAAATCAAGAGAATTCTGCACCTAATAGATCAAGCAAAGATTGGGGATTGGTATTTATACCAAAATTGCATAGAAAATAGGGTGTATGGTTGTGAATTGGCACCCTATAAACTCCCCAAATACTTCCCAATGAGGATTTTTTCCCTGGATTATATTAGACAGATGATGAATTCGGATGGCATCCATTTTGTAGTAGCCAAGAAGAATTCATAGTTTAGAATAAATACAAAGGTGGGCCCATTTGTGTGTAGCACAAGGACAATAGGTGAAGAAGCAGATAGAATGCTTAAAGAAATGAAGTTCAGTCTAAGATTTACATGGTCTTATGACCTCGTGGCATCATTTCAAAGCTCAGAGTAGAGAATAAAAACACTCCTTACATTCATACTTCAAGACCTAAAATAGAGAATTATGCCAATCAACTAGAATGGATAGAAATTTTTTTACAGGAAGCTAACAAACATCTCTTTTCCACTTCCAGTTTGTAGACACCCACTCCTCAGGAAAAACCATGCTAAAGACAGAGGGAGGAAGAATCATCATCGACAACAGGAAGTGAAGCCAAAGACTTTAGAATCATTTATAGGAAGAGGACAAAGTTGACTCATAGAGTAGAGTTGGACAAAGAGACTGAGGAGTAGTCTGCCATCATAATCAAAGATTCACCACCTGCAACCAGAAAATTCACAACATCTCCTACTGAACCTTCATCATCACAAGGTTAGAAGGAAACTGAGCTAGAGTCATAGAATGTCCAAACAGAAAAAGAGAAGACAATTTTTAACAGGTACAAGGAGATTAAGCTCAGAAATGAGATTTTAAAAAATAGTACCTATAGCCAATTCTAGAAGCAGATCTCTAGCTTACAGAGTACGTTGTTGTCAGTATTTGACATAGAGCATGGAAAAATGCAGATGGCCTTTCTTGAGGCCCAAATTCCACAGCCAAAATCAACAACATACTACAAGAGCACTACTTTTGAATTCAACACTAACGACATACATCTCATTGATCAAATGGAGATGCACAAGAAAACTGGTGAAATGTTATCATCCACTTTGACTAACACTGCTATGTCACTATCTAAATTGCAGGTTTCATTTTCCAATGTTCAATCATAGTTGAAGATGGAGAAAGTGTCCTCCTTAGCCAAAGATAACAGGATCAAGTCTTTGGAAGACTTGGTACTAAAGATAGGGTATGACCCTAAAGATGTCAATGCTACTAAGGAGATTATTAAAAAGAAGAACCTAGACATTGCAACCTTGAGAAAACAACTCAAGCTGCCAGCCATAGAGGATCCATTGACCAAGGATATTGAATAAAGTGAAGCACAGAAGGCAGACATGATGAAGCTGATCATAGAGCAGAATATACAGAAGAACTTGGACATTGCAGCCTTGAGAAAACAACTCAAGCTGCCAGCCACAGAAGATCCATTGACCAATTATATTGAATAAAGTGAAGCACAGAAGGCAGGCATAATGAAGCTGATCATAGATCAGAATATACAGATTAGGCAGATGGAGGCAGAGATGGAGAAAATGATTAAGGAGAAAGAAGAGATTCAGAAGATGGCCATTGTCCCCCTAGATGCCATAATTATTTCTTAGCTTCTAGCAACAGGGACAACCACTGTAGCCAATTCTTCCACTCAGACTATGAGTGTTGAACAAGTAACAAAGACACTAGAGAACATGTCACTCTAGTCAAAGGAGATTGAGACTTTGTAGGGCTAGCTTAAAGATTTAGAAGTACAAAAGGCCAAATATGAAGCTGCTCGGATTACTGAAATGCAGAAATCCAGAGAGTATTGGAGAAGTTGCTAAAGGTAGAGAGAGACACTTCAACTGGTCAGACCTTGGCCCAAGCCAAGGAAACCATTTAGATGAATATACTAGACTCTATGAATGAGATTTGGGATTCTATCCAAATCATATTTGAGCAGAAAGAACTGATAGAAAAGGCTACAGAAACTATTGTGCAGGGAAGAAAGAAGCTTGGAGAGATGCCTACAGAAGCCTCCAACATTATCAGTTTCTTGAACTCTAAGTCCAAGTATGAGCTTGAAGAAGTAGGGATCAGTGACAGGACTGCTAATATTTTGGAAGTGACAAAGAGGAATCTTATTGATCAATTGAAACAAAGATGTGAAACCTTGGAGCTGCAAGTAAATAGGTTCACTAACAGAATTGATCCAGAAGGGATTGCCCAACATTTATGTAATAAATGAAAAATTAATCAGTCAGGAAGACTATGTCCTGAATATGAAAGAAATGGCTAGAAGTAGCATCAAAGTCAGTGAAATAAAGGGAAGTATGACATCAAGGGTGTTTTTGGAAACCATGTCAAATGATTTCTATATATAGAATGAGGTAAAACACATTTTTGCTGTGAAGCCGACTTTTGCCAAATACACATAGGTAGATGAAATTTACCGCAGGGTAACAAAATTGACCATACCAGATGAAAAGAGATGGGAAGAATTGGTCGATTTACTGGATTGAAGGGTAATTCAGAAATAGTAAAACAATTGCCAGCGCAACAACTAGCACGACAATCAGTTCAGCAACACAACATAGTTTCGGGTTGACTCAGCAACCGAAACCATCAAAACAAGGCCACCTTTCTTTTCATCTATCTACGTGGCCTATTTTTCTGCCAGGATTAGATCATATTGTTTGTAATTAGGCTAATAATATAATGTCAGTTTAAGAATGATTTTATAAAGTATTTTTGTAATTTTTAGTATAAATACTTCACTGTTTGAAGTATTAAGGGTTGATTTCCGAATGTAATTTCTTCTGCATATTGTATTTTTCAAAGTACTGGAGCATCAATAATATAAGGACCTTTCACAACATTCATGTGGTATACCAAATGGTGATGTGTCTCCTATGCTTATGTGTTTAAACATTGTTTTTCTTTCTATGTTATTCTAAATATCTGAATTATTCAACAGAAACTGTGATAAATAGGATTTTTTACTTAGAGCACCATATTTTGGTTGTTGATAATTTTAATGTTTTCCATTAAAATTAAATCTGGGAATTCTTAAGTTCTCCTAGATCTCTACTGAAGCTTACACTTTTTCATTTCCACCATCCATTTAAATTTTGAAAAGATCCAAATAGTGCAACCTAGCTTGCCCTCTGAGAACTCCACTAAAAAATTGATGCAAAATCCAGTTTAATTTAGAGACTCCATAGCCCAATGGAATTATAAAACTCAAATCAGCCAATCCAATCAAATTAAAACAAACAAGTACAGCCATAACTAGCCTAAAATTTACATTAAAACAAAGCTGAATTAAACAGAGAGATCCCTCTCTGAAGCTGGCAGGGCTAGATCCCAGCTTCCAAAGTGGTTTTGATGTTTTCCTGTGTGTTTACTCCCTCAACCTCAAAAAAATAGAACGAAAACATGGTGGAGATAGCCATATGGCTCAAGAAGACGCTGAGGAGCCCTGCTCCTCTAGCAATGAACCAAAACATGGAGAAGTTGTTGCTCATCACACTCGTGTTGATGATGAAAATGTCTTAGAGGAGAGACCATGTTTCTCGAAAGGTATGCTATTGCTTTATGATAAATGTAAAGAAATAGGTCATTCATTATCTGGATGTTCATGTGATTCACTTGAAGATAGAGAGAGCCATTCATATAGTAGTTTTAATGAAGATAGACCCATTTTAGTAGGAATATAAAATAAGGGATCCTCTAAAGGAGAAGAGAGTACATCCTATGGAGAGAATAGGGGTATCACTAAAAGTGATGAAGAAGGGATAACCCTTAGACCTATGGAAGACTCCATGGACATAGAGATGGGCTTAGATCTCTTTGGTAACTCATCTAGCACCTCTGATAGTGAAGAAAAGGATTTAACTGAAAGGGTATTTTTTAGAAATAAGTTGATATCTTCTCTAGAGGATATCAAGGACGTATCAGAGGTAAATCAAGCATGAGGAGAAATTCAAAATCTACGAGCTTGAGAATGAGAAGTTGAGCAGAACAATGGTTGGACTAAATGCTCAACAAGGAGAGGCTAGAAGACTAAATGGGAGGTTAACCAATAAATTGAGCCAGAAGGAATCTTACTATGAGAGACTACAAAATGAAGTAGTCTCATTGAGACATGACTTTGAAAAGTCAAATAAAGAGTTGTATCATTATCAGAAGCTTGAGGCGAGAAATAAATTCTTGGATGAGATTCTTGGCAAGAAAATATCCCCTCTCATCAAGACTGGTTTGGGTTTCAATGAAAAACCAAGCTCCAAGATGGTGAAGGCCGAAGGCTCAACTTCCCAGGTAAAGGGAGTCATAGGTTCCAACAGAAACGAAGGAAAGGAAGTTGGTGGAAAACAATCACAGCAATAAAGAAGCATCAACAAAAGAAGAAAAGGCAGCAGGAGAAGGATAAGATGCAACAACAAGCAAAGCAACAAAAGAGAGCTAGGCAGATGAAAGAAAAAGTGCAAGGCATTAATGCAAACTATCATGGAAGGCACATTAAGAGCCAACGGAGGTCCTTGCCTACTCAAGGACAAAGCCTTCAAAGAAAATGAAACCTCTGTCACCAAAATCCTTTTTATGCGTATTGTTTTTCTTGCAATAATTTTGGACATAAAGCCATAGACTGTAAATGGCATGCAAGGAAACAAGATGTGTTGGGTAGCAACAACCTTCACAAAAAGGCTAGGAGAAGGCATGTTGACCATGATAGGATTTTTGGCAAGAATTTTGTCAAGAAACGTAACTCCTTTGCCCCAGTCTTAAGCAATGTTGAATGTTACAACTGTGGCAATATCAGGAACAAGAGAGATGGATGCAGAAATGAGAAGAAATGGCATGCTCCTCAGCATATGCATGTGAATGTAGCGGCTCAAGCTTTGAAGACAAGCACAAACAATGGAGTTTAGAAATATAGACTTGTATTTAGTTCTCTGTGTCAAAAGAACAAGATGAAAAGAGGAGGAAGATGTCAAAAGAATGATCCTCTTACCCATGTGATGGACCCCTCTGTAAAGAAAAAAAGGCTTTAAGAGGATTTGGGTAAAAAAAGAGGAGGTGAAAGAGAAGATACCTCTATCCATGTGTAGCCGAGAGAAATCTAAAATATGGGAAAAGAAGAAGATGGAGAGTTAAGCCTCTGTTAGGACCTAGCCATTGAAGACCTGAAAGAAGAAGGAGGATGATTTGCTTAGGGGGAGTAGATCCTCTGTTTCTCTTCAGTAAAAGAAGAGAAGGGCCTCAAGGGAGGAATAATAAGTCATATGTAGGAAGTGAAAAAGAATAAACATAAAGGTGCATCTGAATGTGAAGGTATGGTTGTGTTTCCTCGCTAATTACTAGGATAAAATGGTTTATTTTGAATTTATCAGCATTTAAAAGGAGGAGTGCAACCAACATCAAAAGTATACAACAATATCTTATGTTGTGGGAAGAAGATGGGCTGCAATGGAAGTGTGGAATGACAGGAAGTTCACAGTCAAGTAAAGTCCATAGGATCGGTCCCCATGCAGAGGAAAGAAAGCATTTGCAGGAGATCCAAGAGCATTGGCTCGGGGGGAGCTATTTTGTTAAGTAGTAAAAGAAACAATTGGCAGCCTCAGAAAGGAAGATTGTTGAGCAAATGAAAGGTTTGCATCTCTAGTGAAATACCCTTATTTCATTTAAGTTGTAAGTTTGATTATGCATAACAATCTTGTTTTCATGAAATACAATTGGTGCACGCTTTTCATGTCCCTTAACCCTCCATTAGTATCGTTATGTCCATTGGTTGTGTTGGGCTCATGATGAGTGACCTTGTGCACAAATGGATATTTCCTTTTGACAAAATAAATATTAGAGTTTTCCTGGTACAATGCTCCATTTGTATCATTACGTATGGTGAAATTGGTATAAAGAATCAGTCCCTATTGTATGAGAGTGATCTCAAGGGGAGAAGTGGAGATGCTCAAAATTGTGAGCACAATCTTGGAAGCAGTAGTAGCAGCAAAGAAGTGCGACCCGAAATACATCATCATTAATTGGTATTTTCAACAGCAACAATACCATGAGCATTTTAATGGGTATCAATCTTTTTGATATGAAAGATGCATTAGTGGAGAGAATACTCAAATGGCAGCCATAAGGTGTCCAAAACTGGAGGCTTTCAAATCAGGGGTAGTATATGTTCAGGGGGAGCATATCACATATGCCCAATTTATGTAGCAATAGCAATGACAATCTTGGAAGAGATGTCCATGAGGCAGAATTAACATCTCAACAAATAGACTTTGGTCTTCATAACCAAGTGCTTGCATGGGGAGAGAAAGGAAACTTGTAGCCCCTTTCCATTGATGTCAAAGGGGGACAGAATTTATGAAGAAGTTGTGATGGCCTATGCGTAAGAAAGCAATCCATTGGTGTCTTATGTAATGATATGTGTGGAAGCATTATGAGGTTTGGACATCACATGAAGAGATGGATGGATTGTTGCCATCAATGCCAAAGGGCTCCATTGTTGGACAATTGACATTGTCTGGATGGCCAATGGCCTAGTAAAGGCATCTGCAAGTGTGTTGGCATTAATGTCAATAGTCATGCAGGGGAGATGTGTTGGGAAGTTGGCATTGCCTAATTGTTGGTAGGAGTGTTGGCATTGATGTCAATCAGACTAGCTTGGATGCTTGTTGTAGCAGATGTTGGCAGTGATGGCCTAGGAGGAATCCCATGGTTGTTCATGGCTAAGAGAGATTCCTATGATAGATGTAAGATTTAAGTACAGAATCATCATAATAGCAAGATTAGTGGAAAAGCCATATAATGATGATTATAGGGATGAGCAGGATGGAAATCCATGGTAGCTGCAAGCTTCTTGTAGAAAATCATCACAATAGCAGGCTTACTGAAGAAGCCATAAAATGATGACTACTTTGTTGGTCAGGACAGAATCCCATGGTAACTGTAGAATTCATGTAGAGAATCATCACAGTAGTAGGGTTATTGGAGTAGCAATATACTGATGATTACAATGATGGACCAGGAGGAAGTCCATGGTAGCTATAGGCTTCATGAAGAGGATCACCTTGATGGTTGTGATTCCAGTTGTCAGGAGAGACAAGGAGCAGAATAATGCTAGAGAGTAGCAGATAGGATCAAAGACTACATTAGACCCTCTCCATTGGAAATTTCTCTGAATAAGCTTTCCAATGATATGCGGAAGTCCATAAATGGATTCCTGGTACAAAAGTTATGGCCTGTTGAAGTTTAGGGAATTGGGGCCTTAAGCACGAAGGAATATCAGAATACCGGAGATCGGTGATACAACATATTATAGATCAGAAACTCAAAGCATGATTCATATATGCGATTGCATATCGGAGTTTGGGCATACCAGCGCATTGGAACATCGACGATCCAACATATCGGAGATCGGAACCTCAGAGCATCAGCCATATTAGCGATCGCATATGGGAGGTAAGTGTATTAGCGCATCGATGATCGGAGGTTAGCATATTGGTGCATCAGGAGATTGGAAACCCAGAGATCGACGAATCAATGCATTGGAATGTCAAAGATCGACGTATTGTGATATCAAAAAGTTTCAAGAGAGTAACCTTTAAAAATTTGTGATATCACTAAGTGATGATAAGCCTTTAAGAACTTTGAGGAATGCCGAAAGAGAATTAACAAAGGATTTCATAGCAAAACCAAAGGTGGGGCAAGCCCTTTTCTCTCTCCTCTAGTAGGACACATGGTGGCATATAATTGCCTTCGATAAGGATACATGATAGCATCTGGTGGGCTCTGATAAGGACACATGGCAACAGTTGATTGGCTCTGATAAGGTACAGTTGCAGTTGACATCAGCATTTCGTGGCGGTATGAAAGGACACTTGGTAGGAAATTTTGGCATTTTTAGGGGCCCTAATGGGCCATAGCCAGGTGACACATGTCACCTCTAAAGGACTCACCACATGGCAGTGATGATGCCATATCAGAAGTTGGCGATTGCAGGATTAGGATATCGAAACTTTATAAGAGTTGGTTATTAAAAAGTTTTGATGAGAGGGGCTCTGATATGTGGCTATAGCATGGTCAAGAGGAAACTAACAGAGCCAAGGGCATAGAGCGAGGCATGGTACCTAAGTGTTGTGGAGCATATCGAAGGTTGGAGATTTCAAAACTCCTCTTTAAATGAATTTTGGAGAAAGTTACGATATTTGAAGCTTCTGATGTTGTTGGCACTTGGTCATGGAGCCCAAAAAACCAAGGGCATAGAGAAATAACATGAGGAGAAAGGCCCCTGGCAGGACGCTAAATGACTTAGCACTTAAATTCTATATCGACGATCACATGTAGCATTCCTATAGTGGAGATGCGATAAGGAGCTAAGAAGAAGGGGCTAAAGGCCAATCGAATTATTGTAATATCGAAATATATTCTTAATAGAGTTATGAGATGTTTGGGCTCGTATATTGCACTGTGTTATAAAATCTCCAATATAGCAACACAAAAGAGTATTGAAGGTTGGATGAGTCAGCAGCTAAAGAGTAAATGAGCGCAGAGGAGTTGGTTGTTGGAATAAATGGCGACTGTCAAAGATCAACAGAAAAATCTTATACAAAGCAATGAGGACAATGATCCACAGACAAGGCCATGCCTAAGCATGGGGGAAGCTAGAGGACAATTAGAAAATTCTACCTTGAGAAGAGAGCCTCAGTGATAAGAGAGTTGCACATAGAGAGGACCGTGCTTGGTTGGTGTGTGCAGGTGGACTGATAATTTATTCTCAGTATGGAGAAAATATCAATTGCCCATTCTCATGGTTAATGCAGATGAAGAGACCAAGATAGATGTGACAACATCATGGAAGAGCCATGTCAAGGTAGAGTGCGCAATGTGAACACAGGAGAGTATGGCAGCATCAATTGGGGGGCAACAGAGGAACAAAACCCAGGAGCTTAGATGAGAAATTTGGGGGAAGGAGCATAGTTTCTAGTGAGAGCTAAGTGGAAAAATCCCTATGTGAGTGCATTGCTATGTAAGGCTGAGAGAGAGCCTGTTTCGCAGAAAATGACTGAGAGTGCCTATGTAGAGGGAAGAGACCCTGAGAGTTGTGCTGTGTGTAAGGCGGAAGTTTCTTATGCTCTATGAGTAAAGGCGGAATTTTCCAGTGCGTTGTGAGTAAAGGCGGAAGTTTCCAGTGCCTTTGTGAGTAAAGGCAAAAGTTTATTGTGCTCTGTGTTAAACACATTAGTTGTCTGTGCTGTGTGAGGAAGGTTGAAAGTGCCTATGCGGCAAGAAAGGTCAAAGGTGTTTGTTCAGAGAAAGAAGGTTGAGAACTGAGTCTGTGCTGTGGAGAGGAAGAGGCCAAGAGCTGAGCCTGTGCTATGGAGAGCTAAAGGCCGAGATTTTAGTGACTGCATATGAAGAGTAGAGAAAAGAGTTGTGTGGACTGTGATGAGTGACTGTTGTTTAGAAGATCAATGGGTTGTTGTAGAGTGAGCAGTGTGAGCAAAGAGAACAAAGATGATATCAGCTAGAGTGGCTACCAAATTACAGAGAACATACAGTTCCTATTTGAGTGTGGGTTGGTGCTTGCATAAAAGAAGTTGTTGCTTCCATCTCTAGTGGGTGCTTGAGAAGGCTTGGGGGTTGGTGCCTCCTTCAAGTTGGCTTGAAAAAATCCAAGGAGATGCAAGTTGGTGCTTGCAAAAAATATGTGAGTTTGCCTCACATGGTGCTTCTGGTAAGATGGATGGGTGTCTATAAAAAGAGGGAGTTGGTGCTTCCTGCTAGTCGGTGCTAGTAAACAATGAAAGGAAGTTGGTGATTCATGTGAGTGGATGCTCACAAAACAGATTGATGTAATAGAGTAGGTGCTCTTATTTTACATCAATAACAATAATAAGCTTGGCCTTTTTTTCCCAAAAGGGTTTCCATGTGAAAAACCTTGTGTCTCATGTGTATGATACTCATGGTGTGTATGGTTGTATGTTGATTACATGTTATTTCCATATTAAATATTGTTGTTGATTATATGGATGGGTGCCAAGCTTGAATAAGAAAAGTAAATAGGCATAAATTTTTAAAATTAGTCGTAATACTAATTCACCGCCCTTCTTAGTATTATCATTGTTTCCAACAATTGGTATCAGATCCAAGTTCCTTCAAGAATAGCTTAATCACTAGAAGGTATATCAAAGGGAAACAATGGCTAATCCAACTTTGCTAACAACAGAAGGAGTTCCATTTTTGTACAAATTAGGCCATGAGCTTTGGTATGAAATCTGGAAGGTTAGAATGGTAACCTATTTAATGGCCTTGGGTATTGATATGTATATCTCTGTAATGAATGGAGAAAAGAGTGATCAAAATGAACAAGCCCAGGAGATTATCATGAAGGGTCTATCTAAGTCAGATGTTGATAAAGTGTGGCATTGTGAGTCAACAAAGGAAGTGTTAGACAAACTGCAATGTCTATATGGGGGAGATAACCATATCAAGAAGAGGCTGAGGAGCCCTTCTCCTCTAGCAATGAACCAGAAAATTGGAAGTTGTTGCTTATCACACTTGTGTTGATGGTTAAGATGTTTGAGAGGAGAGACCATGTTGCTTGAAAGGTATGCTATTTATTTGTGATAAATGTAAATAAATAGGTCATTCATTATCTAGATGTTAATGTGATTCACTTGTATATAGAGAGAGCCATGCAACTAGTATTTTTAATGAAGATAGACCCATTTTAGTAGTAGGGATCCTCTCAAGGAGAATAGAGTACATCCCGTGGATAGAATAGGGGTATGATTGAAAGCGATGAATAAGGGACAAACCTTAGACTTGTGGAAGTCTCCATGGACACGGAGACAGGCTTAGATATTTGCAGTAACTCAGCTAGCACCTATGATATTGAAGAAAATGATCTAAATGAAAGGATTTTTTTTAGAAAGAAGTTGATATCTGCTCTAAAGGAGATCAAGGACCTATTAGAGGAAAATCTCAAGGAAGAGGAGCAATTGAAAATCTATGAGCTTGAGAATGAGAAGTTGAGCAGAACAATGGTTGAATTAAATGTTCAATAAGGAGAGGCTAGTAGACTGAATGGGAGATTAACCAATCAGTTGAGCGAGAAGGAAACTTACTGTGAGAGACTAAAAAATGAAGTAGTCTCATTGAGACACGAGTTATAGAAGTCAAATAAAGAGTTGTCTCATTATCAGAAGCTTGAGGGGAGCAAGAAAGTCTTGGTTGAGATGCTTAAAAATAAAATATCCCCTCTCATCAAGACTAGTTTGGGTTTCAAGGAAAAACCAAGCTCCAATATGGTGAAGGCTGAAGGGTCAATTTACCAGGTAAAGGGAGTCCAAGGTTCCAATAATAAAGGAAAGGAAGTTGGTGGACAACAACCACAACAAGGAAAGCAACAATAATAAAAGAAGAAAAGGGAGCAACAGAAGGATAAGATGCAACAACAAGCAAAGCAACAAAAGAGAGCTAGGCAATTGAAAGAAAAAGTGCAAGGCAGTAAAGAAAATTGCCAAGGAAGGCACATGAAGAGCCAACAGAGGTGCTTGCCTACTCAAGGAAAAATCCTTCAAAGAAAAAGTAACCTTTGTCATCAAAAGCCCTTTTATGGTTATTATTTTTCTTGCAATAATTTTGGACATAAAGCCATATATTGTGTATGGCATGCAAGAAAAAAATATGTATTGGGTAGAAGCAACCCAAGAATGCAAAAAAAGGCTAGGAGAAGGCATGCTGGCAATGATAGGAGTTTTGGAAAAAATGTTGTCAAGAAAGGTAACTCCTTTTCCCTAATCTTAAGCCATGTTGAATGCTACAACTGTGGCAATCTCGGGCACAAGAGAGTTGGTTATAAAAAGGAGAAGAAATGGCATACTCCTCAGCATATGCATGTGAATGTAGCAACATGGGATTTGAAGACAAGCACAAGCAATGGAGTTGATAAATATAGCCTTGTCTTCAGTTCTTTGTGTCAAAAGAGAAAGATGAAAAGAGGAGGAAGAAATCAAAAGAATGATCCTCTTACCCATGTGATGGACCCCTCTATAAGGCAGAAAGGCTTCAAGAGGATTTTGGTGAAAAAAGAGGTGGTGAAAGAGAAGATTCCTATATCCATGTGCAGCCAAGAGAAATCCCAAATATGGGAAAAGAAGAAGATGGAGAGTAAAGCCTCTATCAGGACCTAGCCATTGAACGTCTTGAAGAAGAAGGAGGATGATTTGCTCAGGGGGAGTAGATCCTTTGTTTCCCTTCAGTAAAGGAAGAGAATGGCCTTAAGGGTGGCCGAATAATTCAGATGCAGGAAGCGAAAAAGAATAAGAAAAAAGGTGCATCTGATTGTGAAGGCATGGTTGTGTTTTCTTGCTGATTAGAACAATAAAATGGTTTATTTTGAAGGTATCAACATTGAAAAGGAGGAGTGCAGCCAACATGAAAAGTACACAACAATATCTTATGTTGTGGGAAGATTAGCTGCAATGGAAGTGTGGAATGACAAGAATCTCACAGTCAAGTCAGGTCCACACGATTAGTCCCCACGTAGAGGCAGGAAAGCATTTGCAGGAGATCCAAGAGCATTGGCTCATGGGGAGTTGTTTTGATAAAAACAATAGCAAGCAATAATTAGCAGCCTCAAAAAGGAATATTGTTGAGAAAATGAAATGTTTGCATATTTGGTGAAATACCCTTATTTCATTTAAGTTGTAAGTTTAATTATGCATAGTAGTCTTGTGTTCATGAAACAAAATTGGTGCAAGATTTTCATGTCCCTTAACCCTCAATTGGTATCGTTATGTCAATTGGTTGCGTTGGGCTCATGATGAGTGACCTTGTGTGCAAATAGACATATCTTTTTGACAAAAGAAATATTATAGTTTGCCTGACAATGCTCAATTTGTATCATTTCCTTTGGTGCAATTGGTGTAAGAATCAATCCCTATTGTATGAGAATGATCTCAAGGGGAGAAGTGGAGATGCTAAAAAATGTGATCAAAGTCTCGAAAGCAACAACCATAGCAAAGAAGTGCGAGCTGAAATGCATCATCATTAATTAGTATTTGTAGCAACATCAGTATCATGAGTAGTTTAATGGGTGTCAATCTTTGTGATACAAAAGATGCATTAGTGTAGAGAATACTCAATTGGCATCCATAAGGTGTCCAAAACTGGAGGCATTCATATCAGAGGAAATATATGTTCAGGGCGAGCATATCACATATGCCCAGTTTATGGATTAGCAATAGTGAAAGTCTTGGAAGAGATATCCATGAGGCAGAATACACATCTCAATAGCTAGACTCTTGTCTTCACATCCAAGTGATTGCATGGGGAGAGAAAGGAAACTTTTAGCCTCTTGCCATTGATGTCAAATGGGGAGATAATTTGTGAAGAATTCGTGATGGCCCGTGGAGAGAGAGCAGGCCATTGGTGTCTCATGCAATGAGATGTGTGGAAGCAGCATGAGGTTTGGTCATCACATGAAGAGAAGGATGGAGTGTTGCCATCAATGCCAAAGGGGGAGATTGTTGGACAATTGACATTGTCTAGATGGCCAATGACTTAGTAAAGGCATCTGCAAGTGTGTTGGCATTGATGTCAACAATCATGTTGGGGAGATGTGTTGGGAAGTTGGCATTGCCTAACTGTTGGCAGGAGTGTTGGAATTGATGTCAACCAGACTAGCTTGGATGCTTGTCACAGTAGATGTTGGCAGTGATGGCCCATGAGAAATCCCATGGTTGTTCATGGCTTAAATGATTCCTGTGTGTTGTGGCTAGCAACAACCCCCTTTTTTTTAGTATTAGTAATAACACTAAATAAATGGGGACCCTTCTAAAAATAAAAAACTAGCACTTAGAATTCCCTTTTAATAAAACACACTATTATAAACTTAGGAAAAAAATCCGCAAAACATGAAATCTTAAGTATTATGATAAGTCTCAAATAAAATTGTTCTCTTAATAATGAACATCGCATCGCAAAAGGATAAAGGAGGATATCGTATAAAGAAACTTTCGGAATTGCGAAAACACGATGATGCAAGATCGCGCACCATACAGACTCATCGCATATTGAAAATTTCATATGTCATAGTGCCACCTAAGATAAAATGTCCTGATCTTACAATATGCGATAAAGCATCTCGCAAATCGCATCTCACAGTTGCATAATGAAACAAATGATTGTTAACAAAAAGGATTAGCGATATGGCGATCTGTGATATTGCGAAGCAAATCGCAAAATCACTTTATCGCAGATCAACAGGGCTCATCGTTCAATGAAATATTTCTCGTAATCCGATACCGAGTTATGGGCATTAAATGTCGACCCCAAAGTCATAGAATTTATCACAGAAGCCCTTTCCTTGAATGATCAACTCTTGCAACAGCAGGAGACAATTTTCCAAAGAATATCACAATGGAACTCTCACTGTGAGATGAGTGACAAAATCACAAGTCAAGTCATGGATTTGCGACTTGATTATGCTTTAATTGATAAGAAAGTTTTTGATTATTTGAATTGGTAGGAATTAAAGGAAGGCAAGAAAGCAGGGTTGCTCAAGATCAATGAATCCCACAAAGAAATGTTGTTCAACAAGTGGGATGCATAGATCAAAAAGGCAAAACAGGCAGCGGAAGAAGCAGTGACAACAGCCAACAATGTCATTGACTGTGTCAATGAAAATCTGCACAGAGCCAACCTGATATCGGAAACTGCTCCAAAATTTCTCCTGAAAGCACATCAACT
The DNA here is from genome assembly GCA_031772625.1 of Pinus tabuliformis. NCBI lineage: Eukaryota > Viridiplantae > Streptophyta > Pinopsida > Pinales > Pinaceae > Pinus > Pinus tabuliformis. The sequence goes on along the minus strand of CM062806.1, from coordinate 968,718,298 downwards.
GCAGACAAGTTGGAGACAAAAAGCTAAAGAAAAGGAAAGTTAACCAAGTTAAATTGGGATACTTACTGGCAACACTTGGTGAAACCACACAGTCAGTGTATGACTCTGAATTCCTTAAAAATTCCGCCGAGAAGATAGTGTCAGTGCTTGCTGATTCTATTTTCACAGGATAATTAAAATCGGAGGTCGGCCAACCGACACTCCTCAAGCCGATGCTGGATGCTTGCGATCTAAGAGAACAGATGCATAGTTAATTCTCAGATACAGTTTAGTTTTATTTTGATTTATTTTTTCCTTAGATGAGGACAGTCATTTAAACCTCCTCCTATATTTTTGTAATAAACTATTTTTAGTCTTTAGTTAGTAGTATTTAAACCCCTCTCATGCATTTAGAGAGGGGTCCAGAAATTTGTCAAAAATAGTTCTTCAGAACATGCACTTCTGCACCCTCTGAGGAGGTTTTGATGAATGAATGGAACGAAATTTATTTATATTTGTGTTTAATGTCTGTTATTGAAATGCACTTCTATACTCTTAGTAGATATTGAATTATGAGAAGGTAAATCTATATTGTTGAAGCTCATGAGTATGACTTATTATCAATGGTACTTTTGTATCTTAATGATTTCTGCTTATGTGTTAAGTAATATGTTATTTTCAGTTGTTTATATATGAAAGCTTGAATGTTTAAGTTATTATTTAACACTTTTGTACGGTGGTGACTATTCTATTTATGCTTAGTGTATGAACAACTTATTATATGATATGCTTCTCACAATTGTTTCGGCTAATTTCTTATACAAAACAATTCACTTTTAATGAATTCTTTTCTCATAGCAATTGAATGATCTTTATTACCGATTACTGTTAGAAACTATTTTAGATCGCATAAGTGAAGAGTTAATCCTAGGATAGTTTTATTAGATGTTTACATTCATTAGAATAAAATTGCATGTGATAGATTAGATTTAGATTAAAAGCATTTTTATTTAGAAACTTTTTTAGAAAGGAAAACATCATCTCTTAACATCATCACAAAAAAATTGGGAAACTGGTCCCATTATCCCCAGTCGGACCCACTATCCTAAATGAAAAAGGATCTGCTTTCAAGGTCCGGACCGGGTGGGTATCCCCCTTGTTATAGACCCAATTTTCGGGGCTTCAACAATATATTTGGCACAAGGAGGAGGGCCAAAAATGTGAATGGCTAGTAAATCTAAATCTAAAGACCATTCTGAGAGTAAATCGCTGTCAACATCTTCCCCGACTTCTCCATCACATTCCGAGTCTTTAAATCTTAAGCGAGAAGTTGAGAAAACAACAATCACTAACACAAACCCGAACATTTCAGATAGATCTACTATCAAACCCCCTGAAGTTGAGTCTTTGATCCATAAAATTCAAGGATTTTCCATATCATCGCAAAAATCTGAGTTATCTCAAGGTAGTGTGACTTCGCAATACAATCCTTCTCATCCTCTTACTAGATTACAGAGTGAAAAGTTTGGTATCAAACCAATTGAATTACCTCTGCCTAAAAGGAAAAGAGCAAGGAAGACACCTCAAGGGTCTGATAGTGAGACTCTTTCATCATCAACATCTATTCCATCTTCTCCATTGCAAAGTCAACCATCCACTCCTCCACTTCATATCGTTGTTCAACAAAGTACTGGAACTTCGACATCCTCATCCCTACCACAAGGAACTTCATCTACGCTTTCCTCTGTTAGTAGTTCAATGATGGCTCAAAACCCATGGAACAATCTAGGGGTAGTCTCAATGCCTGTGACCTTGAGTCAATTACCGACCCATCCTGAGAAATGGCTGCCCAAGTTTAACCCTAAAGCAGGCATGCTAGCAGAAGAACACATAAATAAATTTATGTTATCAATAAATTTAAATGGAGTTACAAATGAAGACATTGTTGTTAGACTTTTTCCTTATACTTAACAAGCAACAACTGGGTCCGGGTATTTTTCATTACCATCAGGATCCATTACTAGTTGGGACATTTTTCAAGAGCAATTCATGATAAAGTTTGGTGATGATAGGTATACAACAACATTGATCAATGATCTATCGAATCTTAAGACTGAATCGAGAGAACCTATCAAATATTTCAACTCGCGTTTCAACAAACTTTTGAATAAAATCCCTACCGCTTCCAAGCCCAGTGAAGAAGTTTGAAGTGAATGGTACATATCTTCTTTACCATAGAACATAGCAATCTTTGTTGATAGGGCTACCAAGACAACATTGGCAAAAAAACATGAAGGAAGCCATATCGGTAGAAAAACCTATTTTAGCTTTAGAAAAGAAAAATGTTGTTGATGAAAGAAAAATTAAGAAGGTGACTTTTAGAGATGATCCTAAGAAAAAGAAATTAAAGGACCCATTTTATTTAGAAGGATTACAGAAAGTTTTAAAAACCATGTCTAACGAAATGGTTGACATTAAAAGACAAGTAGCAGAAAATTCTTCTAAGAAACCCTACAAGCCTTATAGGAAAAATCCTTCAACTGATTCAAAGCCTCCCAATGCTATAACAAATGCAGAATTTGAAGGAGAATAAGAAGAAGTGTCCAATGAAGAAACTATTGATGAAGATGAAGTTGTACATCTACAGGGAATGTGGGACTTCATTCTTCCAGACGAAGAGGATCAAGAAGCATCACTAGTCAGTACCAGAAGTAGAAATCAACTTGATCCTCCATAGTCTAGTTCTAAACAGAAGAACGCAAGCTTAGTTTCCAAAGATTAAGTCACAGGTAAGAAATCATCACCAAAAGCAACTCAGACAAACCCAATCCAAACCGATTCATCAACTCCATCTAAAACACTAATTGTTTCTGATGAGATGGAGTATAATATCGTTGAAGACATGAATAAGACTAGGGCCAACATTACTTTTCATGAACTGAGCAAATTAAAACATCAACAAAACTTACTTTTGAAAGAGTTACATACAGTACCCATTGCACCTCTTCCTGCCGCTGTAATCTCGCAAGCTTCTCATGAAATGGGAAGACCTCCAATTGGAATGGAAAATAAAGTTGACCCAAATGATATTGCTTTAATTGGAGGTAGGTCAAAATCCCATACCCCTCCATTCCTCCTTACTTACGAAATCTTCAATAAAAATTTGCATAATTGTTTGGTAGATTCAGGTGCTTCATCTAATATTTTGCCTAAAACAATTTGTGCAAAGTTAAACGTCCAACCTCAAAAATCTAAAGTATGCATAGTTCAGCTAGACCGATCGAAGATTGAAGTAATTTTTGAACTAAATCAAGTGACCATAAGGCTCTCATCGAAGCCAAAGGTATGTCAAGTCATTGATATTTTAGTCGCAGACATTCCTGAATTTTATGGTTTAATTCTTAACAGGGAATGGTCTAAAAAGCTTCATGGATACTTTGCAACCGACTGGTCACATATGTGGCTCCCTTGCAATGGTAAACCAAATCAGATAAAGGTTGAGCGAGAAAGATATCAAAAATACATAGTGACGGAACTGGAAGGAGAAAATGAACCTATAGCATACAACAACAATATAATTGGCAACTATTATGTTGACTCTTTCTGAGGAAATTTTAATGCTCATACTTCGCCTTATTTAGAACATTCTGTTTTGTCTCAAGTAGAAAATTTTTCTCAAACAGACAGTTCTAAATGTGTTAATTTTGTAGATAGTCATGTAAATAACTCTTTGTTTTGGAAATTATTTTTTGACGGTTCTAAGTCTAATGATGGAGTAGGAGCAGGATGTGTATTAGTTAGTCCAGAAGGGAATAAAACCATGCTAACCTATAGACTCGAGTTCGATTTCACAAACAACGCTGCTGAATATGAAGCTTTAGTGCAAGGGATATACAAGGTAATCAGACTAGACATCAAGTATCTACAAGTCTTTGGAGACTCCAAGATTGTTATTAAATAGGTATGAAATAATATACATTGTCTATCAGGTCATTTAAAGCATTATCAATCTTTAGTACAAGACCTGACTGAACATTTTATAGCATTCAATATTTCATCCATTCCCATACTCCAAAATGCTAGTGTTGACCTCCTGGCTAATATAGCTTCCAAGGTCATTCCCTCAGAAGACTATAGCCCAGACAGATTCTCAATCGAATTGATCTTTAGGCCTTCCATCCCTGATAATGTTACCAACTGGAGAATTTTTAACAATGATTCTGATATTGTAAGTTTCCTAACATCAGAAGGATCTTACACTAATCAGATAATTGATGAGGACCAACATGACAAGCAGTTACAACAAGAGAGCACTAATAATGCCATACCAAAATCTGTAGTCAAGTTGGAAGACTTAAATTCAAAATTTCAAAGTTCAACTCTGAACTATGAATTAGTAAATCTAGGAATGGATACTAAGCCACAAAATATCAATTTAGGTCTTGGTCTAGCCCCAAAAGAAAAATTAGCCTTTGTCTGACTCCTGAAATAGTATAAAAATGTCTTTGCCTGGAATTACGATGACCTTAAGACTTACGACACTTCAATCATTCAGCATACTATCCTGATGATAGCTGATGAAAAACCATTCCAACAAAATCTGAGGAAGATCCATCCTAATCTGGAAAGTCAGATTAAGTCTGAACTCAATAAATTATTGAAAGCCAAAATTATTTTTCCTGTTCGAGATTCTAGATGGGTTTCTAACTTGGTTCCATTCATAAAGAAAAACGGAGACATTCGAATTCGTATTGACTTTCGAAATCTTAACAAACCCTGCCAAAAGGATAATTTTCCCCTGCCTCCTATGGAGCAAATATTACAAGCAGTTGCGGGATCAGAATTGATGTCCTTTTTAGATGGTTTCTCCGGCTACAACCAAGTCTTAGTCCATTCGGATGATCAGCTAAAAACCACATTCAGAACCAAATGGGGTACTTATGCATATCAAAAGATACCTTTTAGGCTAATTAACGCTGGTGCCACATTTCAAAGGGCCATAGATATTGCATTTAAGGGAATAGTAAACAAATCAGTGGTGATTTACTTGGATGACATAATAGTGTATTCTAAAAAATGTAGTAATCACCTCAGAGACTTAAAACAGATCTTCCAACGTTGTCAAAGGTATGGGATTTCACTTAATCCAAAAAAGTCCTTTTTTGCATTAAGTGAAGGAAAACTTCTTGGATTTATAGTGTCTAAATCTGGAATCCATTTTGATTAAGGAAATTTCCGAAATATCCTTACCGCATAATAAGAAAGCAATGCAATCCTTCCTTGGCCAAATTAATTTTGTTAAAAGATTTGTCCCATACTTCTCAAGAATTGCATCACCATTACAAGCAATGATCTAGAAAAACTCACTCTTTAAATGGGGTCAAGCAGAATATGAAGCATTCAATCTGATTAAGCAAGTGATTGTTAATGCCCCATCCCTAGCGACTCCAAATTTTTCCAATCTTTTCATTTTGTATACATTGGCCTTTGAGAAGCCATATGCTACAATACTCATGCAAGACAATCAAGACAAAGCGGAAGCCCCAATTGCCTTCTTTAATTCAAATCTGCAAGGGCTTGAATTAAATTATTCTGACGTTGAGAAACAAGCTTATGCTGTTTTCAAAGCGTTCAAACACTTTAGACCCTTTCTTCCTAAGACCCATACAAAGATAATAGTGTCATTTCCAGCTATAAGAAATATATTGGTACAGAAAGACGTGGGTGAAAAGAGAGAAAATTGGGTCACTGCCCTACAAGAATATGATGCTGAGATCAAGCCAACAAATATTGTAAAAGGTCAAGGCTTTTGCAAGATGTTGGATGGAGCATCACTTATATCAGAAATACCATCTCCCAATCAAGAGGTACAAATGTATGAGGTAAGCCTAAACGATATTGAATCAAGATATGCTAATATCATGTTTTATTTAAAAAATGGATATGCTCCTTCAAATCTGAATTTTACAAAGAAAAGAGCCCTAAGATTGAAAGCTAAGCAATATCAACTTGTAAAGGATGTACTTTTTAGGATGAATTATGATTCTGTTCTTCTTTGATGTCTTGAGAAATTTGAAGCTGAAAAAGTGTTGCAGGAACTCCATGATGGACCAGCAGGTGGACATTATGCAGGATATGCAATAGCAGATAAAATTTTGCACGCAGGATACTATTGGCCTACACTATTTAAAGATGCACATAGCTATGTAAGGAAATGTCAAGTTTTTCAAACTGCTGTTGAAAGATAGAAGAAACCATCATTGCCATTGCAACCAGTCAATATCGACCAACCATTTGAGCAATGGGGATTGGATATAATAGGTGAGATCATTCCTCACTCTTCTAAACAACATAGGTACATCCTTACAGCTACAAATTATTTTACTAAATGGGTAGAAGAAATTCCTCTCAAGACAGCTAATGCTGAACATATCATCGATTTCATAGATCAGTTCATAATTACCAGGTTTGGCTTACCTTTTGCTTTAATTTTTGATAATGCGTCATATTTTTCTGACAATGCTATGACTGAATTTGCACTTAAAAGAGGTTTTAAGCTTAAGTATTCTGCCAATTATTACCCATAAGGGAAAAGGTTGGCTGAATCAACAAATAAAAACCTAATCAGGATCATTAAGCGAACTATTGATCAGAATCATAAAAATTGGCACAAATATTTGATATATGCTCTATGGGTAGATTGAATAACTCAAAAGGCTTCCATTGGCACTTCTCCCTTTAATTTAGTTTATGGGAAAGAAGTAGTTCTCCCAACTCATCTAGCAATTCCTTCTTTAGCCTTACTTCAATTTATTGAAGAAACACCATTTTCATCTTTATAACTAAGACAACTGCAGATCCTTAAGCTAGAAGAGCAACGAGAACAGGCTAAAATTACACATGCTCATCGTCAAGCATTAGTAAAGGCTTCTTTCGATTCAAACATGGTATCTAGGAAGTATTTTCAAATTGGAGATTTAGTATTGAAATGGGATAAGGCTCACGAAGAAAAAGGCAAACATTCTAAATTCCAATGGATGTTGCTTGGACCATTCCAAATTGTTGAAATCATAGGTCCATTGACTTTCATGTTGCAAGATTTAGCAGGGAAAAGAGAATCTTTACCTGTTAATGCGCAGATCCTTAAAAAATACTTTCCATAGAACATGACCTCTTCTATTTTTGTAAATTATTGTTTATAGTTTTATTTTGATAATAAAATAGGTTGTAAATGGTTATCTATGGATTTCATGAAAAAGATTCGTGTTTCTTTTAAATTTTGTTTTTCACTTGTATAAATAGAACTGATTTGGAAAATTGTTCATTATTATTGAAAGATATAGTCAAGTGCTACAAGCCTGAAAATTTTACTAGTTTCAGCCTTACGAATTTTGATTAAAAACAACCTTTAGTGGGAATTTGTTTTTTATCGGTCATGAAAAGCATCAATAACAAAACAACGGTTCTCTGTAGAAAAGTTGTCTTCAAAAAAAATCTATAATTGTCGTCCATAGCTATTCTTAAGGAACCAATGACTTCCTCCCCACTTAGGGAATTACAAGTTTCAAAGAGTAATCCACCTATGCAATATAAACTTAAGGAATAAGAGGTCTCATCAAGAGCCGGCTTATCATGATCATAAATATTATAACTAGCTGACATTGCCAAACTACATACCAAAACAGGGCAATGACTCAAGATTGTTGCAATCAAAAGACAAGGGGTCTCATCACGAGCCAACTAGTTCAGTAAAGTTATAAATCAAGTGAATGGTACTGTCAAAATTTTGCCACCAAACCAAGACATTGTTCTTTAAGAATTAAAAGAAAATGAAAGCATTAAGTGCGAGTGTGGATTTATCTTTGAAAATTGTATACTTCTTGAAGTAGGATACTAGATCTTTTCTGGGTAATAGGTAACCCTGTCGAGGCTATAGATGCTTGCTGGCAGCAGAGGCTATAGACGCTTGCTGGCAGCAGAGGCTCTACCTACGAAAAATGAGCATACTTAAAACTGATCTACAAATATGTCTTTGTTTTCATCTTTATAAACCAAGTAGTGATTGATGTAAATGCAATGACTAGCTTTGGGAAGAAAATAATCAGAATTAGCACGAAAGAAACAAACTATTGTTAATGACTAAGAGCATGATGCACTTTATATTTCTATAATAAAGTTTGATTTTCTAGAAAACTTTTCTGTTTTGGAAGTTTTAGAAAATTCAAAAGATAATCAGAGATAACTAGTTCTTTCTAGTGAATCGCCAATTGTTGTGGCCAGCAACAACCCCCTTTGTTTTAGTATTAGTAATAACACTAAATAAATGGGGACCCTTCTAAAAATAAAAAACTAGCACTTAGAATTCCCTTTTAATAAAACACACTATCATAAACTTAGGAAAAACATCCGCAAAACGTAAAATCTTAAGTATTATGATAAGTCTCAAATAAAATCGTTCTCTTAATAATGAACATCGCATCGCAAAAGGATAAAGGAGGATATTGTATAAAGAAACTTTCGGAATTGCAAAAACACGATGATGCGAGATCGCGTGCCATACAGACTCATCGCATATCACAGATTTCATATGTCGCAACGCCACCTAAGATAAAACGTCCCGATTTTGTGATATGTGATAAAGCATCTCGTAGTTGCATAATGAAACAAATGATTGTTAATTAAAAAGATTAACGATATGGTGATCTTCGATATTGCGATTTGCGATATTACGAAGCAAATCGCAAAATTTCTTTATCGCATATCAACAGGGCTCATCGTTTAATGAAATATTTCTCGTAATCTAATACTGAGTTATGGGCATTAAATGTCAACCTCAAAGTAGCAGAATTTATCACAGGAGCCCTTGCCTTGAATGATCAACTCTTGCAACAGCAGGAGACACTTTGCTAAAGAATATCACAATGGAACTCTCATTGCGAGATGAGCGACAAAATCACAAGTCAAGTCATGGATTTGCAACTTGATTATGATTTAATTGATAAGAAAGTTTCTGATTATTTGAATTGGCAGGAATCAGAGGAAGGCAAGAAAGCAGGGTTGCTCAAGATCAATGAATCCCACAAAGAAATGTTGTTCAACAAGTGGGATGCATAGATCAAAAAGTCATAACAGGCAGCGGAAGAAGCAGCAACAACAACAAGCAATGTCATTGACTGTGTCAATGAAAAATCTGCACAGAGCCAACCTGATATTGGAAACCGCTCCAGGATTTCTCCCGAAAGCATAGCAACTGCAGACAAGTTGGAGACAGAAAGCTGAAGAAAAGGCAGAGTCAATTAGAAAGTTAACCAAGTTAAATTGGGATACTTACTAGCAACACTTGGTGAAACCACACAGTCAGTGTATGACTCTGAAATGCCTTACAAATTCTGCCGAGAAGATAGCGCCAGCACTTGTTGATTCTATTTTCGCGGGACAATTAAAATCGGAGTTCGGCCAACCGACAGTCCTCAAGCTGACGTTGGATGCTTGCGATCTAAGAGAACACATGCATAGTTAATTTTCAAATATAATTTTAGTTTTATTTTGATTTATTTTTGCCATAGATGAGGATGGTCATTTAAACCTCCTATATTTTTGTAATAAACTATTTTTAGTCTTTAGTTAGTAGTATTTAAACCCCTCTCATGCATTTAGAGAGGGGTCCAAAAATTTGTCAAAAGCAGTTCTTTAGAACATGCACTTCTGCACCCTCTGAGGAGGTTTTGATGAATGAATTGAACGAGATTTATTTATATCTATGTTTAATGTCTACTACTGAAATGCACTTCTGTACTTTTAGTAGATATTGAATTATGAGAAGATAAATGTATATTGCTAAAGCTCATGAGTAGGACTTATTAGCAATGGTACTTTTATCTCTTAATGGTTTTTGCTTATGTGTCAAGTAATATGTTATTTTTCAGATGTTTATATATGAAATCTTGAATGTTTAAGTTATCATTTGGCACTTTTGTACGATGGTGACTATTCTGTTTATGCTTAGTGTATGAACAACTTATTATGTGATATGATTCACACAATTGTTTTGGCTAATTTATTATATGAAACAATTCACTTTTAATGAATTCTTTTCTCATAGCAATTGAATGATCTTTATTACTGATTGCTATTAGAAACTATTTTAGATCGCATAAGTGAAGAGTTAATCCCGGGATAGTTTTAGAATTATATGTTTACATTCATTAGAATAAAATTGCATGTGATAGATTAGATTTAGATTAAAAGAATTTTTATTTAGAAACTTTTTTAGAAAGGAAAACATCATCTCTTAACATCATCACAAACAAATTAGGAAACTGGTCCCATTATCCCTAGTCGAACCCACTATCCCAAATGGAAAAGGAGTTGCTTTCAAGGTCCATACCGGGTGGGTATCCTCCTTGTTGTAGACCCGATTTTCGGGGCTTCAACACTATGAAAAATGTAAAATTTAAGTAGAGAATCATCATAGTAGTAGGCTTAGTGGAAAATCCATATAATGATGATTACAGGGATGAGCTAGATGGAAGTCCACGTTAGTTGCGGTCTTCTTGTAGAAAATCATCACAGTAGCAGGCTTACTGAAGAAGCCATAAAATGATGATTACTATGTTGGTTAGGACGAATCCTATGGTAACTACAGGCTTCATGCAAATAATCACCACAGTAGCAGGCTTATTGGAGAAGCCATAAACTGATGATTACAGTGATGTACCAGGAGGAAGCCCATGGTAGCTGCAAGCTTCATGCAGAGGATCACATTGGTGGTTGTGATTCCAGTTGTCAAGAGAGTTAAGGAGCATAATTATGTCAGAGAGTTTGGAGACATAGTAGATGTAGCAGATGAGCTCAAAGACTATATCGAACCATATCCATTGGAAAGGGATCTGAATAAGCTTTCTAACGATATGCAGAAGTCCAGAAATGTATTCATGATTCAAAATTCATGGCTTGCTGAAGTTTAGGGATTTGAATCCTTAAGCAGGAAGGAATATCAGCATATCGGAGATCAACGATCCAGCGTATTGGAAAGCGAAACTTCAAAGCAGCAACCATATTGGTGATCACATATCGGAGGTTAGTGTATCGGTGCATTGGCGATCGAATGTCAACATATCGGTGCATCAGGAGATCAGAACCCTGGAGATCAGTGGATCGACACATTGGAATGTCTGAGACTGGTGCATCGCAATATTAGAAGTTTTCAAGTGAGGAACCTTTAAAAGTTGTGATATCACATAGTAGATGTAGTAGATGAGCTCAAAGACTATATTGAACCATCTCCATTGGAAAGGGATCTGAATAAGCTTTCTAATGATATGCAGAAGTCCAGAAAGATTCATGATTTAAAATTCATGGCCTACTAAAGTTTAGGGATTTGAATCCTTAAGCAGGAAGGAATATCAGCATATCGGAGATCAATGATCCAGCATATTGGAAATCGAAACTTTAAAGCATCAACCATATTGGTGACCACATATCAGAGGTCAGTGTATTGGTGCATTGGTGATCGGATGTCAACATATCGGTGCATCAGGAGATCAGAACCCTAGAGATCAGTGGATCGAAACATTGGAATGTCTGACACTGGTGCATCACAATATTAGAAGTTTTCAAGTGAGGAACCGTTAAAAGTTGTGATATCACATAGTAGATGTAGTAGATGAGCTCAAAGACTATATCGAACCATCTCCATTGGAAAGGGATCTGAATAAGCTTTCTAACGATATGCGGAAGTCTAGAAATGGATTCATGATTCAAAATTCATGGCTTGCTGAAGTTTAGGGATTTGAATCCTTAAGCAGGAAGGAATATCAGTATATTAGAGATCAACGATCCAGCATATCAGTGATCTAGCATATTGGAAATCGAAACTTCAAAGCATCAAACATATTTGCGATCACATATTGGAGGTCAGTGTATCGGTGCATCGGCGATTGGATGTCAACATATCGGTGCATCAGGAGATCAGAACCCTGGAGATCAGTGGATTGACACATTGGAATGTTTGAGATTGGCGCATCGCAATATTAGAAGTTTTCAAGTGAGGAACCTTTAAAAGCTGCGATATCACTAAGTGTCGATAAGCCTTTAAGCACACCGAGGAATGCTAAAATATAATTAACATAGGATTTCATCGCAAAACCAAAGGTGGGCGAACCCTTTTCTCTCCCCTCTAGCAGGACATGTGGTGGCATATGATTGGCTCCAATAAGGACACATGGCCGTGTCTCGTGGGCTCTAATAAGGACACATGGAAGGATCTGATTAGCTCCGATAAGGTATAGTGGACGCTGATGTCAGCATGATGTGGCGGTATGGAAGGACACATGGTAGGCAATTTTGGTGTTTTGAGGAGGCCTAATGGGCCATAACTGGGTGACGCATGTCACCTCTAAGGAGTTACCACATGGTAGTGATGATATCATATCGGAAGTCAATGATCACAAGATTAAGATATTGAAAGTTTATAAGAGTTGGTTATTAAAAATTTCTGATGAGAGGGGCTTCGATATGTGGCTAGTGCATGGTACAGAGGAAAATAATAGAGCCAAGGGTGTAGAGTGAGGCTTAGCACCTAAGTGATGTGGAGCATATAAGAGGTTGGAGATTTCAGAACTCTACTTTAAATGAATTTTGGAGAAAGTTACAATATGTGAATATTCTAATGTTGTTGGTGCTTTATTGTGGAGCCCAGAAAACCAAGGGCGTAGACCAATAACATGAGGAGAAAGGCTATCGACATGATGTTAAAGGACTTAGCACCTAAGTGCTATACCGATAGTTACAAGCAGCGGTCCTATGGTGGAGATGCGATAAGGAGCTAAGAAAAAGGGGCTAAATGCCAATCGAAATATTGTATTATCGTAACATCTTCTTAATAGAGTAACGAGATGTTTGGGCTTCAATATTGCAATATTGTGTAAAATATCAAGTATAACATCAAAAAAGAGTATTGAAGGTTGGATGACTCAACAACAGAAGAGAAAATGAGTGCAGAGGAGTTGGTCTCTATAATAAATGGTGACTGTCAAACATTAGCAGAAAAATTTGATACAAGGCAATAAGGACAATGATCCACAGAGAAGGCCATGCCTAAGTACAAGGGGGAAGCCATATGATAGGTAACAGATTTTACCTTGAGAAGAGAGCCTTAATGACAAGAGATTTTCACACAGAGAGGATTGTGCCTGGTTGGTGTGTGCAAGTGGACTGAGAATTCATTCTCAGTATGGAGAAACTATCAATTTCCCATTCTCATGGTTAATGCAGAGGTAGAGACCAAGACAGACTCAACAACAAGATGGACGATCCATTCCGAGGTACAAGGTGCAGTGTGAACATAGGACAATGTGGCAAGATCGATTGAGGGGCAGCAGAGGAACAAAACCCAGGAGCTTAGATGAGAAATTTAAGCAGAAACAACATAGTTTCCAGTGAGATCTAAGTGGAAAAAGATCTGTGTGCATTGTTGTGTAAGGCTAAGAGAGAGCATGTTCTGCAGAAAAAGGTCGAGTGTGCCTATGTAAAGGGCAGAGACCCTGAGAGCTACGCTGTATGAGAAAGGCCAATATGGTCTGTGCACTGTGTGTAAGGTGGAAGTTTCCTATGCATTGCGAGTAAAGGCAGAAGTTGCTAGTGTGCCGAGAGTAAAGGTGAAAGTTGCATGTGCTCTGTGCTGTGTGAGAAAGGTTGAAAGTGTTTGTGCTGCAAGAAAGGCTGAAGGTGTCTGTGCAGAGAAAGAAGGGTGAGAGGTGAGCTTGTGATGTGGAGAGAAAGAGGTCGAGAGGTGAGCCTATGTTGTGGAGAGCTAAAGGGCGAGAGCTGAGTGACTGCAGATGAAGAGAAAAGAATAGAACTATGTCGAATGTGATGAGTGACTGTTGTGGAGAAGATGAGTGGGCTACTGCAGAGTGAGTAGAGAGAACATAGTTGATATCAGGCAAAGTGGCTTCCAAATTACAGAGAACATACAGTTCCTATTTGAGTGTGGATTGGTGCTTGCATATAGGAAGTTGGTGCTTCCATATCTAGTGGATGCTTAAGAAGGCTTAGGGTTTGGTGCCTCCTGCAAGTTGGCTTGCAAAACTCCAAGGAGTTGTAAGTTGGTGCTTGCAAAAAATCCGCGAGGTTGGTGCCTCACATGGTGCTTCTGGTAAGTTGGAAAAGTGTCTACAGAAAGAGGGAGTTAGTGCTTCTTGCTAGTCAGTGCTAGAAAACAATCAAAGAGAGATCGTGCTTTTTGTGAGTAGGTTCTCACAAAATAGATTGATGTAATAGAGTAGGTTCTCTTATTTTACATCAATAACAGCAACAAGCTTGGTGGTTTTTCCCTGAAAGGGTTTCCACGTGAAAAACCTTGTGGCTCATGTGTATGATACTCATGGTGTGTATCCTTGTATGTTGATTTCATGTTGCTTCCATATTACATATTGTTGCTGATTATATGGATGGGTACCAAACTTGAATAAGAAAAGTAAATAGGCATTAAATTTTAAAATTAGCCTTAATACTGATTAACCCCCCCAGTATTAAGCATGATTAGATTTGTTTCATGGATATCATAGTTTTTTTGTTGCATATATCATAAGTTATGGATCATTATACTCTCTTTTTCTGAATCATTTGATGATGATATAAGAAGAAGAATATTTTCAAGGGTTTTCCCCATAGTGGGTTTTTCCCTAGTCTCAGACCAATCCCGATGTCTCTATGTGTGAGCATGATTTTCTTCTATTGGTTCCTTTATGTTTCGCTACATTGATGATGATGATGATGATGTTGTTCTTTCTATATAATTGCATATGCTGATGAATAATGATGTAGATATTAATAATGTTATGTGGGGTGAACTTAATGTATTGCAATTATCAAAGCAAAGAATAATGTAGTCTTATGAAAAATTAACATCGTGTCAGAGTTGGGCTAAAGAAAAGTCATGGAGATCACCCTAATGATGACACCTTTAATGGAAGAAAGAATAGGATGGTGGAGAACTAAAAGAATTCTAGGTTTTGAAGAAAACACTAGGAAACTTGATTATTAGGGTTTGATGGATTCTATGAGGTTAGGGTTGGAGAGAAAACCCTGGTTTATGGAAACTATATGAGATATAGAACCTAATGTGAAGATGCTCAAGCACTTGTGGGAGATTTGATGAAGCCCTAGATGGGATAATCCTTAGCAGACCTGGTTGGATAATTGAAGGCAACATTGTTATATGGAATTTCTGAAGCCTCAAAAATCATTGCGACAACATGGGGGAAGACCACCCAGTCCGGAACTTGAAAGCAACTCCTTTTCTGTTTGGTATAGTGGCTCCAACTGGGGATAATGGGACCAGTTTTCTAGAGAGATTTGATAATGTTGATGAGATGATATATGTCATAATGGGAAATGATAAAGCTAAGTGTAATCTAATCTAGCTACTAAACACATGCATATATCCTAATTTAACACTATTTAACAATAAATATACCTGGGAATAAAATACAATATGTGATCTACAATAATGTCTTACAACAATTGGTAATAAAGATCATTCAACTGCCACAAGAAATTAAATCGTTTAACAATAATCATTTTGGATAAATAGTTAGACAAAACAATTGAGAAAAATATATTGCATATAAAAATCGTTCATGTATTCAAAACAGAATCAGGGCTAACATCATATAGAAGTGCAATAGTTCTAAACTATAATTCTGACTTGCATACATAAAAAAATTGAAAGAAGAAGCATTGCTTAATATATACTAAAACATGATCATACGATAAAAGTACCATATATGATAAGTCATGCTCATGTGCTTCAGAAATATTGACCCAATTTCAGTGAATCCAACACATTCTAAGAGTACATAAGTGCATTTCAGTAGAGCATGCTAGATATTTAAAAGAAAATAGATAATGTTCCATTCATTTCATCAAAACCTTTTCAAAAGTATAGAAGTGTAATGTCTTGAAAAGTTTTTTTGATAAAATTTCTGGACCCCTCTCTAAATGCATGAGAGGGGTTTAAATACTAAAATATATGCTTCAAAATAGATTATTACAAAAATAGCTGAGGAGGTTTCAAACAACCTTCCTCAGAATATGCAAAAATAAAACTAAAGAAAAATAAATTAATGATTAACTCCTTTGAACTTGATCTCTAAGGTTGCAAATATCAGTCATTGGCTTGAGCTGAGGTGGATGGCTGATTGCAAATTTTAACTGCCCAGCAAATATGGCATCTCAAATCGTTAAACAATACTAAGAATGTTGTTGTTCTCAAAGTCGACAAGGGTGGTGTTGTGGTTAATCTTGATAAAGATGATTACCGTCGGAAGATGTTGGACCACCTCCATAATAGCGGGAGCTATAGGAAACTCAACAAGGATCCCCTAAAGAAGATTTCCAAAAGTGCGGCTCTTGCTATAAAGGCTAGTAGTTCAGTCAGCTCGTTCAATCATAAGCTTATTGAAAGTTGCCCTCTTACCCCCAGAATCTGTGGTCTGCCAAAGATTCATAAGGAAGGGGATCCTTTGAGACCCATTGTCAACACGATAGGAGGGCCAACTTATCTTCTTGCTAAATATTTAGCCCATAAGCTTAAGCCCCTTGTTGGCCATACAGAATCCTTCGTCAAGGACTCTGCATCGTTTGTTAATGAGTTAAAGAGTTTCAAGCTTGAACTTGATGACAAGCTTTTGAGCTTTGATGTGGTCTCCCTCTACATTAATATCCCCATCAACGAGGCCATCAAAATCATCAAGTGCATCATCGATCCTGATACAGATTATTTAGTTGGTATGTGTCTTACTTCTACTTTCTTTTCATTCGATGGGGAATTCTATGAGCAAAATTGCAGTGTCACCATGGGTTCCCCCCTCTCCCTTGTGGTAGCTAATATATTCATGGAGGATTTTGAATCAAAGGCCTTAGCTTCTTCTCGTCTTCTGCCTAAGATGTGGAAGAGGTTTGTGGGTGACACTTGTGTCACCTGGTCCCATGGTAAAGAAAAGTTGGAACTGTTTTTCCTCAATCTTAACAATCAATCTAGTTCTATAAAGTTCACCATGGAATTTGAATGTAATGGTAGTCTTCCCTTCCTTGATGTCCTCCTCTCAAGGAATGATGATGGAGCTTTCTCTCATCAAGTATATCGTAAGAAAATTCATATGGAACAATATCTTCATGCTAATTCTCATCATTTTCTAGCTCAAAATCTTGGTTTTCTCAACACCTTAGCGACTAGAGCTTTAGGTGTTTATGATGAGAACCATCTCAAGGAAGAGAAAGCACATCTCCTAAGTGTTTTCATTAATAATGGGTATAGTAAACACCAATGTACTAAGGCTTTCCTAAGAGCTGGAAAAGATCCTATTGCTAAGAAAGATACCAAGGATTGATTTTATGGTGTTCATCTTCCTTTTATCCAAGGTACCACTGACAAGATTGCAAGGATCCTAAGGAAGCATAAGGTGGCTTCAACCTTTATGCCTTTAAATACCATCCGAAGCTCCCTTAGATCTGTAAAAGACCTAGTGGATCCCAAGAATATGAAGGGTGTTTACGTTATTCCATGCTCTTGTGGGACTCCCTACATTGGTGAGACTGGTTACTTGATTAATCAAAGGAATCGCGAGCATGTTGCTGACATCAAGCATGGTAGGACCCACTCCTTTGCCTTGGCAGAGCATGCAGATAAATCTAAGCATCACATTTGCATTGAGGAGGCCCAAGTTCTTGCTAGGGTTAGTCATTTCCATCATCTTAAATTGAGAGAGGTCTTAGAAATTGAAAAAAGACCCAATAATTTGGATAGAGATGATGGTTGGAATATTAGTAGAAGTTGGTCCCTGTCCTGTCCTCCTAGTTTTTTAGGCTTCCTTTTGGGATTTATTTTGTTTGTTTGTTTATCTATGTAGGTATTGGCATCCTTTTTATAGTATTTGTTGTTGATTTATTCTTCATTAGAGTTTATTTTTCCTTCGTGTTTTTTTATGTATTTTATCATCCTATTCATTCTTAACTCCTTTTAGTATTTTTTTTATTCGTTTAATGGGCCTAAGCCGCATATTGTATTGTTGACCCCGTTTTATCAATTGATTATTTTCCTTTGGATATATATATATTTCTATTTTTGTTTATTTATTTTATTTTATTTTATTTCCATTAATTATTTTATTTATCAAATGATCTTGTCTCGATTAGGTTCTTCACTCGTTTTTATAATTTTTGACTCCCCTCCTTTAAAGTTTGACTTTGATTTATTTATTTATTAATTTAAATATTATTTATGAAAAACTCGCTGTTTAATATAGCGGTTACTTATTAATATTTGTTTTTAATAAATTAATAAACTAATATCACAATTTAAATATTATTTTTCAAAAACTAGCCGTTTAATATAGCCATTACATATTAATATTTTTAATAAATTAATAAACTAATATCATTATTTAAATATTATTTTTCAAAAACTAGTAATATGTAGATTTAATAAATTAAGTTAAATATTATTTTTCAAAAACTAGCCGTTTAATATAGCCGTTACCTATTAATATTTTTAATAAATTAATGAAATAATATCATTATTTAGATTATTTTTTCAAAACGTAGCCGTTTAATATAGTCGTTACTTAATAATATTTGTTTTTAATATATTAATAAATTAATTTCATAATTTAAATATTATTGTTCAAATATAGACGTTACTTGAAATTATGTCTCTACATTGCTCTCTATTTAAGCCTTTGCCATAGTCTGCCTCTTCATCTGGTCCTGATGATGAACCACACTTGTTGGTTCGAAACACGTAGGCCAAAAAATTCTCTTATGCGATTTCTATTGAAAGACTTTCCTTAAATATGGCATCTATTAGTGCCGACACCATCTTTTGTGTAGAGGTTGTTAAACACCTCAGAGTCATCCACTAGCTATGTGGTTTCACTAGAAACTGCTAGTATGTTTCCCAATTCAGCCTATTTAATTGTTTGATTGCCTCCTCCTTTTCCTGTGCTACTTGTCTCCAATGCTACTCTAAATGTTTGACATTCGGAAAAAACCATGGTACACACTCTTTGATAAGATTGGCGCCATGAATATTTTCATTAATGGATTCTATTATGTTGTTTGCTGGTATTGCTGCTATCGTTGTTTCCCTTTCTGCCTGTTTCAACCGAGAATCCCAATCTGTGAACATAATATCTTTATGAGACTCCTCCAGCTTTGGTAGGTCAACCTTTCTTCCATCCTCTGATTCTTGCCAGGTGATAAATTCAGAAACGCTTTTATGGCTTACTCCGTACTCAAACCTCATATCAATAACTTGGTTTGTTAATTTATCACTGGTCTTGCAATAGGGATTTATTTGCGAGATTTTCTGGAAAAATACTTCCTTTTTCTCCATTAGTAGGGAATTGAGGTTGAGTTCTTCCTTGATGAATTCGTTGACTTGCAGATTACCTTTAAATTTATTTATCATGGCTTGTATCCGCGATTTCTTTTCTGCTAAGATGGCTTGGTGTTCTATTCTCATATGTTCGAATTCTCTTTGGAGCTAGGCTAAGTTTAATTCTGCTTGCTAATTAGATTTTCTTGGGCTAATTGTTGTTCTAGTAGAAAAATTTTCTGTCCCTTTTCCTTCAGCAACATTCAGGTCTCTGTTGCCTTCTCAATGGTTGTTATGGCATAGCCTCCTGTGAACTGTGACAACTTTGTGAGATTCTCAGATGAGCCGATAAGCGAGTCCTTCCATACAATATCCATTGGTTCATTTTCCTGAGTTGTAACAACCACAATGTCCAGTTTTCTTTTCTTCCTTTGTATTTTGACTACAACCTTGTGGGTAGGACACTAAAATACATCTAACGGAGGTATTTCATCAATTCTTAATACAATTTCTAAAGTAGGAATAGCGGGAATGATCTCAATGTAGAAATTTGAATAATATAACACTTATTCACAGAGATTATCCTGATTATGCACTATTTGCGGAATGCATGCATAATACATAACCTCCTCTACGTTGATCATCAATTTGCGGAATAAAAAACAATCGCATGCGCACATTGAAACATCAATCGCACATATCAACATAGTATGTACTGGGGAAAGCATACAGCTGAAAACCCCCAACTATTTGTATATTATAATGATAGAGAACATGTAACAATACATAGTACAATACTCCTCACAAGTACTCAGTACTATCTCCACCTGCTACACACAAACTAGCTCAGATCTGAATCAAGTTGTTATCACTGAAAAAATTCTCAAAGAAAAAGGGTAAGGTAAAGGTTAATTGATCCTAGACATATTCATGTTGATCTTGGTCATGTTCATGCAATAGACATTTGATACAATTCTTAGTTTGAGCAAACAAGCCCATGGTGAGCAGAGATAAGAAATCTTCATCAAATTCAAGCGAGGCAGCTCCTCAATTAAGCAAGGCATTTCCTTCCAGGTTGATTTATCTAAAGCAATTTCAAAGGAGAAAATGTCCAAAGAAAGGGAGATATCATAAGAGCTGAAACAAGACTTAGCCCTAGGGATAAGGAAACATCATCACAGTTGCATAAAAATGACAGAAGTAAAGCTAAGTCCTAATTTTTGACAAATTACCTTTTGATACTTACCTTGAAGAATGGTGTCTAGATATTCAATGTTGAACAGCTTCATGTCAAATGGAAAAGTCATTGCAGAAAAAGTAAAGACTCAAGAAAGTTAGATTTTGATCCTAAGCTGTGTTTTGAAATTACACAGCAGTTTCGTAGCGCGCTACGAAACTGCTGTGGGTGATGCCTAATGCACAGCAGTTTCGTAGCGCGCTACGAAACTGCTATAGCTACATATTATCATTCGATGGGCCAATTTTGAATAACAAATGGAAATATTTTGGAGCAAGGTACACCTGGCATGGAAAACAAAATAATCAAATGCATCTTTATGCAAATTAAAAGAAACAAAGAAGGACATTTGTGAACTCCAAAATTTCATGTTATAAAAACAACAGCCAACTTCCAAGGGGATTACCAAGCAATGGAAAACTCATCTCTAAAAAGTGAAAGAGGTTTTCATTCTTAAGATACCGAAGTAAAAAACCTCTTCCACTTTCTTCAAATCCATTATGATTCGAGAGAAATGAATGATCAAACTTGCGCTATGAAACTATTGTAGGTGCAGTTTTTCACAAGCATATTTTTACACCTTTTTTTCAAAGACTCATTCTGGGCGGTAGGAAAGATGTTTCAAAAAAAAAGAGAGGTTTTTGTTCAACATGGATTGGTTCAGAAAAGCCTCATTCAGTTTTTCCAAATACATTTTTTATGAGAAGTTATGAGCTCTATCCCAAGACTTATTTTTTAGCCAGAACAGAGCAAGGGACAGTCTCCTAGTTTCTAGGAACAACAAAGGGATGAGTCATTAAGGGCCAGCTGGAAGGTTATGAGCAACATCAAATTCGAATTCATGGAGTTATAGGTGTCAAATAATTCTTTAAATGTTTAGATAAGGTTGTTGTAATCATAATAAGGAGTTACACTCCTAGTTGTATTAGATCTCTAGGATTCCTAGTTAGCTGTCTTTTGTAGTAAATAGTTAGTTTTAAGTGTCAATAGGTGTCAAATTAGGAGGAATTCAAATTCCCCTCATGCTAGAGGAAGGAATCTACTTGAACTCTATATATGGGAGAAGAACTAATGTATTAGAGGTTGGAAAATTATTGAAAAAGGCTCTCATATTGTGCTTTGTGAAAAGACTTTGTTTTAGTAATACAATTCTTGGCTTTGCTTCTAAGGAATCAGAAGGAATTCGATGTTTTGAATGTCTCGTATTGTCTTTTTCCTATTATCTACAGTGGTATGAACGTGTGATTACTTATAATCACTAACAGTGCTCTAATTTCCTTCATGCATTTGTGAACTGTATTGGTCCTATGTGTATCTAGTGTTTTCCCCTTATGTTGAATTCTTATGCCCTGAATTCTATGTAAAGCTAACATTATTGTCAATATTGAAGCATATTTGACTCCATAAGCCCAATGGATACTTTCTAGTTGTGTTTCAACCTCTTACACTTGTTCATTTGTTTCATAGAGTTAGTCATCTTATTCATTATCCAAATCCTTAATCTTGTGAGAGAGCCCTCTCAGGTTGGGGAGGCTAAGCCTCAACCAAAAGTTGGTTTGAAAGAGTTACACAAGGTCTACCTGATCAGCAACCTATCAGGGGTCTGATTTTGTGATAACAGGACCATTACATCCATTGCCTGCCCATCCAGAAAAGTGGTTACCAAAATTCTACCTTGATGATGGCCTACCAGCTGAAGAACACATAAGAAACTTTATGTTGTCCATAAATCTGAATGAAGTGGTAGAAGAATATGCAGTTGTAATATTATTCCCTTATACCTTACAAGGATCAGCAGGATCATGGTATTTTTCATTACCATCTAGTTCCATTAATAGTTGGGACGCATTTCAAGAGCAGTGCCTAACCAAGTTTGGAGATGACCGATCGATATCAACCCTTCTCAACATCTCTCCAACTTGAAAGTTGAACCTATAGAACTAATTAAGAACTTCAATTCAAATTTTAATAAGTTATTGAATAAAATCCCAACGACATCCAAGCCCAGTGATGAAGTTCAAAATGAATGGTATATTTCTACTCTTCCCTCAAACACAACTATTTTTATCGATAGGGCTGTCAAACCTACTTTGGCAGAAAACTTGAAAGAATCCATAGCTATAGAAAAGCACATTTTAGCTTTAGATAAGAAGAATGCATTAGAAGAAATAAAATCCAAGAAGGTTACTTTCAAGGATGAATCCAAGAAAAAAGCACCTAAAGATCCTTTTGATCTTGAAGGTCTACAAAAATTTCTTAAAACCATGTCCAATGAAATGGTCGACATCAAAAAATAGGTAGCTGAGACTTCCTCAAGGAAAGCTTACAGACCTTACAAGAGAAATCCTTCCTCTGATCCTAAGCCTCCAAGTACAATATCAAATGTTGAATCAGATGTGGAGGAAGAAGAAATCTCAATGGCTGAAGAACAAACTGATGACAAAGAAGTAGTTGAATTACAAGGAAAGTGGGATTTCATCCTTCCTAATGAAGAATCACAAGAAGCATTACTCGTCGCAACTAGGAGTAGGAGCACTGTTGATTTGCCACAAACAAGTCAAAAACAGAAATCGCCAACTCTAGCTCCCAAAGATAAAGCAATAGGTAAGCAGTATTCCTCAAAATCCACTCAAACCACTCCCCCTCAATAAAATTCTACACCTTCGGCCAAAACCGTACTAGTCTTTGATGAAATGGAATACAACATCATCGAAGATATGAAAAACATTAGGGCTAATATTACATTCCATGAGCTTAGAAAGTTAAAACATCAACAAAAGCTATTTCTCAAAGAGCTAAAAGTGTTCCCTACTCCTCTTCCCGCTGCTGTAATTTCACAGGCTACTCAAGAAATGGGAAGGCCTCCAACTACTTTATCAGACAAAATTAGTTCAACTGATATTTCTCTAATAGGAGGAAGATCCAAATCCCATAAACCTCCATTTCTTCTAACTTCTAAGGTTTTCAATAAAAATCTACTCAATTGTTTAGTTGATTCTGGAGCTTCATCCAACATTCTACCAAGAACAGTTTGTGTGAAATTGAATGTGGAACCTGTTAGCGCTTGGAATTCACCTAGGCTGAGATAGACAAACTCTCAAGGCTACATCAAACCATTTCACCTCGTAGCTAGCCCTACGAGGTATGAGAAGGCTCTCTCGGGTCAGATTTGATAGATCTTATAATATAATAAGCTGACCAATTAGGATCAAAGATATTAGGCTAGTAAATTGATAAGGGGGGTTGATTTAAAGATTTTTTGGGTTTTTGGTGGCAATTGGAGGAAGTGCAATTTAGGGTGCGGGGATGGAGCACAGTTTTTGCAGGGGGTTCTTTGGGGCAAGGTAGGAACTTGTGCTGATGCCTTTAACTGAAAGAGATGATCAGGGAAGAAAGAAGAGAGGCTAAAGAGGGCAAACAATGAATTCGAATCCTCTCTAGACAGTGGAAAACATAAATTTTAAACAAAATTGAAAGCTGAGCATGGCATGCATGAATTCAAACTTTATCACTTCTTTTGTTTAAATAGCAGCAAGAGATTAAGAAATGGAACACATAAACACACTTACAATAACAGTAGGAGACACACCATCAACATAATAATCCACAAGAATCCACAATGAAGTCTGCAAAACCCTGGCCTTCCTTTTCCTCAAATTGCAGAAAATACAAGTCAAAAATACAATAGCACTTCTCCCTCTAGAGTCCAACCATCAAAATGAGAAAGAGAAGGCATAATATAGAAGGTCAAACCTCTTTCCCCACCTCTAGGGGTCGAGCTCAGCTTCCTAGGAGCTGTTGCAACTAATTCTAAATCAGTCACTAGATAATAGGCCAGCTCAACAACTTACCTCTAAAACTTAGGAAGCTTATCTATGCATTAAATATTCACTATTTACATCAAAGAAGCTTCTAGAAGTGGTAAAGAAGAGTAAAAGTATCTAATGCCATGAAATTTACACAATAATCCATCATTTACATGCCCAAATAGTCAACCAAAGTGAAAATAGTGCTTTTCTGGCCGAACTAGTAAAAAACTGGCAAATCTGGAAGTTCTGGTCGCGCCCCTGGAAGTTTTGGTCGCGCCCCTTTGCAGCTACTTTTAAGTGGGTTCCACTGATCCAAATCAGGTGCAAGATGGCTCATTGGAAAGCTTGGCCTGTCTACTTTCCATCCCAAGTGGAATTTCTGAATTTGGTGTAGATTTGACCCCTCAAAAACCATTTCTCCCAAGGTCACTTTCTGCAACTCAAAAAGTGGGCAGAAAGTCAATTTTTAGGTGTATTTTGAGCTTTTGGAGGCTCAAAACTCAAAACCAGGCTTCTCCCAAGCATTGGTAATTTTTATTTTTGCAAGCCCTTTCCAAAAATGCCAAGTTTTCAAAATTCTGAGCAGTCCTCCAAAATGGTCTCACCCGGGGTGAGACCAAACCGTGGGCAAAACCTGTAATTTGCACAAAAAATTCACAAATGACAAAATTTTCTCCAAATTTCTTGAAATTTGGGCTGGGAGTCCCCAATAAAGTACCATGCTGAGTCAAAGAGGCTTTGGCCAAAGTTTGGAGTGGATCGGGCGTTTTCCTTCGTTTTTGTGCTTTGGCCAACCGTCCTTGGAGCACCTTCGTTCTCGCCGGTATTTTTGACATTTCTCTCAAACCATGACACCTGTGTAAAAAGTGAAGGAGGTTTTTCTTCTTTGGCATGTTATGGACAAAAACCTCTCTTAGTTTTCCAAAATTCATCTTTGATTGCTCTGGAACATCATTTGAGTGCGACTTGTCCCGATGTGTGAAGCAAGGAATTTTGTCGAAATGGAGCGAGATGAAGGGGATATGGGGCTTCTAAATTCTTGGGGAAATTTTTGGGAGTGGGGAAGGATGTTAGGAAGTAGGGGAAAGTGGAATCTCAGAGATTGAGTGAGGGGAAGGGGTCGAAAAGGACAAAATACAGGCCAAACCTAGAAAATTGCCAGCTTGTAGCTAGAAACTAGGGTTTGTGGAAAAATGAGGAATTTGGCGGATCTAAGGGATGGGAAGTGTTTGATAAGGTACTTTAAGGATAGGGGAAGGTGTATGAACATCAAGAAACAAGTTTTTCCGGTGATTTGACCATCCAAGAGAAATTGGCTTCAAAACCCTAGGAGAGGGAAATGACCTTGCCTGGGTGGCAACTGAAGCATGGACCAGATGTAAAATGACTCATTAGACACTGATATGATAATGACAACCATATGAATGATGATAGACTCAGCTGAATAGTGACATGTACTGACATTTAGGCAAACCCTAGACCTAATGCCTAGTGACCAAATTTTGCTTGAAGACTCACTGAAATGACAAAATTTGACCTTGACACTTCAAAATCACTATGTAAGAGCACATTTGATCACTGGAGGAAGGCTGTAAAGACTGACACTAACATTGGCTCCAATGGGGATGGTAGCTCCTTGGAGGTGCCAAGAACTTTAGACCTCTGGGAGAGCAGACCAGTGCCTTATTCATTGGGCAATGGAGTCAATTTATTCACATGTGACCAACTCAAAAACAACTTTATTTGACTTAGACAATTGATTGAAACTTAACTGATGCTTGACTCAAACCGACTCGATGGCAAACTGAAATAACTTGAAAAACTTACTCAACAGACCAAACACAAATGACTCATGACTTGACTTAAAACAAAATTTACAAAGCTTATGAAGGGCAGCAGTCCATCAAGATTTGGAATCATGATGACAACCACCGGTATTTCTTACAAGACTATATACATCAAACTATATTAAAATGCCAATGCAACCAATCAAGCAGATGCCTTCTTGATTGATTCTTCTTATCAGATCTTCTGGTCAACATTACAAACCTATCCCTGGGCATCCAAAAACATAGCTGACCGTGATCTCCTTCATCACTGAACACTGCAATAAACACTATCACTGCTGGCTGCAACAAACTTGCTAGAGGATCGTGAAAAACATGAAGATTTGACATTGCCACCTCCTGCTGAAAGAACAAGGTGTCTTTTGTTTCAAATTCTGATCTGCCTTCCTCATGTGCTTCGGTGAAAGTATGCTCATGGGCTTCAAAAAACTCCGAACAAATGGATGAGCAGATCTCTTCTTGGAAAAACATTTCAGCACACGAAACATATGAAGAATCTGAAAGGTAATCCTGTATGCTATAATCTTCGGTGGTCAGACAATATGGTAGGTGATCTTCATATGATATGACAGCCGGATTCTCATTACATTCTTCAATCATAAGGAAAGAAACTTCAGCTGATTCTTGAGGTGCAAAAATGACATTTCTATCATCTACCATAAATTCATCCAAAGGAACTGTTTCACTTACTTGAATGAAGATCTCATCTTGATTTTCATGAACTGACTGAATTACCTCCTCATGCAGGCTTTGCATGCTGTCTTCTTCTGTGGGCAGATCTGAAATGAGCTCTTCTCTTTCACCATCTTCAGCCATATAACAAATTTCAACCTGCTGATCTATAAAGCTGCTTACAAGACTGTCATCCTTTTCAGAAGAGGAAGAAGATCCACCATCATCTTCTTGACCATGTGTGCACTGCAAATCTGCATTAACTTGAGCCGGAGCAAGACCTCTCAAGAGCTGATCTATCTCCTCTTCGGACAAAGGAGATAATGCCTTTTGTTTTCTTCTGCTCAAACAGTGATTGTCTTCATTGATTTCAAGTGAAGGAGTATACAGATTTTCCTCATACTGTTGATCCATTTCATGCAATTTCTGTTGATTGTCAAGAGGCGAAATTTTTTCATTTTCCACCATACTAAGATCTTGGTCCTGCTGCAAATTTTTATGATCGTCTCTATGGGAATCCTCTAGGTTCTCTTCATGTTGCTGAAATGGATTCTCATACAAAGCCTCCATGATCTCAACATCCATAAAATTATCATCTTCATAATACTTCTCAAGGCTTTCAATAAAATTATGTACATGGCTACAACAGTTCTGAACTAAAATCAAAGATGGATATGATTCTTTATACTTTTCAAAGAACACGGTATGAAAATCCCTTAAACAATAAATTGAGGCAGATGGCAAACTTTCATACCAGAATCGGGCTTCATCTTCCAGAGTAGCCATAAACATTTTCATCAAACAGTCCTCAGGAAAATTGATCTTTAACTTGCGAACATGCATATGAAATCTAATCAAATGTAAAGCAGCATCCTTCTTACCATCAGCGTTAAATGTGGGCAGATTCCTTGACCAATCTACCTTGGGCATCTTATTCGGAAAACCTGGAATGTGATCTCGGCTCAATGGAGCATATCTTCTTGCAATCTGATCCATCTTGAAAATCTCAAAGCCACTGATCTATCTGCAGTGAAGTCACCATGAAACATCGATCTCTGGAGTTTCAGTGAAGGAGTCGCCAGTGAATGATTTCAGCCTTTCAAGTGTCTGATCGTTGTCCACTATCAACAATCAGATCTAAACTTGATACATGTACTGGGGTAAAGTGTCAATGAAGCGCTATGTTCACAAATCCCACGGAGATAGACTGAAGCAGCGTTTATCTACTTGCGCTGATGTAAAACAAGAGCGTTTTCGAAGGCTTCTGGCGTAACTTCAGGCTCCGTCTAAGACTTACGAAACACACACATCAATCAACAAACAAGTTTGTTCTCCCCAGTATGGTCGCCAATATGTTAGCGCTTGGAATTCACCTAGGCTGAGATAGACAAACTCTCAAGGCTACATCAAACCATTTCACCTCGTAGCTAGCCCTACGAGGTATGAGAAGGCTCTCTCGGGTCAGATTTGATAGATCTTATAATATAATAAGCTGACCAATTAGGATCAAAGATATTAGGCTAGTAAATTGATAAGGGGGGTTGATTTAA
The DNA here is from genome assembly GCA_031772625.1 of Pinus tabuliformis. Taxonomy (NCBI): domain Eukaryota; kingdom Viridiplantae; phylum Streptophyta; class Pinopsida; order Pinales; family Pinaceae; genus Pinus; species Pinus tabuliformis. The sequence goes on along the minus strand of CM062806.1, from coordinate 968,689,823 downwards.
AGATTTTTTGGGTTTTTGGTGGCAATTGGAGGAAGTGCAATTTAGGGTGCGGGGATGGAGCACAGTTTTTGCAGGGGGTTCTTTGGGGCAAGGTAGGAACTTGTGCTGATGCCTTTAACTGAAAGAGATGATCAGGGAAGAAAGAAGAGAGGCTAAAGAGGGCAAACAATGAATTCGAATCCTCTCTAGACAGTGGAAAACATAAATTTTAAACAAAATTGAAAGCTGAGCATGACATGCATGAATTCAAACTTTATCACTTCTTTTGTTTAAATAGCAGCAAGAGATTAAGAAATGGAACACATAAACACACTTACAATAACAGTAGGAGACACACCATCAACATAATAATCCACAAGAATCCACAATGAAGTCTGCAAAACCCTGGCCTTCCTTTTCCTCAAATTGCAGAAAATACAAGTCAAAAATACAATAGCACTTCTCCCTCTAGAGTCCAACCATCAAAATGAGAAAGAGAAGGCATAATATAGAAGGTCAAACCTCTTTCCCCACCTCTAGGGGTCGAGCTCAGCTTCCTAGGAGCTGTTGCAACTAATTCTAAATCAGTCACTAGATAATAGGCCAGCTCAACAACTTACCTCTAAAACTTAGGAAGCTTATCTATGCATTAAATATTCACTATTTACATCAAAGAAGCTTCTAGAAGTGGTAAAGAAGAGTAAAAGTATCTAATGCCATGAAATTTACACAATAATCCATCATTTACATGCCCAAATAGTCAACCAAAGTGAAAATAGTGCTTTTCTGGCCGAACTAGTAAAAAACTGGCAAATCTGGAAGTTCTGGTCGCGCCCCTGGAAGTTTTGGTCGCGCCCCTTTGCAGCTACTTTTAAGTGGGTTCCACTGATCCAAATCAGGTGCAAGATGGCTCATTGGAAAGCTTGGCCTGTCTACTTTCCATCCCAAGTGGAATTTCTGAATTTGGTGTAGATTTGACCCCTCAAAAACCATTTCTCCCAAGGTCACTTTCTGCAACTCAAAAAGTGGGCAGAAAGTCAATTTTTAGGTGTATTTTGAGCTTTTGGAGGCTCAAAACTCAAAACCAGGCTTCTCCCAAGCATTGGTAATTTTTATTTTTGCAAGCCCTTTCCAAAAATGCCAAGTTTTCAAAATTCTGAGCAGTCCTCCAAAATGGTCTCACCCGGGGTGAGACCAAACCGTGGGCAAAACCTGTAATTTGCACAAAAAATTCACAAATGACAAAATTTTCTCCAAATTTCTTGAAATTTGGGCTGGGAGTCCCCAATAAAGTACCATGCTGAGTCAAAGAGGCTTTGGCCAAAGTTTGGAGTGGATCGGGCGTTTTCCTTCGTTTTTGTGCTTTGGCCAACCGTCCTTGGAGCACCTTCGTTCTCGCCGGTATTTTTGACATTTCTCTCAAACCATGACACCTGTGTAAAAATTGAAGGAGGTTTTTCTTCTTTGGCATGTTATGGACAAAAACCTCTCTTAGTTTTCCAAAATTCATCTTTGATTGCTCTGGAACATCATTTGAGTGCGACTTGTCCCGATGTGTGAAGCAAGGAATTTTGTCGAAATCGAGCGAGATGAAGGGGATAGGGGGCTTCTAAATTCTTGGGGAAATTTTTGGGAGTGGGGAAGGATGTTAGGAAGTAGGGGAAAGTGGAATCTCAGAGATTGAGTGAGGGGAAGGGGTCGAAAAGGACAAAATACAGGCCAAACCTAGAAAATTGCCAGCTTGTAGCTAGAAACTAGGGTTTGTGGAAAAATGAGGAATTTGGCGGATCTAAGGGATGGGAAGTGTTTGATAAGGTACTTTAAGGATAGGGGAAGGTGTATGAACATCAGGAAACAAGTTTTTCCGGTGATTTGACCATCCAAGAGAAATTGGCTTCAAAACCCTAGGAGAGGGAAATGACCTTGCCTGGGTGGCAACTGAAGCATGGACCAGATGTAAAATGACTCATTAGACACTGATATGATAATGACAACCATATGAATGATGATAGACTCAGCTGAATAGTGACATGTACTGACATTTAGGCAAACCCTAGACCTAATGCCTAGTGACCAAATTTTGCTTGAAGACTCACTGAAATGACAAAATTTGACCTTGACACTTCAAAATCACTATGTAAGAGCACATTTGATCACTGGAGGAAGGCTGTAAAGACTGACACTAACAGAACCCTAAAAATTTGTTGTTCACATTGTGTAGTTATATCGATCTCAAGTCGAAGTTATAGGAGAACTCAATCAAGTCACTATTAGACTCTCATCAAACCTGAAAGTATGTCAAGTAATTGTCATCCTTGTGGCCGATATCCCTGAATTCTATGGTTTAATCCTTAGTAGAGACTGGTCTGAAAAGCTTCATGGCTATTTTGCAACCGACTGGTCCCATATGTGGGTTCATTATAATGCTAAGCTGAATCAAATAAGGGTTGACCGTGAAAAACATCAAAAATATATCGTTATAGAACTAGAGGGAGAAAATGAGCCCGTCGCATACAACAGCAATATCATTGGAAATTATTTAGTTGAATCATTTCTAGGAAATTTCAATGCAAATACTTCACCCTTCTTGGAAAATTCTGTTATATCGCAAGTTGAAAATTATTCTCAAACAGATGCTTCTAAATGTATAAATTTTGTAGATAGACCTGTAGTTGATTCTTTATTTTGGAAATTATATTTTGATGGATCTAAAGCTAACGATGGAGATGAAGCAGGATACATATTAGTTAGCCCGGAAGGGGAAAAAACTATGTTGCCATGCATACTTGAATTCGAATGCACAAATAACATTGCTGAATATGAAACATTAGTTCAAGGGTTGTATAAAGCCATCGGCCTTAATATCAAATATCTTCAAGTGTTTGGAGATTCACAAATTGTAATTAAAAATTTGAGGAATACTATACATTGTCTCTTTGGACATTTGAAACATTATCAATCATTAGTCGAGGACCTCACCTCCCATTTTTCAACATTTAACATTTCCCCTATCCCAAGACTCCAAAATTCAAGTGTTGATCTTTTGGCTAACGTTGCATCCAAGCTCATTCCACCAGGAGATTATAGCCCCGACCTCTTTTCTATTGAATTAATTTTTAGGCCTTCTATTCCCGGAAATATCACCAATTGGCAAGTCTTTAATAATGATCCAGATATCATAAGTTTTCTAACATATGAAGTCTCTTACGATGACCAGATAATAGATGAAGATCAACATGACAACCAACTTAAGCAAGAAATGACTGCAAATTCCATACCTAAATTCATGGTTAAGCTGGAAGACTTATATGATCTTAAGGACAGATTCAAGAAACGCACTAACTCAAAATTCCAGAGTTCAACTTTCAGGTTTGAATTAGTTAATCTTGGAACTGACCTTAAACCTCAAAATATCAATCTAGGACTTGGTCTTACACCTGATGAAAGATTAGCATTTATTCATTTGTTAAAGAAATACAAAAATATCTTTTCTTGGAACTATGAAGATCTTAAGACATGTGATACTTTCATCATTCAACATACCATTCCCATGATATCCAATGAAAAGCCTGTACAATAGAAGTTGAGAAAGATTCATCCGAATTTAGAAAATTAGATAAAATCTGAAATGAATAAGCTTCGCAAAGCCAAAACATTTTTTCTCGTTAGGCATTCAAGGTGGGTTTCTAACCTTGTTCCAGCCAGGAAAAAGAATGGTGATATTTGAATATGTATAGATTTTTGCAATCTCAGCAAAGCTTGTCAGAAGGACAAATTTCCATTACCTCCTATGGAACAAATACTGCAATTAGTTGCAGGCTTAGAGCTAGTGTCTTTTCTGGATGGATTTTCAGGTTATAATCAGATTCTTGTACATTGAGATGATTGGCTAAAGACCACATTTTGGACCAATGGGGGAACCTATGCTTACCAAAAGATTCCATTTGGGTTAATCAATGCTAGTGCAACATTTCAGAGAGCCATGGACATAGCTTTCAAAGGTTTGGTTAATAAATTAGTGGTAATTTATTTAGATGACATAACTGTGTATTCAAAAAAGCACATTAATCATCTAAAATATTTAAACATATCTTTGAGCATTGTCAGAGATATGGAATTTCTCTCAAGACCAAGAATATTTCTTTGCTTTGAGTGAAGGAAAGCTCCTTGGATTTATCATATCCAAAGAAGGAATCCTCATTGATCCTGACAGTATAAGGGAAAATTTTGAAATCTCTTTGCCTCATAATAAAAAATCCATGCAATCTTTCCTAGGTCAGATAAATTTTGTCAAAAGATTTGTCCCTGACTTTTCACGAATTGTTTTACCCCTCCAATCTATGATTAAGAAAAAATATTTTTTTAAATGGGGACATACTGAGCATGAAGCTTTTAATCTAATTTAAAAAACAATCATAAATTCTCCCACTTTAGCAACTCCAAATTTTTCTAATCATTTCATCTTATATACCTTCACTTTTGAGGCACCATATGCAACTATATTGACACATGTCAATGATGATAAACTCAAAGCACCAATTTATTTTTTTAGCTCCAATTTGTAGGGGGATGAAATAAATTATTCAGAAGTTGAAAAACAAGCTTTCTCTATTTTCAAAACAATAAAGTATTTCAGACCCTTTCTTCTCAAGACTCACACTAAGGTAGTAGTCCCATTCTCAGCAGTGAAAAATTTACTGGTGCAAAGAGAAGTAGGTGAGAAAAGAGAGAATTGGATAACAACACTGCAAGAATATGACATTGAAATTAGACTAGCTAAAATTGTTAAAGGTCAAGGTTTTTGCAGAATGTTAGCAGAAGCATCCAATTTACCAGCACTACAAGATTCAGGAGATGATATACAAATATATGAGGTAAGCCTCAACGATACTGAATCCAAATATATTGATATCATCTTTTATTTAAAGAATGGATATGCCCCTATGCAACTTAGTTACAAAAGAAAAAGGGCTTTGAGGATAAAAGCTAAGAACTATGAGATGATCAATGATGTTTTGTTTTGAAAAAATTATGATTCTATTTTGCTTATATGCCTTGAAAAATCTAAGGAAGAAAAGGTTTTGCAGGAACTCCATGATGGACCAACTGGTGGACATTTTGGTGGAGACACAACAACACATAAAATCTTGCATGCTGGCTATTATTGGCCAACCTTATTCAAATATGCACACGAATATGTAAGGAAATGTAAAATTTGTCAAACAATTGTTGGAAGACAAAGGAAACCCACATTACCGTTACAGCCGGTCAACATTGAACACCCATTTGAAGAATGGGGACTGGACATAATAGGTGAGATCGTTCCTCACTCTTCAAAGAAACATATATATATCCTTGCAGCAAATGATTACTTCATGAAATGGGTGGAAGAAATTCCACTTAAGGTAGCCAACTCTGAAAACATCATTGAATTTATTGACCAGTTTATTATTACCAGATTTGGTCTACCAACTGCCCTCATGTTTGAAAATGCATCTTATTTCACAGGCAATGCTATGACAGAATTTGCTTTTAAAAGAGGTTTTAAACTTAAATACTCTGCTAACTATTATCCTCAAGGAAATGGTTTGGCTGAATCTACAAACAAAAATCTCATAAGAATCATTAAATGAACCACTGATCAAAGCCAAAAAAATCGGCACAAATCTTTAATTTTCTCTATGGGCAGATCAAATAACACAGAAGGCCTTAGCAGTCACTTCTCCTTTTAATCTGGTCCATGGGAAAGAGGTTTTTCTCACTACAAATTTCATCATTCCCTCTCTAGCCATGGTTCAATTTATTGAAGAAACTCCTTCCTCTTCTATGCAATTAAGGCAATCGCAAATCCTCAAGCTCAAAGAAGAAAGAGATAAAGCTAGAATCACACATGCACATCATCAACAGTTAGTTAAATCTTCATTTGATGCAAATTCTATAAGTCCTAAATCCTTCAATCTCGGAGACCTTGTATTGAAGTGGGATAAAGCATGTGAGGAAAAGGGTAAGCATACAAAATTCCAAAGAATGTGGCTTGGCCCATTTCATATTGCAAAACGAATAGGCCCATCAACCTTTTTATTGCAAGATTTATCAGGCAAGAGAGATTCTCTACCTGTTAATGGGCAGATTCTGAAGAAATATTTTTCATAGAAGATAACCTCTTCTATCCCTTGTATATTATTGTCTTTACTTTTCCTACAAAATTAAAAAATTAAATAGTATTTACTTTTGGCCTTTCAATATATAATATCTTTTATATTTTGACTTTTTTCTTGTATAAGTAGAGAACGTTGAGAAGATAATTTTCACATTTGAGACATAGGCTAGGTTCTATCTCTCTTAAGCCTACTTATTTTCCACCAAAATCATTTGTCCTTTGCTAAACCTCAACTTTATAAAGAAACCTTTGTTCTACCATTAGTCAAGAAAAGTATCTATAACAAAGCAAAGACTCTCTCCAGAAAAGCATCCTTAACTCTATAATTGTCATCCACAAACTCTTAAGGAGTCAATGATTCTCCCCATCTAGTAAACTTTTCTCTTTCTAGATTGTAATTCTAAAATATGCTTAAACTTAAAGGATAAGAGGTTGCATCAAGAGCTGACTTACCATGTTCATGGGAAAATAATAAACTGACATTACCAATACTACATATAAAAAAAGGTAATGAATTGAGATTATTTTAATCAAAAGACAAAGGGTCTCATCATGAACCAACTTGCTCAGTTGAATTACAAATAGTGAATGGCATTGTCAATTTTGGCCACTAAACCAAGATAATGACCTTTAAGTGGAAAAAATGAAACTATTAAAAAAAAATGATTTAGAAAATAAAGAAAAAAGAAGTATATGAATATGAATTTATCTCCAAAAGTTGCGCTCTTATCAGGATGGGATATTGAATCATTCTTAGTTAAAAGGTAACCCTGTTGAGGCTATGGACGCCTGCTGGCAGCAGAGGCTCTACCAGTGACAAATGAGTACATCTAAAAGCTAATCTGCAAGAACCCCCTGCTTTATCTTTAAAACCAAGTAAAGACTGATGTAGACAAAGGAATTTTCATTTTGAAGAGGTTAATCAAATGGATGATAATTGGGTGAATTTTATTTTCTTATTCAAAGAAATGTTATCTATCTTATATTTCATGTATTTTCTATCTTCTGAAATACCTTTGTTTTGGAAGTTTTAGAAATTTCAAAAAACTATTAGAGATAACTGGTTCTTCCAGCGAATCGCCAATTGTTGTGTTATTCAACAACACCCCCATTTATTAGTTTAATAGTTAATAATATATTAAACTAATGTGGACCCTTTTATAAAAAGCTCTCCAAGGAAAATTGATCTCTTAGGCGTTTTCTTTTAAACTTTTAGAAATAAATCTAGATATCAAGTCGATATCAAGTCAAAACCCTTTAAAACTAGCAATTCTCGCCTTTTCGCATACCGCTGGACCAAGTGTGTTAAAAGGTTAATTAACGAACAAAATCCATGAATTTCGATGGAAAGGGTCACCACACTTAACTAAGATATCATTAGGCTTTTCATTCAAAGTCAAGACTTAAGGCATTTCTTATAAAAGAAAGGCCTTATCACAATCGCATATCGACTTTCACAAAAGACGCAACTCACAAAGCATATCAAATATGTGAAATGCGATATCGTAATAGAGTGAGTCAATACTCATCACCTCACGGAAATTTTCTTAAAAGCCAATCTTATGAATTGTGCGAGTTTGCGAAATGTGATAAAACCTGGACCCGATAAAAACAAATATTATGAATTATAAGTTAAGTCCGCCACATAGTGAAAAGAAATTTATGAAGTAATTACTCATTTAGGCAAACTACCTCTAAACAATAAATAATATGCCTCTTATCTTGCATCCCGCAGAATACTTAATTTTTTTTTGATAAAATGCATAATAAAAAATACGATAATGTGATTTGCGATATTGCATCGCAATCGCAAAATCAGCATTTTCTGCAGTTTAAACTCACCCCCTTAAAGTTTATCCCTTCCCGTTTGTGATGCGGTACTTTAATGAGTAATAAAGGAAAAGATAAGAGACCTTAGTGACTATTTAATAAGTTTAATGGCATTTATGTTAAAGAGTGGCTCGACGTGATACGATATCTTTTCATCTGCATTTTGAATAAAAGCTCCTTTCTTGTCACCTTTTTCAGGTTAACTGTATCATTTAATTCTCACTGTCATTCTTTCTTGCGTTTATCCGATAACTTCTATTTGCTCCATTTCGGGAAACCTTCGCAGAAAATATCGTTTGAAAGAATGGCAAAGAAAGGGAAGGTGACTGCATTTGAGAAATCAGACATGGTGCCCCTTTTCTCTGATACCACATGCAGCAAGGATGGAGGAACCACAACGTGGGAGGCCATGTATAACTTGTTAGAAGAAGAGCAGCCCAGGCCACTGGTAACAAAGGCCACGACTGATGCTTAGGAGTCATCTGATGCCTCCTATTTCGAAACAACATGTTCATTCCTACACCGCATAGCTGCGAGACCAAAGATAATCCCATACACAGATATGATCAAATGGGTAATTGAAGAGGTATACATCTCAGACAAGACCTTCAAGAATAAAAGGTAAGAAGTCATGGGATCCTTCTCACCAGATATCCTATGACTAATGTACCAATTACTAGAACCTCAAAATCTCTACAATAAATAGTTCCTTGAGAAATTCGCCAAGGAAAATGAAGACCCGTCAGACATTACGCAGACCTGGAAATCAAGGGGAGACAAACTCAAGCGGGATAAAACTGGTATGTACTCAATGGCATCTATCTCTCCCCCTCATAGTTTCACAACAACAATGATATGCAGGTTATTTGGTAGACCCGAAAACACCAAGTTTTACATGGAATGGCTCCCGTTAATAGATGCAGCGGTAAATGCAACGATTATGAATAGGGGTCAAATTTTATCACATAATTTGGCAAAGGCCATTATAGAATATTGATGGAAAATAAGTCCTTCTTCAAGGATTTTCCCCCCCTTTTTCATTGTTATACAACAAATTGACCCCCTCATCAACTCAGAGGGGAAAGACATGATAGCTGAAGCAAAGGCCAAGATCACATGCCTTGTTTCCACACTAACGCTGGCTATGCACTGACAACCTGCTTTATAAAGCTTCTCTACAAGCCTAAACTTGCATTAGTGATCCAACTAACTCAAGTTTCTAGTTCGGGAACAATGTTAGTGGATCCTAGTGAAGTTCTAAGGGTCAAATGAACGAATTGACTCATAAATATCTAGATATTTGTTCCTAAGATCACTCAAGAAAAGCAAGGAAACATCCAAATTCGACCTATTTGGAGGATTTCTAATCCTAATGAAGGAGGCAAATGGGAAAGAGCTGAAAAGCATGGCAACTTCATTGCTTTTACCCTAGGGAACTCAAGGAGGAACTAGGCAACCCTAACTCAATTGCTACATAAGCAAAGCTAGGGCTATGGTGATAGATGTCAGAGCATTTGAAAGGATAGCATACTTGATTGTTGAGCATTGTCTCAAATCATAAGAAGTTGATAAGAAGGGAGAGAGAGAGAAGTTGGAGGGGTAAGGGAAGGTTGACGCAACAGATGGTTGTAATCACTCTTTCAACATTAATATAGAACTGCAGTTGTACTGTCTACTCCGTGGTGTTGGTACTATCATTCATTCATTTGTTTGTCCAATACCTTTTAGCATGAGTAGCTTAGTTATATGTAACTAGATGTTATTTTATGTATTCATGTATTAGTTGTCAGAGTTGTATGTCGTGATTATGCTTGTCTCTTCTATGTGCAGGACTTGATTTGGAGCCAGTTCAGGGGACTTCCACCTAGCTGCATTGCGCTTTCTAGCAAATCTACACAGAGGCTTGAGGTAATCTATTTATCCTACTTTGATAGTTAGTTATTGTTTATGAACATGCATGTAACTTTGTGATGGTTGCAGATAATCTTACAGTTTGCCGAAGGTCCCGGGAAGACCTTTGAGGGTATCTTCATTCTCCATACACCGTGCATTTTATCCTATAGCAGAATTGGTGACTCCACTAGGGACTATACATCTAGTTCCCGGTTTACCCAGACAGATCTTAGTTTTCTCCTCCTTCTAAGACCTCCCTATACTTTTTCATTCCATTTTTGACCCCCCAAAACATTGTTGCATCTTGCCTAAATATATTCATCATTGAATCTGATCTGAGAAGCCTTGTTTTGAGTTGTTTCCCCACACTAACGTGGGTTAGCATACTACACAGTGCTTTATAAAGCTCTGTGTCTGCATACAGAAAGCATTAGTGGACCTAGTAACTTTCTGTGGCCACTACTACAGAGTGTTAGTCTCCCAAAACCTTGATTTCCAGCTGTGTCTACAAACCAAAAGGGATAGGAAGCTTGCTTATGGACTGAAAGAGGATATGTTACTGCATTTTGTTAGCAAAATAGGTGTCCTAAAAGTTTTTTTTAGAAATAAGTTTTGTTTTTCTTTATTAAAAGCATTTTTTATGAAAGAACGATCCACATTTTTTATTCACTCTCCTGTTTAGATGGTTAAAAGTTTCTCTATTTTTTGTTTCAAGTAGTTGTTAAGAAAACATTTGAAAGATGTCCATTGGTTATGCATGTTTTAAATGACTAGGATGCATGGAAATAATATGAATATGTGAAAAACTCTCACCTATAGAATACAACTTGTTTTCATCAAGTTGAAAACTTTTTAAAGCATTGTGTTATGCATGATTTTTTGAGTCGAAGTCTCATCACATTTCATACGTCAACTCCCCTACCGAAGACAATAAAAAAGTACACATAAAATTTACCTAAAATCAATCAATAACTCTTTATTAAGCAAAAAGTCATTAGTTCAGGCTTGGACGTTGGGATAGGCAGTGTGAGTAAACCGCCCAAGATCAGAAACCAACACTAGTGTCATTAAACGAGAGAAAATTCCTTCTACACTCATACTACCGGGACCACTCCAGTAAAATCAGAGCTAAATACGAGACAACATCGAACTGTAAGTGAAGGTAACTTGCCTTCTCTTACAACTCCTTTGGGTATTATTTGTATTGGGGATCCCTTCGAGGATTTCGGAGCTGAGTTGAGGACTCAGGTATCTTGCCCACGTAGCATACTATCTGCGACTATGTCCCCCCCAGTGGCGTCTATGATCTAAGGTATCCTTAGTGTCCAAACTTTTAGGGACTTACACAAGGTGACTGGGGCAGGTTTCCCTAGCACCTAACACAGACGGACCTACTCTGTCTTCAGTTTTTGGGAGGGTGCTTGTCTTCATGAGAGTACTTGGCCTCAATATGAGGTTCGGGCAAAGCTCTAAGGCAACCATAACTATACATCTGGCCAGCCTTCTCTGTTATTCATTGAGATACTAGGTTTCATCTCGAATGATCGGTGCTTATCAGATAGGGTCATTTCCCTCTGTTTGCTGATTGATCAACTTAGTGTATTTTTTATATTTTTTAGGCACCTGAGTGTTATCATTTGAGACTTTAACAAATATCACGATAAAATTTATTGATAAAAATTAATGGTCACCGTGGCTACATTCGGCCCTCATCGTCAATCTAGATGATTGCTAGGACTTCCTCCACTCATTGTGGAAGATCCGTCGAGCTCCAATGAACCAGATTCCCCATCTTCGGGGAATCAGTCTCCTAGATCTCACACGGGATCTGTTTGGACAACCGATGATTCAAGCTTGCCGGAGAATTTCTTTACTGAAGTATTCCTTCCTCCCTTTAACCCTCTGCTCACGAATCTGTTGGACCCAATCTTAGCTCCCATGGTACCTGTACTTCCTACTTTTGTAGTTGTAACATTTCCATCTATCCCGTTGATGACTAACAGGTCGTGGGACTTTAGGGACACTTTTGGTCCTCCACCACTTCCCTAATCGACAGTCACCACAACACCATCGAGGGCGAACCCCACTATCCCATTTGTCCCAAGTACAACCACTCACATGACAACCTCTACGAGTGGAACCTAGTCGATGTCGGGTTCCACCCCTTTAGTGTCAAACCGCATACCTTCGACAAGTGCTACATACAACGATCGCTCCCTATAATGCTCAATATAGCAATATGGGTGCGGTTCCCATCCACCAACAATATGGTCAGCCGCCATTGTACAGTTCAAACCCCTAGATTCAAGTATCTAGGGGCATTCCTAATATGCACATGTCGGTAGGGAACGTAACAATTCTCCCTCCATTCTCAGGCATGCATGGTCAGTCGCTGATTAACATGAGCATTCCTTATGTCAACCAAGGACAAATGGTAAGCTCTGTGATGGGCAAGAATCCTCAAGGAGGTCCCAACCAATTCATGGGGGCACCCTACTCACAAATTCAAATGAGTCAAGGGGGCACCGCTTATCCTGGGGGAAATTCTATACCCCAGTATCAAAATCCCCATGGAAATCCACACTACAATGCCATACCTCAAGGAAACTACTATACCACGCAGCCCATGTATAATATTGGGACTCAAACGATGGGAGGAGCACAAGGCTCCTCAAGTCATATGTCATTGCCTTGGTCCGAGTCGGGGGCACCACACTCTCTACCTTTCTTAGCAACGTTGGATATACTCGACTTGTACAAACTCACAAATGACCCCATCTACCACAACTTACTTTGGCCATCGATCCCGCATAAGATACCAACAGACATACCCAAGTTTGAAGGAAAGCAAGGGGAGGATCCGGGCACCCATATCACCACCTACCATCTTTGGTTTGTTTCAAACTCCATGGTGGATGATAGTGTCCAGTTACATCTTTTTCCCCGCACCCTCACTGACAACACAACTAAATGGTACATTGAGTTACCACGTGTGTCAGTAAACACCTTCGACACTTTAGCAATGGAATTCCTAAAGCACTTCCAACTACCCATCTACTATGAGACTGGGACAGAGCTACTCACTTCATTACATCAGGATACCGCCGCCCACATCTCCGATCATATACATGAATGGAGACGTAAGCAGACGTTAGTCAAAGTTCCCCTCCTAGACTATCTCTTAATAGACTGGTTCTACAAGTCCTTACTCCTACAAATCGCTAAATATGTCACTTTAGGTGGTGCAATCACAGAATACCAATCCATACGTCGTGCCCAGCACTTAGATCTGATATATTCATAGTCTGACACTATTTACAACGTAATCCCCAATGCCCCTCATAACTCCAATTTCTCCGCTACTCAGCGCCCCATAGTGCACGTCGATGGGATTGTCGGTGCAACCTCTGGGGCTGCTGTAAAACAACTCAGTGGTCACATTGCCCAGATGTCAGTGGACCCCTCTACCAAATCGACTGCTCTTCCTACCACCGCGATAAACTCTATGCAATCTACGCAAAAACCCGGTGGTAAGAACAAGAAGAATAAGAAAAAGACTGCTCCTTCTGAGGAGTAGTCAACAAAGCAGCCAAACCCAAAACAGAAGGCCGCTGCACCTCCTGACGATGAAAAGGATAAACCCACCAGATTTCCCTGCAAAATCTGTGCTGAAGACCACATGACCTATCAATGTCTGTGTCTTTAGGAATGCACAAAATACATTGCTAAAAAGGATACCGGCCGGACCCTGCTGTCCTCAAAAATCCTTTTCCCACTCAGCATCAGCAAAACCTTATTGCAAACCAACCCCAACCCCTGCAAGGGGGAAACGATGGTTTGCAACATCCTTCAATTGATGAAGGATCTTCTACCATTTACACCTTTGAAACGGTAGATCTACAAACACGAACCAAATCTTATGGAGCTCCTGTCACTCATGCAGAGGAACCTTCCTCAAGTCAAAACCCACCGTTGCCCAAGGATTTGCATATCGCAAGGCCAATTGCTAACCTTGTAATTCGCCCCCCCAAAGGGGCACTTCAACGCACAACGCACAATACATCTGCATGTGCTGCCCAAAACTACAGCATTGTAGAAGACTTGGCGCAAGTGTCGTCGGCTATGTCAATGCTCAAAGTATTACAAGCATGCCCAGCACAAAGGAAAGCTTTGCTTTCAGCTATTAGTGGTATCGACCCACAGGATTCCATGCTTGCAATTTTCGACATGGAAAAGTGTAAACCTCCCCTTTCTCACCAGCTTGCATTTCAAGTGAATTTTTTTTTTAAAGGTAAAAGTATACACATAACTGTCATTAATGAAGGTGCTTCTACCTGCGTCATGTCGGCTTCATGTTGGCTCACTCTGGGTTCTCCAACCCTATCCCCATTGTCGAATTCCCTTAAAGCTTTCTACGGCCACACTTTCATCCCAAAAGGTTACCTAGCTAGCTATCCCATCACCTTGAGTGGGAAAACGGTAATGGTAGATATTGAAGTCATGGATCATAAACTCGACTATAATCTGCTTTTGGGATGCACTTGGACTTATTCCATGAAGGCCGTTGTGTCTTAGGTCTTCTGTATCATCCTCTTTCCCTTGGATGGAAAGATAGTCACAGTGGACCGCTATCCTTTTGCACCCCAGATTACTCTCCGTTACCTAGCAGCTCTGTACCCTTAGTGGGTGGTGTACCTGAATCTTACATCAGTATTAGTACTGGTCTATTGAAGGGCTCTTCCCTGATGGGTTTTTTCCCTCTTCCACCACCCGCGGTTCCACAGAAGGTCTCTATGGTTTCATCCATTCCTCACAAACAGACCAATCCTTGGATCCTCATGGCCCTTCAGAAATTGACACTTACAGAGAAAAAATGTCGCTGTCACCAGCTGAATTTGCCTACCAATCCATTCAATATGCATCCGAATCTCCGGTCATTTGGTTACGGCCAATGGTACACTGGCCCTCCCATAATAGCTCCTTTTGATCCACTCAATCAAGTCCTACCTATGGACCAAGCTATTAGAGAAATCATGAGTTTAAAAGAGTGACCTTGGGAGGACTCACATCATCGTGTTTCGATATCTAATTTGAACATGATGCCTCTTCAAATCCTGTCACCTGACACACATGAAATCATTTCCTCACCATATATGACTATCCAAACTTTGGACTCGGAGGGAAACATGGGCCATCTTTCAAAGACATTGCTCATCGATATTTCAGTCAAGACAGGCATCGTGGAAAATAGACAGATTGGAGCCAATCACAATCCTGAGGAAATTGTGAGCTTCACCTACGCTTTTAAGGATTTCCACGATGTTTTCCCTTGGTCTTATGAGGAAATGCATGGCATAGACCCATCTATTGTCAAGCATGAGATCAAGAAGGATCGAGCATTCTTTTTATGGTATTTTTCTTGCTCATTAATATGAAAAATCCTCGAGTCTCCTTCTTCGAGCTCGTTAAATTACCACGAAGAAGATCGAGCATTCTTTTTATGGTATTTTTCTTGCTCATAAATTTGAAAAACCTCGAGTCTCCTTCTTTGGGCTTGTTAAACTAATACAAAGAAGATATGAGCGCTTTCTTTTATGGGATGTTTCCTCGCTCTAGAACTGAAAAATCCTCGAGTTTTTCATCGTTGGGCTCGTTAAACACATACAATGACGGTCTGAGCAACTCTTTTTCACTCTTTTTCTAGCTCATTAAACTGAAAAAGACCATTAGAGCATTCTTTTTAGGTGCTTTTTTCTCTCTCATAAAACTGAAAAAATCCTGAGTTTTGTCTTTAGGCTTGTTAAACATTTATAAAGATGACCCAAGAATTCCTTTAGGTACTTTTCTCGCTCTTTAAACTAAAAAATCCCCAGTTTTTGTCACCAGGCTCGTTAAAAATATATGGCAGCAACAAGAGAACTTGCTTTTTTGGGACCATTTCTTGCTCTTAAAATCGAAAAATCCCTGAGTTTTCCCTCCCTTCGGGCTCGTTAAATCTACGAAGGAGGAATGAACAGTTCTTTTACCTCTTTTTTCTCGCTCACTAAACTGAAAAAGATAACTTGAGTTTTCTTCATTTTGACTCGTTAAAATTTGATGAAGGTATTGAGTTTTTTGTCGCGTGACTCATTAAAAATTCACAACGAAAAACGAGTTTAGTCCATCTCCTTGTACTCGTAACAAAATGAGGTCAACATCTATTGAACATAGGTTTCTATTTATCTGGATTCAATAGATTAACTCACAGAAAAGTAACTGATCCGGGTATACTATTAACCTTTTGTCGCACCCGGTTAACAACTATGACAAAGGGACCACCATGGAGTCATTCTTTACAATCTTTTTAGAATCTCTAAATATGAAAAGAACACCGAGTTTTCTAGTGTGGAATCATTAAACTACACAGACAAGATATAGAGTCGCTCTTTTTACAATCCTTTTCAGACTCTCAAAACATGAAAATATTGACGAGTTTGCCTGTCTAGACTCATTAAACTAATCAGATAGGGCATATAGTCGCTCTTTTTACGGTCCTTTTCAGACTCTTAAAAAATGAAAAGATCGACGCGTTTACCCATCTGGACTCGCTAAACTAATCAAATGGGGAAAGTGGAAAATACAGCTGCATTCAGTATTAGAAAGCGTGGTTTGGCAGCAGTTGTTCCCTTGAACATGGCACTCCCTCAGATAAACCTTCCTTGTGACGGCCTCTCAAATATTAATCCTACCATCCTATGAGTTTAGCCTATATACCCCGATGTTCTTGCACCTCTGTATCCTAACACTCTTTGGTGTTCATGAATCTAGTGCTACATGGTTAAAACCGTTGTTGTGCCTTCTATTGTTCAAAGGTTAACATTTTGTTTCCTCCATCAACCCATAAAGAATATCCTTTCATCATGCCCTCTGTTGTTTAGACCCAATGCTCAAAGATTCCTCAAAAAATGAATCATTCTTGTCTTGTTTCGTGTCGATTGATGTAGGACACATTATTGCCTACCTTTCAATAGGTATCTTCCTATCGACTTCAACACTCTATCTAGGAAGACAACCGAGAAACACATTCAGTGCCTTGGTACTCGCAGACATTAGTGGCATGTTGCCTTATGTTTGATCAGGGGTTCTCATTATTGGCTCCTGGTTAAGCGTTTCTACGGGTGTTCGACGACAAAAACATCTTTCACACTCGTTAGATTTTACTGTGTATCTTGTAGACCATCACCATTATTGGTGGCCTTCCTCGCTTCTGTTAACAGTCTCCATTATTGACTGGTAATTAGATGATTTCGTGCATGTTCGACATCAACGCATATATTCACATGTATCGATCTATGTTGTTCGATGAAGCAGAACCAAGACCTTAGGTAGAGGTTTGCATCACTCAACCTTGTTTCCTCTCCCAAGTTGCGCATATTGTTTTTTGAAGACAGCTTATCAGGATGATTCTATTATGACACTGGATCCGCATTCTGCTTATTGGCAGCTAGAATCATCATATCTCTTTGGAGAAAATCACTGTGACATAGCTACTAAGCATGGGAATGCCTGAATCAGGACATGATTTTAGTAGTTTTATATATATGTGTTGTATCAGGTTTCCCATACCACCCGAAGCTCCGATCCTCTCTCTCTTTTTGTCGAAGAAGGAAAATTACAGTTAAGTTAAGTATTTCGGCCATCGTCATAGCCTTTGAACTCATACTTTAGGGGGCATCTGTTATACAGCAAATTGACCCCCTCATCAACTCAGAGGGGAAAGACATGATAGCTAAAGCAAAGACCAAGATCACATGCCTTGTTTCCACACTAATGATGGCTATGCACTAACAACCTGCTTTATAAAGCTTCTCTGCAAGCCTAAAGGTGTGTTAGTGACCCAACTAACTCAAGTTTCTAGTTCGGGAACAATGTTAGTGGATCCTAGTGAAGTTCTAAGGGTCAAAGGAACGAATTAACTCATCAATATCTAGATATTTGTTCCTAAAATCACTCAAGAAAAGAAAGGAAACATCTAGATTCGACCTCTTTGGAGGATTTCTAATCCTAATGAAGGAGGAAAATGGGAAAGTGCTGAAAAGCATGGCAACTTCATTGCTTTTACCCTAGGGAACTCAAGGAGGAACTAGGCAACCCTAACTCAATTGCTACATAAGAAAAGCTAGGGCTATGGTGATAGAGGTTAGAGCATTTGAAAGGATATCATACTTGATTGTTGAGCATTATCTCAAATCATAAGAAGTTGGTAATAAGGGAGAGAGAAAGAGAAGTTGGAGGGGTAAGGGAAGGCCGATGCAACATATGGTTGTAATCACTCTTCCAACATTAATATAGAACTACAGTTGTACTGTCTACTCCGTGGTGTTGGTACTATCATTCATTCATTTGCTTGTCCAATACCTTTTAGCATGAGTAGCTTAGTTATATGTAAGTAGATGTTCTTTTATGTATTCATGTATTAGTTATCAAAGTTGTATGTTGTGATTATGCTTGTATCTTCTATGTGCAGGACTTGATCTGGAGCCGGCTCAGGGGACTTCCACCTAGCTACATTGCGCTCTCCAACAAATCTATACGGAGGCTTGAGGTAATCTATTTGTCCTAATTTGATAGTTAGTTATTTTTTATGAACATGCATGTAACTTTGTGACGGTTGCAGATAATCTTACAGTCTACCGAAGGTCCTGGGAAGACCTTTGAGGGTATCTTCATTCTCCATACACCGTGCATTTTATCCTATAGCACATGAGATCCTTTTTTATAGATGCAATTTGTTTTTTTCTCAATTTCCCAATATGGGATGGAAGTGGACTGTACAGAACCTGCTTCCCATCCATATATACCATAAAATTTTGTGGGAATCTCAATTCCACCCCCATTTTTATAAAATTTGTCAAGGGGTTATGCTACCTATTCATAAAGCAATGTTTGATAGAACTGCCCCTAGGTTTTCTAAAGTGGTCGAAGTAGATATCTTTCCAGTAGCCAGATGGTTTGGGGAAGCGACATTCACCTACATCAAAGTTTTTGGGAGCATTGCTTCACCGCATGTCCCCCCATATTATGTCCTCGACAAACTAATGGCTAGAGAAATAGCCTACCAAACAGCAGGGGAAGGCGGATTGAGTAGAGGACTGAAAGAGAAGAAGAAGACCATTTGGCCTACATTCCCATTACAATGTGGTGCTTTTGCACTACACAATTATGGACATGCATTAAAGGAAGCAGAGATTATTATGTCTCTCAAATTAGCTACAGTTCTAGGAAGGCAATACGACCCAAATGGCACTGTTAAGGAATTCACTACTATGGTAAAAGTTAAACAATTCACCCACGAATAGGATGCCTTTGATGACCTCTTCCTACAAGCAGAAATTTTTTCACAAGTTCAACATACAGCATCACTACTTTTGACCCCTGAAGATATCAATGATTTCCATTTGTACAGGAAAAAGAGATTATTAAAGGTCCCATTGGATCTACTTCAGATTGAACCAATAAGGGAGCCAAATACCAGCATAAGCTTGGAGGGCAACTCCAAAGAAAACTCTGAAGAAGAAACCCAAGAGAGATCTACGTATGAGTCAGAGCATTCAGAGCGGCAGTCTCAAAATGGAGGAGGAAACACAAATAAAGAGTCTGAAAAAGACACAACTGGAACTACAGAGGAGACGGCTGAGCAAGCCTTTGCAAAGAAATAATTAGAGGTTGCCTCTACTTCAACTTAGTTAGGGAAAACTCCAATTACTGACCTAGAACAAGAATGAGAAAAATTTAACAAAAACCTCCACAAAGATACAAACCCTGAGCAAACATCTGGAATGCAACCTCCCAAGCAAACCCAACATAAGTCAAATCCAAAAACAACAGGGGAAGGAGCTATAGCCACTCAGGACATTGAGTGTTGAAAATGCAACAAGATGATGGAGCTTAGTGAAAAGAAGTCGCCTTCACTAAGTGGGCCCGCAGGCTATATTTGGCGCAAAGTCTATTTTTAGACTATGTCTATTTTTTGACATATGGATCATGGTCTATGAGTTACAGGATGCTATTTATGGATGATTGGTCATGTTGGTAAAAATAGATGGACTTCTATTTTTAGACATATGGGCGGAGTCTATTTTTAGACTGCCAGTCTAAAAATAGAACAGTCGAATATTATTAGCTCTTAATAATATTTGGACTATAAACATTATCTTATCCTCTTGCAGCACTTCAGTTCGAGCTACAGATGTGGCACATGCAACTGCTAGAAGGAAATACACTTTTCTTATGGGTTAGTTGAGCTATTGCATGATGGACTTCAGTTAGAACTCAAGTGATTGAGTTTGGTGGAGTTGATTGAGGAGTTGATGGAGTTGTGTTCAGTTTGACTTAGTTGAAGTAGTTGTATTTAGTCTAACTGCCAAATATACTAGTGATGAGTGGTGTGAATTAATTATTAATTAATTCACTAATTATTAACTCATAAATCAACTAAAGAATACATCAGTTAACTCAGTGCATGGACAGTTCAGTGGAGACAAGTGTTAGAGGTGGGTGAAAGGGTGAGACTACTATCAGTTGTGACTATAGTTGTGCATGAGATTTGCACAATCATTGATTGAGATTGCCAATGAGGATTGCATAGTACAATCCAAGGAAAAACGAGCTTGGATTATTCCTATTCTCAACTTGGATTGCGCAGTAGAGGCAGGCAAACAGTGGAGGAGATTTGAACCTGTGACTTGTGTTATCACCCTAAAATCTTTGTCTCTAAGCTTTGGAAAGTTGCCGTGTTTCTAGTAATAGTCTTATAAGTTTTGAGTCATCTCATCACAATTATTGTCATTCTCATTTACAAACCCTTATTCTAGTCATGGTGTTAAAGTGTCTCTAGGTCATTTCATGCTTTAAGGGTTAGGTCATAAGGTTAGAAGTCTTTTAAGGTCATATCTCTTTTCCAAATAAAGTTTGACAGCCTCATTCCATGTCCTAGAAGCCTTACCAGGTGTTTAGAAGTCATATCTCACATCATGTTGGAAATATTTTGAAACTAGCTACGAAATCATTGAACTAGGAGTTTTCGTAGCGCGCTACGAAATCCCTAAAAAAATTGTTTCAGCATAAAAAACTTTGCTTTCTGCGTTTACTAGTCAACTTACAGAAGGGGTCTTGAGCATATGAGAACTCAATTTTGAAAAATGAAAGACAATTTTCTTCCTAACATACCAAAATACAAAAACCTCTTTCAGTTTCTTCAAATCCGTTCTGAGGTGGGAGGAATTTATGGTTAAACTTGCGCTACGAAACTGCTGAAAGTCAAGCTTGGTCTTCTAGTTTTAGCAGTCTTTTTCAAGATCCGTTTCTGGTCACATGAAACAATATTTTGGAATTATGAAGGAGGTTTATCTTCATCAACTCTCTAGCTACAATAACCTATCTCACTTTCTTCATAAGTATTTTCAGTTGGGAGGTAATAAGCTTTCTTTGAAACCCAAAATTCAGAGAATGGATTTTTCCTGTTTGACACATGTTTTTCAAGGATAGATTCTGGACAGCTGGAGAAGTATTTTAAAAAAAAAATAGAGGTTTTTGTTCTAGAAATCATTGAATACAAAAACCTCCTTCAGTTTCGAAAAATGTGTCATGGACGAGGAGATAAAGGCTCTGTCCCATGTGCCCTTTTCAGGGATCCTAAACCTAAAAACATGGAAACATGTTCCCTAATTTCTAGGGTTTGTCTTCAGTAGTTAGATGACCACGTGGGAGGCTTCATAAAATTCGACTTCTTGAGGTTGAAAGTTGTCAAAGAATGCTTTAAATGCTTAGATAAGGTTGTTGTAATCATGATAAGGAGTTACACTCCTAGTTGTATTAGGTCTCTAGGACTGCTAGTTAGGTGTCATTTGCATTTAATAGTTAGTTTTAAGTATCAATAGGTGTCATAGTAGGATGAATTCGAATTCCCCTCATGCTTGAGGAGGAATCTAAGTTATGTAAAGAGCTCTATATATAGAAGAAGATGTAATGTACAAAGGGTTGGAAATTTTCAGAGAAAGACTCATATTGTGCCATTGTAGAAGATTATGTTTTTATGAATGCAGACTTTGGCTTTACTTCTCAGGATTCAGAAAGAGTTCAATGGTGCAATGGTGGCTTGTTTATGTTTGTCCTTATCTCCTTATTTGCAGTAGTATGAATGTATGATACTTAGAATTCATTGGTTATGCTCTAACTTCCTTCATACATTTGTAGACTGTGTTTTCCTTTATGCTACTGATGTATCCTTCATATATTGAATTCTAGATGCCCTGACTTCCATGTAAAGCTAATTTTATTGTCAGACTGAAGCATTTCATGACTCCATAAGCCCAATGGATGCTTACTGATCATGTTCAACCATTCATATTTCTTCACTTGTTTCATAGAGTTAGCCATCTAATTCATTATAAAAAATCTTTAATCTTGTGAGAGAGCCCTCTCAGGTTGGGGAGGCTAAGCCTCAGCCAAAAGTTGGTTTGAAATAGTTACTCAAAGTCTTCCTGGTCAACAGCCTATCAGGGGTCTGATTTTGTGATAACAGGTCCTACCATTCGAACAACTCCTAGATTTTTCCATGGTCTTTGAGCCATAATGGGTACCTTTGTAGAGGAAGTCCAGTAGTTGAAGGTGATTGGGTAGAGGAGGCTTGTGCTCCAGTACCAGTGTAAATAATGATCTGGAGTGGTTAATTGGATGGTTGATCTTGTGTGGAAGATGATGGAATGAATGAATGTGTTTCAAGTGATGATGAAAGAATCTCACTATGAGTTTCAGATTGTATTAGTTTTCCTTCGAAGGTTTGGTAGAGGGAATTCAAATGGGGGGATCCCAAATTTTTCACTATGTGATCTAGTTAACCTTTGAGAGGAAGGAAATTGAGAAGACACACTAGCTTGGGACAATTCAGATTCTTCTTGAGACAAAGAAATACCTTGCAATTTATGAATTAAATACTGAACTTCGGGGGTTTCTATAGAAGAATATTGATCTGATTTCTTTGGAAAGACAATAGTGGACTCTGAAGATTTCTTTACAACTTCATGCCTAGGATTTGGGGATTTAGAATGTGACTGAGAAGTTGGAGGTGACAGTGAGGGAAATTTACTCTTAGAATGACTTTCTATTTTGGATTTACTTGTCATTCATAGTTAGGCCCTCCTTCTAGCGCCAGAATATTGAAGCCTCGAAAATCATTGGGACAACATGGGGAAAAACCACCTGGTCCGGACCTTGAAGGCGGCTCCTTTTCTGTTTGGTATAGTGGTTCTAACTGGGGATAATGGGACTAGTTTCCCAGAGATATTTGATAATGTTGATGAGATGATATATGATGTAACGGGAAATTATTAAGCTAAGTGTAATCTAATCTAGGTACTAAACACATGCATATATCTTAATTTAACACTATTAAACTATAAATATACCCGAGAATAAAATACAATATGCGATCTACAATAATGTCTTACAAAAATTGGTAACAAAGATCATTCAATTGCCACAAGAAGTTAAATCGTTTAACAATAATTTTTTTGGATAAATAGTTAGACCAAACGATTGACAAAAATTTATTGCATATAAAAACCGTTCATGTATTCAAAATGGAATCAGGGCTAACATCATACAGAAGTGCAATAATGCTAAACTATAATTATGAATTTCATACATAAAACAATTGAAAGAAGAAATATTACTTAATACATAAATAAAACATGATCATACGATAAAACTACCATATATGATAAGTCTTGCTCATGCGCTTCAACAATATTGGCCCAATTTCAGTCAATCCTACACATTTTAAGAGTACAAAAGTACATTTTAGTAAAGCATGCTAGATATTTAAAAGAAAATAGATCTTGTTCCATTCATTTCATCAAAACCTCTTCAAAAGTACAAAAGTGTAATGTCTTGAAAAGTATTTTTGATAAAATTTATGGACCCCCCTCTAAATGCATGAGAGGGATTTAAATACTAAAATATATACCTCAAAATAGATTATTACAAAAATAGTTGAGGAGGTTTCAAACAACCTTCCTCAGAATATGCAAAAATAAAATAAAGAAAAATAAATTTATGATGAACTCCTTTGAACTTGATCTCTAAGGTCGCAAATATCAGTCATTGGCTTGAGCTGAGGCGGCTGACTGATTGCATATTTTAACTACCTAGAAAATATGGAATCTGTTAGTGTTGGCACCATATTTTGTGTAGAGGTTGTTAAACACCTTAGAGTCGTCCACTAGCTGTGTGGTTTCACTATAAACTGCCAGTATGTTTCCCAATTCAACCTATTTAACTATTTGATTGCCTCCTGCTTTTCCTGTGCTGCATGTCTCCATTGCTGCTCTAGTTGTTTGACATTTAGAAGAAACCCTGGTACACTCTCTTTGACAAGACTGGCACCATGAAGATTTTCATTAATGGCTTCTGTTATGTTGTTTGTTGCTGTTGCTGCTATCACTATTTCCGTTTCTTCCTATTTCAACCGAGAATCCCAATCCATGAACATAATATCTTTATGAGACTCCTCCAGCTTTGGTAGGTCAGCCTTTCTTCCATCCACTGATTCTTTCCAGGTGATAAATTCAGAAACCCTTTTAAGGATTTCGTCGTAGTCAAACTTGATATCAATAACTTGTTTGTTAATTTATTGCTGGTCTCACAATAGGGATTTATTTGCGATATTTTTTGGAAAAATACTTCCTTTTGCTGCATTAATAGGGAATTGAGGCTGAGTTCTTCCTTGATGAATTCATCGACTTGCAGATTATCTTTAAATTTATCTATCATGTCTTGTATCCACGAATGCTTTTCTGCTAAGATGGCTTGGTGTTCTATTCTCATATGTTTGAATTCTCTTTGGAGCTAGGCTACTTGTAATTCTGCTTGCTAATTAGATTTTTCTTGGGTTAATTGTTGTTTTAGGAGAAATTTTTTTTGTTCCTTTTCCTTAAGAAACATTCAGGCCTCTATCACCTTGTCAATGGTTGTTGTGGCATAGGCTCCTATGAACTATGACAACTTTGTGAGATTCTCAAATGGGCCGATAAGCAAGTCCTTCCATACAATATCCACTGGTTCATTTCCAGAGTCGTAACAACCACAATGTCCAGTTTTCTTTCTTCCTTTGTATTTTGACTACAGCCTTGTGGGTAGGACTCTAGAATACATCTAACGAAGGTATTTACTCAATTCTTAAAACAATTTTTGAAGTAGGAATAGCAGGAATGATCTCAATGTCCTGAGTGCTTGTATCTCCTTCCCCTGTTGTTTATGGATTTGACTTATGCTGGGTTTGCTTGGGAGTTTGCATTCCAGATGTTTTCTTAGGGTTTCTATCTGTGTGGAGATTTTTGTTAAAATGTTCCCTTTCTTTTTCTAGGTCAATAATTGGAGTTTTACCTCATTGAGATGAAGTAGAGGCAATCTCTGCTTGTTTCTTTGCTAAGGCTTGCTCGACCGTCTCCTCTGTAGTTCTAGCTGTGTATTTTTTAGACTCTTTATTTGTGTTTCCTCCCCCATTTTGAGACTTCCGCTCTGAATTCTTTGACTCATGTGTAGATCTCTCTTGGGTTTCTTCTTCAAAGTTTTCTTTGGAGATGCCCTCCAAGCTTACGTTGGGTGTTGGCTCCCTTATTAGTTCAATCTACAGTAGGTCCAATGGGACATTTAATAATCTATTTTTTTTGTACACATGGAAATCATTGATATGTTCTAGGGTTAAAAGTAGTGATGCTGTATGTCGAACTTATGAAAAATTTTCTACTTGTAGGAAGAGGTCATCAAAGGCGTCCTCTTCGTGGGTGAACTGTTTAACTTTTACCATAGTAGTGAATTCCTTAACAATGTCATTTGGGTCATATTGCCTTCCTGGAACTGTAGCTAATTTGAGAGAAATAATAATATCTTCTTCCTTTAATGCATGCCCATAATCGTGTAGTGCAAAAGCACCACATTGTAATGGGAATGTAGGCCAAATTACCTTCTTCTTCTCTTTCAATCCTCTGGTCAATCCACCTTCCCCTGCTATTTGGTAGGCTATTTATCTAGCCATTAATTTGTCAGGGACATAATATGGGAGGACATGCGCTGAAGCAATGCTCCCAAAACTCTGATGTAGGTGAATGTCTCTTCCACAAATTATTTGGCTACTGGCAAGACATCTACTTTGGCCTCTTTAGAATACCTAGGGGCAGTTCTATCAAACACTGCTTTATGAATAGGTAGCATAACCCCTTGACATATTTTATAAAAATGGGGGTGGAATTGAGGTTCCTACAAATTTTTATGGTATATATGGATGGGAAGCAGGTTCTATACAGTCCACTTCCATCCCATATTGGGGAACTGAGAAAAAAACAAATTTCATCTATAGCAAAAGCACTCATGAAAAAGGGGGGGGGGGGGGAATCCTTGAAGAAGGACTTCTTTTCCTTCTATATTCTATAATGGCCTTTTCCAAATTATCTGATAAAATTTGAGCCCAGTCCATAATTGTTTCATTTACCACTGCATCTATTAACGGAAGCCATTCCATAGAAAACTTGGTGCTATTGGGTCTACTGAATAACCTACATATCATTATTGCTGCAAAAATATGAGGGGGAGAAATGGATGTCATTGAGTAAATACCAGTTTTATCCCGATTGAGTTTGTCTCCAATTGATTTCTAGGTCTACGTAACATCTGACGGGTCTTCATTTTCCTTGGCAAATTGCTCAAGGAACTGTTTGTTGTAGAGCTTTTGAGGTTCTGGTAACTGGTACATTAGTCGTAGGCTGTCTACTGAGAAGGATCCCATGGCTTCTTGCCTTTTATTCTTGAAGGTTATGTCTGAGATGTCTATCTTTTCAATTACCCATTTGATCATATCCGTGTACGGGATTATCTTTGGTCTCACAGCTATGTGGTGCAGGAATGAACATGTTGTTTCAAAATAGGAGGTGTCAGATGAC
This sequence comes from Pinus tabuliformis, assembly GCA_031772625.1. Lineage (NCBI taxonomy): Eukaryota > Viridiplantae > Streptophyta > Pinopsida > Pinales > Pinaceae > Pinus > Pinus tabuliformis. The sequence goes on along the minus strand of CM062806.1, from coordinate 968,662,985 downwards.
TCTTGAGCATCAGTCGTGGCCTTTGTTACCAGTGGCCCAAACTGATCTTCTTCTAACAAGTTATACATGGCCTCCCACGTCATGGTTCCTCCTTCCTTGCTACATGTGGTATCAGAGAAAAGGGGCACCATGTCTGATTTCTCAGATTCAGTCACCTTTCCTTTATTTGTCATTCTTTCAAACAATGTTTTCTACGGAGGTTTCTTGAAATGGAGTAAATGGAAGTTATCGGATAAAAACAAGCGAGAATGACAGTGAGAATTAAATGATACAGTTAACCTGAAAAAGGTGACAAGAAAGGAGCTTTTATTCAAAATGCAGATGAAAAGATATTGTACCATGTCGAGCCTCTCTTTAACATAAATGCCATTAAACTTATTAAATAGCCACTAAGGTCTCTTATCTCTGCCTTTATTACTCATTAAAATAATGCATCGCAAATGGGAATGGATAAAATTTAAGGTGGCAAGTTTAAACTGCGGAAATGTCGATTTTGCGATTGCGATGCAATATCACAAATTGCATTATCGCATTTTTTATTATGCGTTTTCTAAAAGTTTTTTTTTCATAATTCTGTGGGATGCAAGATAAGCGAAATATTCTTTATTGTTTAGAGCATAGTTTTCCTAAATGAGTAATTACTTCATAAAATCTTTTTCACTACGTGGCAAACTTAACTTATAATTCATAATATTTTTTTTATCGGGTCTGGGTTTTATCGCATTTCGCAAACTCTTGCAGTTCATAAGATTGGCTTTTAAGAAAATTGTCACGATGTGATGAGTATTGACTTGCTCTACTGCAAGATTTCATTTTGCATATTTGATATGCTTTGTGAATTGTGACTTTTGTGAAATCCGATATGCGATTGCGATGAGGGATTTATTTTATAGGAAATGCCTTAAGTCTTAACTTTGAATGAAAAGTCTAATGATATCTTAGTTAAGTGTGGTGATCCTTTCCATCACAATTTGTGGATTTTGTTTGTTAATTAACCTTTTAACACACTTGGTCCAGTGGTATGTGAAAAGGCGAGAAATGCTAGTTTTAAAGGGTTTTGACTTGATAACTAGATTTATTTCTAAAAGTTTAAAAGAAAGCGCCTAAGAGCTAAATTTTTCTTGGAGGGTTTTTTATAAAGGGTCCCCATTAGTTTAATAGAATATTAACTATTAAACTAATAAATGGGGGTGTTGTTGAATAACACAACAGTACCATGGACATTGATGGATCTTTGAAGATTGGTTCAAGAGGGATAGGATCACGTCTCATTCAAGATAATTATTTCTTGACTTATGATGCTTCTTAATTGTTAGAATTACAGATATGATGATTATGTTTATTGCTTGTAATTCCTCCATATGTATTTGAGTATATGGATGTTTCTAACGTCCTTGATGAGATGTGATGAGTAGATCCTTATTGAGGATCATTTTGAGATGCAAATCTGGAAAGAGATAAAGAGGTACTTTATGAAAAGATGAAAAAGTGCTTCAAGAGGCCTATGCCTAATAAGAAGGTGCACACATATTTGAATACCACAAGGCATTCTTGGTATTTTTTATTTCAACTATTGGCTCGGTAATCCCTAAGGTATGATGAGAATGTCTCTTTATTTAATGGCTCATACATGCATATGAAAGTGACTCGGATCTATGTTTCCGATGATGAAATGATGTACTTGGTGTTGAACATTTTTTATCTTCTTGAATTATATGAGGCTATCTAATGTTGATACATTGATGCATTTGATGTTTGGCTAACAGATATGATCTATCTGTTGGATATCTTGATCCTAGAAAGAAGGTTAGCACCTCGACTCTAGTAAATGATACTCTTGATACTTGTCATGGATGGATTACATTGTATTTCACATAGAAGGATAGCTCATTGACTCCTATACACGAGTTTGCTAGTAATGCTTGAGATAAGCATGATGAAAGCATATTTGAAGAGAGATTGAAACTCTTGTTGTGTTGATAAGTATTTATTGAATTACCTTACTTGATCTTATTAATTATGATAAACATGATGTTAGAGGTGTGACAATGAGATTGATATTCTAGATTTATTACTCCCTGTGATCTTGTCTTGATGGCATATGGTTAAACTAGATGTCGTAACTTGATGAAGTGACTTGATAGAATGTGTTGTTGTGTTCATAATATTTAAGATATGATGTTGCATCTATCTACTACTTTGAGTCTAACTTTTGATGAAATATTGATGTCATGGTGCTAATATCCATGAGAGATATATGTTTATGATCTAACAGATCTGTTGTTGCTTGACTCTAGTAGAGATAGGTTGATGACATGAATAAAGATGAATGAGGTAGTTCCCCAGTCAGAGAAAGAATCTCTTCTCAAGACTCATACTCATATTACTATTTGCATTTTGTGGTGCTGAAGAATGACTTATGTGAAACTGACAGTATTGATCTGTAATAAAGTCTCAAATTTGAAGCTTGTATAGAAATTAGGGTTTCTTCTCCTAACGCAATCACAGATCTGGGAGATCTCATCCCTGGATGCACACATGCTAAGGCATAGACATCGTCCAAGCAACCAAAGATGCTCCCATGCTAACCTAAAGGGAGCGTCCATAGGTTTGACTATAGTTGACCATCATCTGAAGCTTTCCGAAGCTATCTAAATTCTGAATCAAGATGTTTCTGACATATTCTGCCTCTGTATTCCGATTCCTGAAGTTGTTGGTTTAAATTTATGATCACATTAAAATGAATCTGGAATATGTTAGTTCCACATATGTGTTGCAGATAGCAATATCTGCAAGCAGGAAAATCTTGAATATTTTCCATAACATGAACATGCAGACTGAACTTTTGTTTGTAGGTAACTGGGACATACATATAGATATGTCACTATGTTTGTGCTACAAGAGGTTGGTATGATTTAGCTGATTGATATAAATGAACAAAGTTTTGTCATTATGCTCGAAAATAACTTTGAATTGATGATTGAGATATGATTTGACTATAGATATCTCTACGATAGAAAATTTGGACTTGACCTGATGTCTAATGATCTGATTTGACGATTGTTGATTTTCCCTGATATCTATGCTATGTAAGCATAATGATTTATGTGGGTATCCGGAAAAAATGATTTTTGTATTGGCCTCCTCATTCCTAGCACAATGTTTGAAGTGTTGATAGTTGTGATTCAACATGAACGTGGAAGCTGCATGACTCATCCTTGGTGTATGAATTTTCACCTATTGATAGAAATGACTTATGTTATGATAATGACTTAATAAATTTTGGATTGATATTGCATAACTGATTACATCTTTTTGGCATAATAATAAATGAATTCAAGATTTGATATGTGCTCTACCTATCTCTTGGTTGAAAGAATTGACACTATGATGTTTATGACTTTGATAATGATTGTGATCTGACTTCTAAGATTTGAGAAGATGACTATGTTGATATGATGGTACAACATTTATTTATGTAAGGCTGATTATGATGCCTTAGAAAGACATTATGCTTAGAGAATTGCATGAATAAAGTACCTGATCCTGATATGTCTATATTTGATAGTTATCTAATGAAGTGAGGATGATGAGTTCCAAGTTATGGCTTTGATTTTGACTATGGTTTTTGTTTTATAGCCTGATGGTATACTCTTGACAGGTGAATAGATTTTGATGATCTAAGTAAGAGGTAGATGACTTATGAAGCTCAAAATGATGTAATATGGCACAATAAATCAATTTCTGGAATTTGGGAAAGAAATTCCATATTGCAAAGATATTGGAAAATGCTTTTAAATAATTAAAATGAAAATCCTTGAATACTCTGATTTGAAGTTCAAAGATGTTGTTGAGCTTGACATGGCACCTGACAGTTGTTTGAAGCATTGATGTTCCATTTTGAACATCCACACACACACACACATATATCATGTGCATAGAACCTGGATAAATTGATAATTGAGCTGGTTCATTCACACAGAGTTTCCACAAAGTATACTTTGAAATATCTGCATGAGGTGTTCTATTTTTGAATGAGATATTTCTCCTATGATATACGACTGCATGAATGTATTGCTGATATTTGATAAGCACATTTAGATGTTGCTTTAGATCTACCATGATATCTTGGATGAGAGGTCCATGGTACGATTGAGGATGATTATGATGTTGATAACATGGCTGGTTGTAAGGCAGGATGAATAAGCTCCTTAGAGAGTTGTTAGAGTATTATCTAGATATGACATGGATACATTATGATCCGATTGGTATAAAGTACCATATTTATAGCTGGGACTGAGATACTCTCATATATTAAGACAGTGCAGCTGTTCGAAAAAAGCTCAAGCGTGCGGTTGGCACCTCCTTGAGAGGGAGGATGATTATGGTATCCTTTTGTGATTTATATGATTATATATGATCTGACATAATATTTGATTTGATTTTCTCTATGAACATGAAACAACTCCTATTGAGAAACACTGATACCAGATTTGAGTATGATGAGAGCAACGTTGATCGAGGACACTGAGCCAACTCTTCCTCCCTGTTTGAGCTACCAGGGTGAGGAATTGAGATAGAGGGCTCTTTGGGTTGAGGGAAATCTAGACAATAGGGTATTACCCCTATCTATTACCCATATGGTTGAGGATGTTGCTCCCCTATATTTATAGGGTCAGAGAATGTTGCTCCCATGTTTGGTCTTTGCAGAGTATACCCCAGTTGGCATCATACTCACAAGCAAGGCTTGTTGGGAATATCGATCATCATTTGGCCAATGAGTTGAGAGTCTACATCGGGGTGTACAACCCAAGGTTATTATGATGCAGGTGTTCTACCACTTGACTGTTGAGAGTCATTGTTGGGAAAATTGGTAGGCAATAGGATTGGGTTGAGATTACTCCCCTTTTGAGATTCCAGGTTGAGGGTAAGCTCCCCGATGAGATCCCAGGGTCAAGATATGCTCCCCTGTGTGTTTGGATATCCTATTACTATATATGGGGTTGTAGATGTATAGCTCCCACATGACATTTCCGGTTGAGATGTGCTCCCCGGTGTGGTTCTAGGTTGAGATGTGATCCCTTATGATATTCTCTCCGATGACGATTGATGATGATATTCTGGGTAGCAGCCTGTTGGAAGAGATTCTAGGTAGCAGGCTAATGGATAGAGGGTGGTAACTTGAGCTCCCCTCTAGTAACAAATTATTCTTCTTCTAGATCCAAGAATGTTCAGCATATGAGTAAGAATAATAAAGAGATAAGAAGGAATACACAAAGGATAGTTTGAGATGTACAATGATGATTTGTGATGATGAGACACTTGATATGGACACGACACAATGGCTACATGACAAATATGACCTGTGATGATACGTGATGACACTTGAATATTCCAGATTGGAATATTGATTAATGGACAAATATTAGCAGGTGAAATTCTCCCTAGTTGAGAGAGACTGTTAATTTTTTCAACTAGGGTAAAATTCCACCTTCAACAAATTAGATGATAGCGATAATGATTGTATTAGATTCCTCTTTTTGAGAGGACAAAATTTGACCTAAAGATCATCCGATTTGGTCAAGCGGAATTTGAGTTATGAAATCTTTTATTCATACATGTCTTATGGAATGGGTCAGCCCTAACCACATGGGTAACTACTTAGGTCAGCCTTAACCCCAATTAGATGCTCATGAAAGCCTATAAATAGAAGAGACCTCAAGTTCATTTGGATATATTTGATCAAGCTATATTCTCTTCTCTTATTGTCTTGGTTAGCATATGTTTGACGAAAAGAGATCGCGCAAGAGTCTGAAATCATAGGCGTAAGGTTCACTCTGACTTAGGGTTTTCTGATTCCCGGATGCTAGCAAAAAATTGGACATTTTGGTCCCTGCACATTGGAACACAAGCTTATGGAAGCATCCAGGGAGCCTTGGATGCTGACATGGTGAGTTATGGAAGCGTCCAAAGATTGAGAATCAGATCGAGATGTATTAGTCCCTAGATGCTCGCATAGAGTGGTCCTAAGAGCATCCAGGATGCCATAGACACTCAGACAATAACCTTATGAGAGTTTACATTACTTGAATCAGGCATTGGTCTATTTGACCCTGGAAGCCCTCACCCAGTTCACCTGATAGCATCCAGATCTGTTCCAGACACAACCATCTAGTTATGCAAAGTGCATCCAGATCTGCTATAGACGCTCACACAACTCCTCTTCCCTATGTCTGGGACTCCTGGATGATATTTTTGTATTTTGAATTTGCCTCTCAGTGTTCAATAGTGTTCGTCATAGTGACAAAAAAGTCGAACAATTGTCTATAGTCAGTGAAAACATATTATAGTCATCAAAATCATTTTTTTTCAAGCATGATTAGATATGTTTCATGGATATCATAGTTGTTTTGTTTCATAGATAAATTTATGGATCATTGTACTCTCTTTTTCTAAATCATTTGATGACAATCTAAGAAGAAGAATATTTGCAAGGGTTTTCCCCATAGTGGGTTTTTCCCTAGTCTCAGACCAATCCTGGCATCTCTATGTGTGTGCATGCTTTTCTTCTATTGTTCCTTTATGTTCCATTGCATTGATGATGATGATGATGATGATGATGATGTTATTTCTATATAATTTCATATGTTGATGAATAATGGTGTAGATCTGAATAATGTAATGTGGGGTGAACTTAATGTATTGCAATTATCAAAGCAAAGAACAATGTAGCCCTATGAAAAATTAACATTTATGGTGCCAGAAAGGAAGTGGGAGGTTTGGGAGTCTCACCCAAACCAACATTGTTGTAACCACCATGTTTTTGGCATAATCTTATGGAAACCATGGAGTAATCAAAATCCCTTCTCTACTCCAGAATCATGGCCCCTAATTCAGGACAAACTCCAAGTCTTTTTGTGTATCAAATTGAACAAAGAAAAACCTTTTAAACATAAATAGTGGTCACTGTTGGATGTCCAAGTATAAAAAATCTGCTAATGTATGCATTAAGTTTTGGCCAAAAGTCATTAAACTGGAAAATAAGAGCCTTTAATTGGAGAGAAGAGGGGAGAAAGTTTACCTCGGGGACGTTTACTTCCATGACTAGAGCTTGTTCAATTGGTCTATAATAGATGGGCCTGGAATATTTTGGATATGATTAGCAAGGATGGATTCCTTCCCCTTCAATGCATCCTTGAAATAGATAGATCCTCAATGATGATTGGAACATGAAGCACCACCACACAACCTTAAATTCAATACAATAGTGTCATTCCTTGAGATGCCATAATATTTCATTTGAAATATGTTATGTCACAGTGTCCCTTGTTAAATCAAACATTAAGAAGATGCACAAATGCCTAAAATATTTTGAATACTCTGTTTTAGATTTTGCACCAAGATTGCGTGTGATTCTTTTAATTTTATTATTATTGTATTTTCTTTAACTTGATTGATCTAAAATATAGATTTAATATTTTACAACCAATTATGTTTTTTATTAATTTATATACTTTCTTATATACAATACAATGGGATGATATGTAAGAAAGGGAGTGAGATGGAAGGGGGAATAGAGCATGGGAGAGAGACATAGAGGTGAGAGACAGAATGAGAGAGAGAAAGGAAGAGAGAGAGTAGGGGGGACAGGGAGGGTGAGAGATGGATTTGGAGGGGGAAAGAGAGGGAGTGACAAGGGAGAGATGAAGATGGAATGAGGGAGAGTGGAGATGAGGGAAGAGAGATAAAAGGAGAGGATAAAGATAGGGAAAGAAGGGGAAGAGAGAGATAGGGAAACATAGATATGGAGGGGGGAGAGAGGGTGAGAGAGAGAAGGAGAGAGGGAGGGATATTGTGACAGAGTTGGAGGGTGGTGAGAGAGTGTGTGTATGATGGGGGGAGAGACGGAGGGAGGTGGGAGAGAAGGGGAGAGAGAGGAAGGAAAAAGAGAGAGGACTTGAGAGGGAGGGAGGGAGAAAGAGATGGAGTTGGAAGGGGAAGAAAGACATGGAGAGAGAAAGGTGGAGAGGGAGTGGCAAGGGAGAGATGGAGAGAGAGAGAGAGAGATAGATATATAGGTATGGAGAGAAAGTGTGTATGTTTTTGGGGTGAGAAGGAGAGACAATGGGAGATAGAGATATAGATGGGGCAGGGGAGGGGGTAGAAGAGAGAGGCAAAGAGAGGGAGGGAGAAATAGGGGACAAAGAGAGAGAGAGAGAGAGAGTGACATATGTTTAGGGGGTTGAGATAGAGAGACAAATAAGGAGAGATGGAGGGAGGTATAAATATAGATGGCATGGGGAGAGAGGAAAGAAGATAAAGATAGAGAAAGTTAGGGAGAGGCAGATAGAGTGAGATGGGGGAGAGAGGGAGGGGAAGAGATAGAAGGATATGGGGAGGTAGATAGACATAGAATGGAAGGTAGAGAGAGAGGGAAGAAGAAAGAGTCTCGTGGAGACAAATACAGACATAGAAGCTAGATCTAGAAAGTCATGAATATTTTAGATTTTCACTAAAATAGATGTATTGATTTCAATGTATTTGTTTATTTCTAATCCTATTTGATCAAATGCACTATATGAATTGATTTCAATGTAGATGTCGATTTATAATTCTATTTAATACCTTACACTAGATGCATTGATTTCAATGTCGATGTTGATTTCTACTCCTATTTGACCGTTTGCACAGGATGCATTGGTTTCAGTGTAGATATTGATTTCTAATCCTATTTGATTGCTGCACTAGATGCATTGATTTAAGTGTAGATGTCGATTTCTAATCATATTTAATACCTTACACTAGATGCACTGATTTCAACGTAGATGTTGATTTCGACTCATATTTGATTGCTTGCATTAGATGCATTGGTTTCAGTGTAGATATTGATTTCTACTCCTATTTGATTACTTGCATAGGATGCATTGGTTTCAGTGTATATATTTATTTATAATCCTATTTAATCACTTGCACTATATGCATTGATTTCAATGTAGATGTCGATTTCTAATCATATTTAATACCTTACATTAGATGCACTGAATTCAATGTAGATGTTGTTTTCTACTCATATTTGATTTCTTTCATTAGATGCATTGGTTTCAATGTAGATATTGATTTCTAATCCTATTTGATTTCTTGCAATAGATGCACCGATTTCAGTATAGATGTTGATTTCTAATCCTATTTGATTGTTTGCACTAGATGCATTGATTTTAGTGTAGATGTTGATTTCCGATTTGATGCAACAAGATGTATGATGTATATTAATTTCAAAGTAATTAGATTAATAGGGTGCATTGATTTCAGTGTAAGCACATCTCTACCTCCTCCATCTATATCTCTATCTCCTATTATCTCTCCTTATCTATCTCTTTATCTCAGCCCCTAAACATAAACACACTCTCTCTATATCTATCTATCTCTCTCTCTCTCCCTCCCTTTCCCCTCCCTCTCTCTCTCTTCCCCTTCTATCTCTTTAAAATTTCTCTCTCCACACACACACACACACACACACACACACACACACACACACACACACACACACACATATATATATATCTTCCTCCCTCCCTGTCTTTGCCTCTCTCTTCTTCCCTCTCCCCGCCCCATCTATATCTCTATCTCCCCTTGTCTCTCCTTCTCACCCCCAAAACACACACTCTTTCTCAATGTAAGCACATAAAAAGTATTCAACCATAAATACAATATTTGAATTTTCATCCTAAATAAAATGTTTGCTTACCCTAAATTTTGCTTCTTGAAATTATAAATTATTTATAATTGGGTACATTCTTATTATTCCCATTTTCCATCATTCAAAATTGTTAATTACTTTTCTTTCAAACGCATTAATAGAAAATAACTACCATTGAAAATTATTTGGGGTTTAACACTCCATAAGTCACAATGATTGACTTTGGAGAAAACTACTATTAATATTGGAGAGAAAAAAAGACAAGGTATGTTATTTACTACAGTAGCTCGAGTTAAATATTTGAATGGTCTATGATTCCAACTACTCTTTTCATATCATCGATATGAGAAAATGGAAAAAATAATAGGTGTGACAATAGGAACAATAGAAGAAAGTAGTTTCAGATTGAGGTGTGACAATAGGAACAGTAGAAGAAAATTGTTTCAGATTGATTGCAATGAAGATTGTTTGTAATTGACTATATTCTTAGTATTCACATTTTCTATATATCAAAATTGTTACATTGACACTTTTCACTCAAAATTTGTATTTCATCATTTTTCATCATTCAAGTTACTAACAATCTCTCTCATCTCAACAAACTGAGGTAACTAAGCAAATTTTAAATTAAATTGACCAAATTAATCTTAGACATATTTAGCATATTTAAAATGATCAAATTTTGTATGACTGCACGACTGAAACCAGCCTAGATCCATCTTAACATCGGATCTATGAAGCGCTAAGAGAGATCAAATCTCTCGAGGTGCAAACCTTTCCTCAAGTTTTGCACTAAAAAAATAGGTCTTCACTTCGAGAGATTTGATCCCTCTCGACGCTTGATAGATCTAGTGATAAGATGGATCTAGGTTGGTTATTTTCATAGCTCTGTTAATATGATGAAAATTATAAATAATATATAGGATATTCATGATAGGGAGGGAAGAAAAATTAGCAATGTTAAAGAAATTCCAAATTTTGGCTCAATTGACTTCTAGTTTCTCTTCAAGAAGCCACAATGGGTCAACCAAACAAAGCTAATAAAAATATCCACATGTTTGTGAACATTTTTTTGAACAAAATCAAAATAAATAGTTAATTAACTCTATTACCAAATAAGAATTAAAGGAAGTTTTATTCTCTTTTCAATGAGACAAGTGTCAATGACTATATTAGTGGCTAATTAAATTTTACATGAGTTTTATGAACTTCTAGAGGATGAATTTTTTGTTGTAGTTGGAGAGTCTAAGAACTCAAGGAAAATTGGTTGAGCCTTAATCTTAATCTTTCTCTCTTTGATTCCAAAAAGGGATAAATGGATTCCTTTGAGTACTTTCAACCAATATTGTTGTGTAATTTTTATACAAAATCATAGTGAAAACTATAGCTTGCAGGATAAAACCGTTTCTCGCAAACTTCATATGCTCAAAGTTATAATTTGAGTTTTTGAATAGTAGGAAAATTCATGGTTTAGTAGGTTTAGCATAGGAGACACTCCACTTAATAAAAACAAAAAAATGTTTGGTTTCATCATTAAGTTGGACCTTTGCAAGGCATGTGACCAAGTTTCATGGCCCTATCTCACGTTAATTTTATTCATAGTGGGTTTAACGTTCCTATAGTGAGTTAAATATAGAGTTATATGTTATCTACTTCTCTCTTTGCACTTATAAATGGATTGGAAATTCCCGTTATAATCCATCATGTGGGAAATATTTGTTTGGGTCTTAACAAGTATTTAATCGATGTCAAGACTAGAGGAGGGCTAAAGGAATCAACAATAGAATCCATATATTAAGGCACCTCCTTTTGGTTGATGATATGTTATATTTTTTAGAGTGACACTATTGGGGATGCTCTTATGGTGTAGGAGATTGTGGATGTGTACATGAAACATACAAGCATGCAAATTAATGCTCAAAATTCATCTGTGTATCTTCATATGATTCTATAAGGTCATGGAATATATCTCAAAAATTCATTACAATATTCATAGGTCTGATTTCAAATAGGTAAAAAAATATCACGGGTTTTATTTAAAAGCTAATGAATACAGGTTCACTGATTAGATATGGTTGTACACAAATGGTGAGAAATGAAGGTTAACAAAACACATGGTTTTCCCTAGGAGGGAAAATAACACTTGTAAAGTCTATTGGAATTCATTTCTCACTTTCTAGTTAGGATACAAATGAAGATTAGAAAGAAAAAAATCATTTTCCAATGGAAAAGGAAAAAATAATATGATGTTCTGGCATGGGTTAATTGGAAATGGTTATCCAAGACAAAGTCCATTGGGGTTCAAAGTTGAAGAATATTCAAATGTTTAGGCAACAAAAAGTCTCTAGAACCTATTTAAGGTTAATTTTCGATGAAATTATGCTAGAGGAGAATCAACCCTAGGAGAAATCATTTTGTCTAGACCCTAAGGGGGTCATGAAATTTTCCTAAAGAGGAAGAAATTCCCTGAAATAAAAATTGTATAAATTAGAAGTGTTATTTTTTTTATGTAATTACATGTGCCTTGATGCTAGAATAATTGGGGACTATTGGGTGGTTAGTTTATTTTAGTGAGCTGGTAGTTTATTTTGATGGTTTGGTATTATGGCCAAGTGGGCCATTGTAAATTCAAAATGTGCCAGGTTAAGGTGTAGGCTATAGGGACAAATGTCCGAACAATTGAGTTTCTATTAGGATATTTTTATGCCTGAAATTATCATGTGTAAAAAGGGGAGTAAGGCCTATAGCTCGATACTAGAGCTCAGGAAGTCTGGAAGGTAGAGCTCAAGAGAAGGAGCATAAGAGAGGTATCTCGAATAAAGGCTACGAAAACCTATGAAAATATATCTCATCAGAGAAATATAATGTGTTTGTATTGATATGTTTTTATATTTTGTGTGTGTGTTTGTTTGATTCCTCTTATGACTGCATAAAATTCTCAGTAAATTTTGCATGTGTCAATAAATCATATGCATCATTAATCCCTTCAATATATGTTTCAATATAGTGCCAGTAAAGGATTGTATGATCTATGATCTTGCAGTTAAGTTGCTTGGAGTGTAGGATCAACCACCGTTATCCTTTCAAAGTAACGCCATCACCATCCCTGAGATAAGTGGATCAGTCTCTCTCACACATGTGAGGTTATTATAATGATCAATTCATGACATCTTGGAGTTGCAATGTCCACTCAATTCGCAACCCCTCTCTATAAGGCAAAGGCTCAATTCTACCTTGGCCAACATTATTTCTCCTTCTTCTACACAAGGAGGTCAGTTTTGGAGTCACGTGTTTAAGACATAAATGAATTGAACAAAGGGAGATAACTTCTTATATTTGTCTCGACCAAAATCTCGTCAATATTTTAGGAGATCTAGCACCATCTAGAAAGAAGTTTCACATTAGTGATCTTAGGGAGTGTTGGAAATAATAGTTGGGGGTATGTATTCAAATTTTTCTATGAGAAAGAAAACTCATCTGAAGAGTGACAAAATGGGTGGGTTAGTGAGGTAAATAGTGCCAAGACATATACAAAATGTGAGAAAAAATACATAGGTCGTAGCATTTTGAAATTCATTTTTGTGGGTCTGACCTTAGACTTGGATGGATATCTGGGTCTCTTTGGCCCTTGTAGAGTGACCACTGGGAAAACATTCAGATCCTCGGATTGTCCTAGACCGAAATTTGTCAATCTCGATACCGTCAAAGAGTCAAAGAATGCTCAGTCACTGAGGGGCGTGTGACCATGTCCTATAAGAGGTCAGATTAATTCCTCGACTAAGGAACTTGGAAAGTGAGAAGCAATAGTGGATTTATGACCCTATAGGTAGAAGAAAGAGTGCAATCCAGACGAGAGACAAATTTTGAGATAGTATTTCCTTGGTCTCGTAATTGATTGTGGTCATGTATCTTCTTATCTCTATACATATGTATTATTTGTATGCTATATGCATATCACAATAGTAAATTTAGTGAATGACCTGATCACTTTCAAATGCAAGAGGCAGGTTGTGTCTGTGGATGCTTGTTGCTAATAGGGACATGATTTCATTCAATATGTGGGCCATAACTGATACACATTAGAAATACATTTGTAGAGTGAAGGTAAGGTAGCCCAAGAAATTTTAAACACGAATGCTATGATGAGGAAAAGGAATTGTGGCTTTTGTTTTGATGCTCTATTCGTGAGGCATCATGTCACACTTCAAATTTGATTGAAGACAAAGGAGGGCCAAGTGCATAGGACTTGGAGCAGCCAAAACATGTGCATCAAGTGGTATCATAGCAATATTATATCTCTAGGAATTTGATAGAGCAACAGTAAGCCCCTTGAGAAAAGTTGCAAGTAGTAAAGACACCAAAAAAAGACTGCAAATGAAGGAGAGATCAAGGCTCAAAACAAAGGATTAAGAATGGCTAAGAAGTGAGTTGGAAGAGGTGATATTTTGAGATCTCAGTGGAAAGAAACATGGAAAATAACTAGTCTTTACGTTTTGTTTTAAATTTAGCAATAAGTTAACCAGTAAAAAGGTAACAACAATACATGATGGCATTAACTACAACTAGGAAAGTTGTAAGAGAGAACCAATTGTGTTCTTAAGAATTGTGGCAAAGAATCCTTGCAACAGAGAAGCTTCAAAAAGAAAATAAGTGTTCCAACTGAGGTTGGAAGTCCTCCACGAGGAGAGAACAATTGAAGTTCTCAAGAATTGAATAAAGAGTAGAAGACAAAAGAGAAAGGAGTGCTGAAGAAGGTTCAAAATGGGGGAGCCAGAGGAATACCAAAATCCATGGACGAGGAGAAATGAGGTATACGGTAACAAATGATGTAGAATACTTGTTATAGGGGATTGAATGTAGCTCACAGTGAGCAAGAGAAATCTTGCAAGGGAGGAAGGAAGATGGTTAATGATGGCCATAGTCAAGGTTCTAAGATAATCCATAGTAGAAGGAATAAGAATGCCAAGGAAAATGGCATGAATCAAGAGGAGATTGATAGGGATATATTTGAGTTGAAAGAGAGGCTCAATATGATCAATATGTTTCTAGAGAGTGAATACCAAATATGGAAATGGGACCTAAGGAAGAAGGTCAAATTTCCTATCAGATAGAAGAGTCTTAAGAAGAAAAACCCTAAAGCTAGAGAGCTAGGGAAGAGGATGAGTCCTTTGATAAGAGATTAGTCGAAGGAATAATAACTCAGAGAAACTGAGCCTAAGGATGAATCAATTCACTGCTGTGAACTAGAGAATGGATCAATCCTTGGAGAAGGAGAGGATGATGCAGATGTTGGTAAGACATTGAGGGAAAGTCTCATAGAAGACCACTAGGAGGAATTGGTTAAGGGGGCATCAGCCACATAATTATTCATAAGCCAAAACTCAGTAGAGGGAAACACTTATTAAAAAACCAAAAATAGCATGACATTAAGAAAAAAAACAAAACAAAGCAAAAATAGCAAAGTAAAACGAAAAGACAACAAGTAGTAAACAAACTATGTACATGGCACAGGGTGCGGTCCTGGGCTACAGAAAATAATGCTTCATGTCTTGGTCATTGACAAGAAGGTTGTCAATCCTCCCGTAAAGTGATTCCAAACAGTACGTGTGTGGGCTAGGATTTTCTTGAATAGTAAATGGACCAATCCATAGGGACTGGAACTTCGTATGTTTGCCTTTGTCTTCATGGGGTTTGTCCCATTTCAAGACTAAGTCACCCACATCAAAGCTAGCGTTCCCTGCAGGCTTCTTTTCAAACCATCTCTTGATACATTTCTAGTGGAGTGTGAATTTTTCTTTTGCTTTCATCCTTTCTTCCTGCAGCTTGTGAAGTGTATCCATCCTACGTTGAACTAGCAAGCAAGGCTTGCGTTGGTATTCTTAGGACAATTGGAGATCAATCAAGTAGATGTTTTGCGGAAGGATGGCTTCTTTCCCATAAACCAGGAAGTATGGTGTAGTGTTCAGAGAGGGTTTGGGTGTTATACAGTTAGCCCATAAGGCATTCGTCATAGCAGAGTGCCAGTTTCATTGTTAAGAGTAAATGGTCTTCTTGATGATGCATATAAGGTTTTTATTTGTAGATTTGGCGAGACCATTTCCCTGCAGGTAATAGTTAGCTGAGTGTTTAAGCACACTGTCGTATTGCAATGCAAAATCATAAAGCTTTAAAGACGAAAATTAAGTTGCATTGTCAAAAACAAGTGATACCGGGATGCCAAATCTTAAGATGATGTTATGTTGAAGGAAGTTGATGACTTCCTAGTCATTTACTTGCTTAAGTGGAACTACTTCTATCCACTGCATGAAGTAATTTGTAGTTATCAAGATTTAGTGGTGTTGTTTCGATGAATGTGGGAAAATTTCCCCAATGATGTCTAGGTCCCACTATTGAAATGGTTCAGTTAGTGCAACACAGTGCAATGGGGCTACTGAGCTTCATGTTTTGTCGACGCATCGTTGACAGAACAAGCACTTTCGGGCATAGGCATGTGAATCCTTAAATAATGTGGGCCAGTAAAAATTGGCTCACATGACATTGTGCACAATAGTGTTTCTTGCAAAATGGTCCCCAGCTGGTCTATCATGTAGATCATGCAAGACCTTCTCTGAATCATGTGCCTTCAAGCACATGAGAAAAATTCCGTTGTTGTGCTTTCTGTAAAGAACTCTGTGCACCAACTGATAAGGTAATGGTTTGAGGCGAAGTGCCCTCTTCTGTCTCATGGATAAGTGAGAGGGTATGGTGCCATGATCAAGGTTCTAGTGCACATCTTCATACCAAGAGTTTCCGTATGAAGTGGGTGGTGCTCTCTCTACAGCATACATTTCGATTTCTTGTTCCCAACCATCTAGCTCTTCTTCTTCCCTCTATGCATGGACTGCTTCGGCTACGAGTCTGTAGAGACCATGATCCTTGACAGTGTGAATTGGATTGATGTCAAGATCATAGTATTGCAAGACTATGTCTTTCTCCATTGTGCATTGATCCTCTTGGCAATTGAGAGTGGAATGACATTAGTTGATGCACTAGAGTCAACCAAATAGTTGTGAAAATTACAATTAAATATTTCAAATGAGAGCAAGAATGGAGAGAAAATAGAGTTTTCTTCTTCCATCCGGAGTGCATTGAGAACAATTGTGAGTGAACCGAGAGATGTGCTTTCTCCCTTGCTGGTAGAGGTTGTGTTGTCTGTGGATGTTTTCCCTAATGCGCGCAACAGAATATCCTACTGACCCTTGAGCTTAGCTAACTCAAACAAAGAGATGTTTGCACGAGTTTTCTTCATATCTTCCACAATATTGTAGTCAAGAGTGAGTAAACTCATCGAGGTGTCCAGGGTTAGACTCATGTTTGTACTGTCTGGCAGAGTGTTCTAAAGTTTATTGCTCATGGACGTACTCTTGTTTGTAGGTGTCTTACCGGGCTTGTTTTGAGCTTTCTTCTTTGGGACGACTGGTGGATCAACCTTCCTCATCATTAGTTTAAGATTTTCTTGCACCTCCCCAATAGTAAGGGGAGCCCCTTGACTTCTAAGATTGTATCAACCATTTTTCTTTGGGGGTTGCTTCTCGGTGTTCATTTTTTGTGTTGTGTGCAAGCATTGATACATGTTGATCACCTGCCCAACACCTGGTGCCTCATTAGATGCAACATCTTCTTCATCATCTTCATCTTCCAGTTGACATTGTGCATTGTTTACCATGTTTCTCATACCATTGAACATCAAGTCTGCAACTCAGTTCCACTCCGGAAAAGTCCCTTCTAGGCGACAGTCTTCATGGAATGAGAAAAACTTTGAGTTCACGCACATTTACATCTGGAATGTTGAGCTGGATCTCTGTGCAGTTTTAGCCGAGAAGCTGTTGTTGCTTGATGACATGCTCCTCTTTTATTTTCTGGGAGGTTGACTGCTAGCAGATGTCTCGACTATTTGTTTCCTTAGTTCATACATATCTATTGTTAAGGTTTTGACAAGATGAGTAAGAGTTTCGATGTCACTTGCTTCCTTGTCTTTCCCCTTACTTGCAGTAGCCTAAGGATTCCTGCTTGCATCTTTGGAGTCCTTTGCTGGTTGATCATACTTGATGAATGAAATCGCGCACAACTTCCTTTCCACAGTGACCACCTCTTCACAATTTTCAAGTAACGTTGGTTTTGTAGCTTGCATGACGAACTGCGCAATACTGGTTAGTAGTGCAGACATGTAATAGTCGACAATGATGGAGTCATGAAGTTTTGTGTCTACTGAAAACTTGTTCAAGATGCATAAAAACCTCTGATTAAAGTCTTTCAATTTCTCTTTCGACTCCATCTTGAGACTTCCTAACTATTTGAGCAACATGGCAAGGGTATTATCATAAACAAATTTTTACAAAACATTCTTTTGAACATACCCCTGTTTTGGATGGAGTTGACAAGAAGGCTGTGATACCATATCGTTGCTCGATCATCCAAGGTACACGGAAACAATATGCATGCAACTTTGTCGTACTGTACCTCTAGTGTCTTCAGTTGTAGGTAGAGGTTATCCAAGTGGTCTTCTACCTTCACTATTCTATTAGAGTCATGCTTTTTCAACCTCCTATTTGAGCACTTTGGCATCTTGTGCGAAGCACCTGGGAAAGCCAATGGTCCTTGAGTCATCCATTCCACGTTTTGTTCAATCATGGCTTCTTATTCTTTGTCCTCCTACTCTTCTTCAAAATCTGATGGTTCCGCCTCTGAGTCTGTTGGTTCGTCTCTACCTCTGCCTCCACCTCCTCCATTTCCTTCCCCTCCGCCTCTTGTACCAAATTCCATGCCCAAGGTCACTAGGGTGTCCTGTTATCCCTATCAGAAGACTGGAGGTTCCTCTCCGTTCTCAATATCTTTTGCCAGACCTTTGAGAGTGGCAAGAACTGTTTCTTCCACTCATGAGACAAAAACTCCCATGGGATTGGTCTTTGGATTCTTTGATGCGAATGGAAGATCCTGTATTCCTGGGATGAGTCTGACTGCTTTGGAAAACTGAGGGGTGATGGTACAGACAGAGCGGAGGTGCTGATATGAAATTTTGTGTTCACGTTTGGAGGTGAGGAGTAACCAACTTCAGAGTTGCATGTAGGTAAGAGGGATTGCATGTTACTGCCTTCACCAAATGATTGATGAGTGGGGGTGAGAGTAAATTCAACTATAAACAACTAGTGACCCTCCTTCTAGTGCCATAAATGTTGATGGTCCTGGACCGGCCAACATTTAGGGGATCTCCCTGGTATGAAGTCCCAACTATACCTCACACCGTTTGGTGTAGGATTCCCATCCGATATGATGGCCTGGTTGCCATTATCTTAAAGATATGCCTTAGCTCTTGCTTGTCAGCACATGAGAGTGGTATACTTAGTCTTCAAATAGCAAGGTTCGTGTGCCTGGTGAGTGCTTAGTGTAACTTGTGTCTAAGTTCTTTCACTGCAGAGGGAGAGGGTGAGAGTGAATCTCAAGTCGAAAGGGAATAGTCCCAACTCAGTTAGAGACACACAACATAGCAGGGTCTACACAGCTTCCAACGGAGTAGTCCACACTAATGTAGCAATCACAAAGCGAACATATAGCACGTACAACACCCATCAGGGTCGTCCACACGAGTACGACAATCAATATAACAATTTTACAAGAATGAGTATGTCTAGTGTCTGGCGGAGTAGTCCACATGGGGGAGACAACATTAACAACTGATAGAACACATTTCCAACATCATATGCACTAAAACAACCGAAATAGTTTAACTATCTTAGTATAGGTTAAAGCAAAATGCATTACAATCATCCAAAGAATATTCTTACAAACGAATATAATACATGTGTGAAAATGTGTTGGCTTGTTAACAGGCTTCAGTGAAAGTTCCAAGACACATATATACACCATACATCACTAACCCCGATAATGGGGTGTTGGAGCCACTGCTCAGTCCTAAAATAAAAAACTACCTACTCTCAAGGCTATGTGGGAGGAGCCAAGGTGAAAAGTCTTTTTTATGTACAAATGAGTATATATATGCAAGGGTGAACTTGAACCTTGTGACTCTTCGAATTCCCTCGTGACTGTTTCAATTACATGGCTCTTCAAATTCATATGTGGGTCTCTTGGACTTCCACATTACATTACATTTATTACAACAGTATGGCCCACAGTAGTGATGTGGTCGAGACGACTCATGACATGACTCAACATGACAATGCTGCTATGTTCATGTTGATGGTGGTGTCCATGTCGAGCTATAGTGTTACTGAGTGATGAGTGTGCTCTTGGTGTATCATAGCTTCACCTTTGCATGACAAGGTGTGCATAGTCTTTGATGGTCTTGGTGTTCACTTGATGTGCATGTGCATGTATCCCTTTCGTTGGTACTTGACCTGCTTCATGTGTTCCTTTATTCATGAAAAAGTCTCCTAGCATCCGCTCCTTGTTCATCCCATTCGTCGTCACGTCATGTCTCATCCATGTACTTGTCTCTGCAATCACTCATGAAGATACAACATCAAATCTAGAAATACCCTAGTCTACCATGATGCATCCTCTTTCTCTTTCGGGTGCAGGTGACCGGGAGAGAGGACAAGGCTTTGAAACTACATAGAGCACATTTTAGGCCGAGATGCAAGGCTCCAGGGCACTGTTGGGAAAAACTGTGCAGAATTCATTGAGAGGCTGGGCTGAGAAGTCTGGGACAATAGTGACATCTACAGAATCTAACTTAGCTAGGAGACAAAATTGCACAATTTTTCTGGGGAAGGCAGTGCGGGAAGTAGGAGGCATTGGCAGTGAAAACTGCGCAGATTTACAGAGAAGGTCGGGATCAGGCTACGAGAGCTTGCTGGCTAAAACTGCGCAAATCTAGGAGGCAGTCATGCAGGACATGTCTACATAGTTTCTAGGCTAAGTGAGGTTCAGGCAGCAGGCGGAATGTCCATGACAACTGCGCAATTTTAAGGAGGAGTGGCAAGAAGGCTGGCAGGGGAAATGACTGATAAAACTACACAATTTACAAAGACAGTGGAGTGACAGGCAGTGGGTTCTTGTCCCTCCTTTTTGCGCCATTTCTTCAGGCAGTGCAAGCAGGCATGCTGGCAGTTTCTGTGCAATTTTTGGGAGAAGTGCAGCGCGAGGTCACTTCCCAGGTAAATTTCTCTAGTTGACTAGTGGGAGGCTTGATGGATAGGCTTGTGGGAAGCGCAAACTGAGATTGCTTCTTGGGAAACTTCTGCACTGTTTTGGGTGACAATCAGCCAGGTTGTTCCTAGGATTATGCAGTGCAAACTGCTTGGAAGGTAGCCTCAATCTTTGTGCAGTTCTGGGCAACAATGCTTAGTCACTGAGGGCTGAGATTGCATAGTGCAATTTAGTGGAGGACCGACTAATGGAAAGATATTCATCAAAATGGTTAAGTGTTTGAGTGAGTGAACTCATGTATACATGACCTTGCGAACACACACTCAACATGACTTGAAAACAAGACACCTCAAACCAACAAGACAACATATGCTCAGTATGACTGACTAAAGGTGAAAGTGATAAGTGCGACACTTGCGATAGATCGTTAAACGATCGTGATGACACTTGTGTGACATTGTATACAACTTCGTGTGTGAGTGCAACAGATGCTTACATAGTGAACACAACTCATACACATGAAGACAAACCTTCAACATAGCAAGAACAAGACTGCAAGCATGACATTGCAACCAACATGCTAAAAGACGACCGGTGAATGATCAAGCAAAGAGGGTGTAAAGACTCGACGCGAGCTCATGAGATGAGCTCGAGTGTTTGCAATCATCAAGGAAAAACCAAGGAAGGCTCCAAAATTAGATGCAAGCTATAATTTTTGAGGGTGTTGCAGCTGCTATAACAGGTAGTTAGTTTATTTTAGGGAGCTGGTAGTTTATCTTGATGATCCGGTATTATGACCAACTTAGCGTTTGTAAATTCAACAAATTTTAGGATAAGGTGTAGGATGTAGGGACAAATGTCCAAATAACTAGGTTTCTATTAGGATATTTATATTTCTGGAATTATCTTGTGTAAAAAGGGGAGGAAGGCCTACAATTTGATATTAGAGCTCGGGTAGTATGGAAGGTAGATATCAACAGAATGAGTGTGAGAGAGATAGCCGAAATAAAGTTTGTGCAATCCTCTATAAATATATCTTACTAGAGAAATATAATGTATTTGTATTTATATGTTTGTATATGCTATGTGCATGTGTTTGATTCCTCCTATGGTTGCGTAAAATGCTCTATAAATTTTTCCTATGTGAATAAAATCGTATGCACCACAAATCCCTTCAATATATGTTTCAATACAATTCTAGTAAAGGGTTGGACAATCTATGGTATTACAGTCGAGTTGTTTGAAGCATAAGATCAGCCACCTCTATCCTTCATAGTAACACCATCGCCAACCCTAAGAGAAGTGGACTAGTCTCTCTGAAATGTATGACGACTAATTGGTGATCAATTTCTGACATATTGGAGTTGTGGCATCTAATCAAAGTTAAATATAGTTCACAACCCCTCTCTGTTGAAGGCAAAGGCCTGAATTCTACAATGGCAAAGAATATTTCTCCTTAAGTAGCACAAGGAAGGAGGTTAATTCATGAGTTACATTTTTAATACATAAATGAATCGAATAAAGGGATAGCCCTTCTTATCTTTATCTCGACCATAATCCAATCGTTCCTTTAAGGGATCTAGTACCATCTAGAAAGAAGTTTCACAATCGTGATTTGATGGAGTGTTGGTAATAATAATTGGAGGTTTATATTTAATTTTTTCTAAAAGAAAGAAGACCCATTTGAAAAGTGATAGAGCATGTGAGACATTGACGTAAACGACACCAAGACATACCTAGAACATGAGAGAAATTTGAAGGTCTTAACATTTTGCAAGCCATTGTAGTGGGTCTGACCCTGGACTTAGCTTATATTAAGACTTGGATGAATACTAAGGTTTATTCGACCATTGCAGAATGACGTCTGCTAAAACTTTCAGATCCCTGGATAGTCTCAGATCAAGGCCTGTTGATATGGAGGCTTTCAAAGATTCGAATAATTCTCAGTCATTGAGGGGTGCATGACCGTGCCTCATAAGAGGTTGGATTAAGTCCTTGACCAATAATTTGGGAAAGTGAGGAGTGTTAATGAAATTTTGGCCCTGTAGGTAGAAGAAAGAGTGTGAGCTAACCAACACATGAATTTTGAAATATTATTTCCCTGGTCTTGTAATCGATTGTGATCATTGCTCTTCTTATCTCAATATGTATGTATTATTCATTACATTATATGCATATCACAATAACAAATTTAGTGAATTACCCAATCGCTTGCATAGGCGAGGGGAAGGCTATATGTTTGGATGCTTGTTGCTAACGGGGACGTGATTTCATCCAATACGTGGGCCATAACCAATAGATGCTAGATAAACATATGGGGAGAACGATTAGGCGTTTCCCCAAGAAATTTTAAACACCCATGCTATGATGAGGAAAATAAATTGAGGATTTTGTTTTGGTGCCCTGTTCGTGAAACTACATGGCACATTTCAAAGTTGATTGAAGAAAAAGGAGGGATAGGCACATGGGTCTTGGATCAGCCAGAATGCAAAGAAGAGGAAGAAGAATACTAATAAATTTTAATTTCCATGAGGTGAAAAATAGCCTATGGGTAAGAATGACTCACTATCTGATTTATGCATTCAACCCTCTGACAACGAGAACTCAAAAATTCTCAACAACTCCCTCATTGAATAAGTTATCCCATGAGCTAGTTGTTAGGATATTTACATAACGATCCCCATTGTCTTTGAAGGCCTCACATTCTAAAATTAAATTCTTTTATGTTTCCACTTTTCTGTAGTGCAAAAAATGCACAGTCTTTCTCCCCAAATTTCTTTTGGTTTTTTCTAATGCCATGTTTCAAAATGGAGTTGATGAGAGTTAACTCTTATCTGAGCAATACGAATTTTGTCTCTCCATGATATATTGGCCCCTATGTACACTTTTTGATGATGGTTAGAAGAGGGATTGAACTCTAGTACTTTCTCTTTCTCCTTAGCTTTTTATCCCAAGTATGATTGTGTAACTTATCCATAACAAATCACTTTACCTCTTTACTATTTGTGGGGCACATGTTCAAGTAAATACCCTATTTACTAAACCATTTGCTACTTTTCTGCATCCAAGTCTTCTTTCTTTTGCACAATATGTCATTGAAGACAACCTTAGAACATCTACCCTCTTCCATTTTCTCAATTTTTAAAAAATATATTATGATTCACAACATAGCAGTTGCTTCAATAGGAGAAGCCCCCACTTCACTTATTAGGATATCATAGGGAACTAAATTTTTTATTTTGAACTTGTTTATAATCAAGCATTTCTAAATTTTTTTCCACTATAAAGCAGATGTACTATTGGACCACATTTCACAACCATAGAGAACCATGAGAATCACTGAAAGCCTAAAAAGAGTTTGAGTGGACTTCCAATCCCATAGCTCTACCTCTCTACACCCATTTTGAAAAACATACAATGCTTTCCAACCTCCCAAAGTTCTTTCCTTTATGTAGCCTTCCTAACCTACATTTTTGTTGAAGTGAATTATGAGGTATTTGTAATTTACAAATTCTTTAAGATTGCTTCCTTCAAAGTAGAACTTATGTCAGCTATGTTTTCTTTGTTGAAGAAAACCACCACTTTCGTCTTGTTAATATGGACTTGCATCCCTACCCTTCTACAAAAATGATTAAGGGAAATTAAGTACTCTTGCAAGGCAAGAGCAGATTTAACAATGAAAATAAGGTCATCAACATACAAAAGAAGCCTAACAAACTCACCTAAATGGACACCATCATCATCTTGTGAGTCTATCCACTCTTTGCGCTTGTCAATATATAAACCAAAAAGGGTAGGGGACAATGGGCACCCTTGCTTGACCCTAATATCACTCTTAAAAATTTCAAAGATGCCATCTAAAGTTATGATTTTGAATTTCCCCTCCTCATACAAGCTATGAACAATTGCTCTAAGATGCATAGGAACCCCAAGTTCCTCTATTATGTGCAAAATTTTATCCCTAGGGTCCATGTAAAAAGATTTCTTGAAATCAACATAGCAACAAAAGGCTTCCTTCTTTTTTTTCCCAAACTTTTCCAATGATGTTCCTTAAAGTTATACCGTGATCAACTATGGAATGGTGTGGGAATGGTTAGGTCTAAAACCCGCTTGCCCTTTAGAAAATTTATCTCTTTCTTCCACCCACTTGCTAATTTTATTTTCTAGCATGCTTCCAAATATGTTTTCAAACAAGGGTTTTGATCATTATGGTCCTACAATTGCAGGGTTTATTGACGTCATCACTCTTGAAAATAGGTATTTCTAGACTAGTTGTCCAATATGTGAGGAACCCTTGTTGCACGATGTTGTTGAAATTTTTTGTGATGTGAGGTGCAAGAATTTTCAAAACCCACTTTAAATACTATCCTTGAAGTTCAACTAAGTCTTCTTCTTTTCTAACACCCGACTTCTTAATGCCCATATTAACCTCTTGTATGATGAGAAGCTTAGTAGTAGTGTTAAATAAGGGGGGAGGTTCAACCTTGAGATCTTGCTCATAAAGATGCCTTGCATAATAAAAAAATTGAGAAGATGTAATATTATTTTCATTTTTCTTCTTTCTTGGTTGGATCTCCTTCCAAAATAACATGAGGTTTTCCCTAGGAAGATTAGTTCTTTCCTCCTTGAGACCATGAAATCAACTTTTTTCTCTTTTAAATCTACTTGTAATATTTAAAGTTTATGTTATCTTTGTTTGACTCTTTCAATGTTCACCTTGCATTTTTGCGTTCCTCATCAAACCAAGCATTAAATGAAAAAAAAAAATTATTTCATACTTTTTATCTTTTTCTCTTTTGCACTCTGCAAGTGCAATTTCAATTAAATGTGTTAGCTCGTGGCTATGAAGGCCATGGAACAATTTTTTCTCCTTCTCAAAAGCCTCTCTAACTTCATTTTGAAGGTATTACAATTTTTTGGAGTCAAAAGAATTCTACCCTTTGAAGTGGTTTTTTGAATACATTGAATTTTCATCCCAAGATGATTCTTTACACTCCAAGAGAAACTTAAGTAAATTGATTTGTGATTAGATTTCAAATCCCAAATTTTTTCCCCAATCAAAACTTTCTCCATTTTCCGACATAGACCATGTCAAAAAATTAATAATCTACTATACTTGCTCCATTGTATGTAGTACAAGTGAAATTACCAGACTTCACCCATCTAGATAAACCATTGCAAATTACTCATAAAGTACACAAATTCTCCCTAAATAGATTGGAGCCTTTGTTGTCTTCTAAACTTCTTACCCACTAATGATTACTCTTTTCTATAAGCCAAAGAGGATCACATCTTCTTTACAACAAAGAATTCTAGCTTGTTCATTGCAGTCCTATAATTGAAATAAACCACTAGAAGGACTTCACCCAGCTGAGAATAGGCCATAATATCCTTTTTTAAGGATACACATGGGTCTTTGTGGTCAATCCCTCTACTCTTGTAAGTTTTTGAGACTTGTGAGGAAAAATAACATGTTTCAATTCTAATGTGACTTCCATTTTATGATATTTTAAACCAAATGAATTTTTTTATTTGAGTCTTCTTTCTCTAGTTGAATGAAATGACCTTCATTTTTTCTTTCCAAGACCATGATACCCTTATGTCCTTTGTGATTACATACTGTCTTGTTCCACACTGTCATCTTCAAATATCTTTCAAATAAAGGTATCTGACACCCTTCATGCTCATGTCCTTCTGTGAGACAAATTATGTCTCTATCTTCTACAATAGGCCCTAACCTAGGTCCTTGTCTCCATGGGTAACCTATATAATTCCAACAAATTAAACTTAAGGAATCCTAGGTAGGACTTGATTTCCATTTGTTTGACATACAAGACTCAAGGTTGACTCTTCATCCGTTTTTTCCCATATTTACCTTGTTGCATGGTTTCCTACTAAAGAATTTATTGCCTCTTATTTTATACCAACTTGTTATTTTGTTTTAGAATGAGGTCCAAAATGGGAAAATGCAACTTTTCCTTTGTACATCCATGCTCGTTTTCCCTCATCCCTTGTTTTGTAACCTTTAACATTTCCTCCCTCCATTACTCTTGTTTTCTGATAGTTAAATCTTCATCTAGAAAAAAATGAGCCCCTTAATAGTTGCTTCTTGCTTATAATAATTTGTTTACCACACATGCTTGACATAATGATTTTTTATGGGCCTATCTCTCTCACCACTAATATTACACACCCTCCATGCTTGGTGGATTTGTCCTTTCCAAAGCAACTTGTCTTTTAAAAAGTCCCTAGTAAGATCAAGAGTACATTGATTTCCCCATAATGTTTCACCCCTTTAATAATTACATTTGTTGCTTTGACTTTGCTTTCTTTGATTTCTTTGTATTGCATGTTGTCAACTCAAATGTTTGTTTCTTCTTCAATATTAGCATAATTGTTAATAACGTGTGTCCAATTTTGGAATTGTTTGTAAAACCTCCTTTCTTTTCTTCTATTACTTTCACTTCATGGTTGTATACTTGGGCAACCACTTTCCCTTTATCCTGAGATGATTTCGAATTCAACACCCCTTTACTTTCCACTGCATATTATTTCTTGGTTTGCAAGGTAACCTTCATGTGTTTCCATTCAGTCTTCCCTATCAAGATAGCTTCCTACAACATTGCCACTTTATCCTTTAAAATTTTATTACTTTTTGCTAAAGACTGATTTACAGCTGTTATTTCATGGATTTTGTGCTCTCTTTCCTACTCTTTGACTTCAAAAACCTCCAACCTCCTCTTGGAACTTAACAACTCTTGGACATAAAGGTTAAATGACCAGGTGAGAGGTGTGGATGCGGGGATGTAGGAGGTAGAATCATCAATGGTTTTATTTCCTCTGGACATGTT
This sequence comes from Pinus tabuliformis, assembly GCA_031772625.1. Lineage (NCBI taxonomy): Eukaryota > Viridiplantae > Streptophyta > Pinopsida > Pinales > Pinaceae > Pinus > Pinus tabuliformis. The sequence continues at coordinate 968,635,292 of CM062806.1, read as the reverse complement.
GTTGCTACATCCTTACAAAGGGGACTTGTTTGAATAACACTTATTACAAAGGGTCAGAATAATTTTCTTTTGAGGTTGTTTTTTCCTTGTCTACTCACATTTTATATGGGTTAGTATGCATTTAAAATACCCCAAAACTACTTGGAATTGACCCAAACCCGCTTCCCTACTTTGGTTGAAGAAGTAATATTCACTTGGCCTAGGTGATTTGCTTCAACATAGCGTGATGTACCTTTCCCAATGTTCATGTTTTATGATGAATGCATTTCCATTTCCATAAAGAAGGAAAGGCAAGCTGATTAGAGAATGAGGCTGAGTACCTAACTTCTTATTAGAGGTAGCTAACTGGAGTCCACTAATAGAGAAGAGGTGCATATCAAAAGGTCATTGTTCGTTGAACGAAGAAAGGACGCCTGTCGATATTCTTACATGTCATTGTTCCTATTCCAATTCCTTCTTGTCATTGTTCCTATTCCCAAAAACAACATAGTTCCTTGTTGTTGCTATTCCTTTTCCCCAAATCCATTTAATGACTCCCACTAAGTAAAATAGGAAAATCCTCAGAGAAATATAAAGTGACCCCACAAACCAATGATGTCACTATTATCAAAATGAAATGTAGCCACTAGAAGTTCAACACTGGTAAGATCAGAAATGGTGCACATATAACATGGGTTTCAGAAGTGAAACATGGCCACATTTCCAAGCACTAATTTCATTGAGAGGTTTGCAGATGGGTTGGGAATTTACCATTCATTTTTAAGCTCAACCTCAACACTATTTTGCATCACATTGTATCTTGGAATCAAAGTATCAAGAGCCTTTACCTTTCAAGGAAAGGTTATGAAACCATTCAAAGCAAAACCATAATTTTTCAATAGTGTAAAAAGAACTAGTGGATTCATTCCCTATTCTATGTTCATGGTTACATTTGAAGATAGTAAATAGGAGAAAAGTAAAGGTGGAGGAGAAACAATGGCTTGGAGGAAAAGGACAATAATCTTGTTCCCAAATCTATGAACCATTCTTCATAACCATAATATTCATAACTTGAAATGATTCATCATTTGAAATACAAACCAATCCATGGAGGAAGGATTAGAATTTTGTTAAAGAAATAGGTTCAAAGGGAAAACTAGCTTAATAGTGGACAACCTAGACCTAGCTTCACATTTAATTCAACAAAGCTAAAGGAGGGTAACACTATCCTTCTCTAGTCAAAAAATCCTTTTATGGGGGCATATCCAACAAGGATAGGATGCTCCTTCCTTTTCTTAGTTAATGTTATACAAGAAAAGGAATGGTAGTAACATACATTGTGGAAGTTGAAAGGAGAACTACAAGCCAAATTATTCATTTGGCTAGCACTACCCTATCAAATTCCAACTTAGGAATTTCTCCAAAAGAGATTAAAGATCCATCTAAGTATATACTATATTTGTAGACAACATGAAGATACATGTTGTAGCTGCTACAACCCCCCTCCAAAATTTTTCCTATGCTTCAATTTTGGAGCCTACCTTCTATTTATAAGAACTTATCTTTCACGGTCGTCAAGGTTCCTCTTGATTATTTAGTGTTGTAATCACTCATTCTTTCATGCAACACTTGTGTGATGTTTTGACTAAGTCTTGTTGGCAGCAGTTGCACAACTTTTGAAGACAAGTTAAGTCCCTCCAAACACAAGTAGACTCATGTTCTGATCTTGCACTGATTGTTGGTCTTTCCTCTAGAAACCGCACAATCCTCTGCCACTGGAAACTGCACAATTCCTTATGGAATTGAATTGCACAATCCTGTGAGAAATAAAGTCATTGGGAAAGTAAAATGTGCAATCCTCCCTTGAGAGTCAGCACTCTGTAATCCACTGAGCCAGTGAAGTGTTCAATCCCTTATCATTGTGGATTGTGTAATCCTTTCTGCTAGTGGACTGCACAACCTCCTGGAACAAGTCAATTTATCATCCCTAGAAAATAGGGATTGCACTTTCCTCTTTGTTCATGTGGCATAAAGTCTCTATTTTTTTTATCCATGGACAAGTGTCACTTTTTCCTTTATTTTAGGCATGAGTGTCGTAAACACTAACCCTAATCCCGTGGAGGTAAATATATATATAATAAAGGCTTGTAGAACTCATTTTCACACCCGACATTAGATCTCTAGCCATCCCCACTAGTTCAAGCAACTTCAAATTTGGTTTGCAATGCTTTTCCAGGTAAGTTTCTAAATTATCATTTTTTACTACTTTTTCTGTTTCTTTTGTGTTTTCAAGTGCCACTTTTCCCATTTATTCTTGCAGTTACTAGAATTTATGCTATTACTACCTTTTACAAGTGTTTTTTTAGTCCTTCATTCCACTTTTACAAGTGTCGTATCCATCCTAAGCCATTTTTCCTACTAGCAGTTCCTGTTGCTGGGTATTTTTATGCATGCATGTTATTTCGTTCATGTGATCTCTTCTAGTTGATAACAATGATTTATCTAACTCATTCAAAGGCCGATCTATACTTTTATATTCCTTAGCCCCATATCTGAAACTTTCCTTTTTCCTGGGCTGAACTTCTGCATTGTTAAGTTTTGCTAGCTTCCCCCACTACGCAATGCTCAATCCCAAGAAGAAAGCCTCCTCCTTTCCTACTTAAACTATGCAATGCACAATCACTAGCCTCCTCAAGCTGAGCATTGTGCAATCCTAGTCATCAATGGTGCAACTTGGCCACTAAGACTGCATAACATGCAATCCTCTTCCTCTTCTTCCCGTTGTCACAAGCCTCAAACCATCTCTCTATCAGTATATACTATGCATTCCTCCTCTCTCACTACACATTACACAATCCCATATCTAATCCTGGCCCCTTGCAACCCAACATTGTGCAATATCTCCCCTCAATCAGTATGCTTCTCCTTTTAGATTCATTTTTGAATTGATCTATCTAAATATAACTTTCTACTATCGTGAATGCATATGCATCTCTTGCCACATATACTATAGGTCTTAAGCATACTTCTCTTTCATCAGTAGATAACATCATTCCTCCTGAGATATCAACATCAAATGAGGATACAATGAGTAGTACTAAGGAAGTTGTTGAAAATCCTTCAACCTCAGTTCCCATTCTTTCTGATACATAATTATACATTGAGAAGGAGTCTGATATTACATGGCATAATGTCAAGGATAGATTCACTTCCATAGAAAGAAGATATGTAGGATAGGAAAGTCTACATCAACATCCAACGGTCAGGGATTTACAGGGTCACTCATAGATTCCTGATCTTACCATGTGAAAATGTCATCAAATGTATCCTGCAAGGTTTAGATACTAAGAAAATCTCTTTAAATAGTGCTAGAGGGAAAAAACTTGCCTCTTACCAAGCACATGACATCAACCTAGCCTACCACTTACATAAGCTTAAGAAATATATGGACTCTCACTTCTATGCAACAACAGGCTATCTCAATGCTAAAGGAAGCATTCAAGATGTGGGTAAAGGAACCGTCGAAGTTTCTCCAGACATCGAACAATACGTACAAGACCAAATCAGTCAAAAAGGTGTTTCAGTACTTGATAGTGTTGTGCAGCGTGGTTCGATATTGTGTCTTAGTAGCTAGATATCAACTTGAATAAGGCGAAGAATCCACAAAAAGGAAAGAAACAACAATTCTACATGTATTCCTACGTGTTGGATGGTATCTGTGCTCTCAATGCTTTCCCTAGCATGGAATGGAAATGGACACCTAGTGAGCTTCCTATCCATATTTATTATAGATTGTTAGTCGAATGCAGCTAAAGGGGAGTCTTTGAAAATATGGCTTATCATTTCTTCAAGGTCCTATACTAGATGATATTTGAAGAAGAATCCCATTACATGTCTTGAGAGGCAATGAGTTAAGTGTCAGAAGTTGCATATGGGTTTGCCTCACTGAATGACACTTACCTCAGAGTGTTTGGCTACCAGAAACCATCTCATCTCTTGCCGAGGTATGCCACAGACAAAGTAGTCATGCAAGAGGTTGTATATCATCTTGTCATAGGTCTAACTTCATTACCACGGAGGAAAAATAAGGCACCATGGTCTTCTCTTCCCTTGTAGGTGGGATCTTACGAGATCAAGAACTTGAAGGCCGCAGAAGCTGAAGTCATAGAATTAGAAAGCCTCAAGCTTGGTACAATAAATTTTCATCAGTATGATCCTAGAGGATTGCACAAGAAGTATTGTTCCAATTTGCACTCTGTCTGGCCATATGGGACCTATTCCAAGATGGAGGAAGAAAAAATAAAGAATCCCTATAATGCTTCTCGATCACATGGACCAAGCAATCAAGCATGCCCTCCCAATGCAATTCCAGAATAAATTATTACTCAGGGAGAAAATAATCCAAAAGAGTGCTCTCCAGTGAGTATTAAATATAATAGGAAATTTTCCAACAACCTAGTAGAGGAGAAAACCCAAAAATTTAAAGCAGATCCAGCTATTCTAAAATAGGCTTTGACAACAGAAAGGAAAAGGAAGTAGCAGGAAGTAGAGAGGAAACATGAGGAAGAACAAAAGCAGAAGGAAGAAAAAGAAAGGAAGGAATAGGTGGAAATGAAGGCACGAGAAGAACAAAGAAGGAAGAAGGAATAAGATCTCAGACTAAATCAAGTAGAAGAAAGGCAAAAACAACTTGAAGAAGAAAGTAAGAAGAAGAAAGATCAAGATCTTGTTCAAGAAATAGAGGAGAAGATAATAGCTGATGACATGGAAACATAACAAGGGGATCATAATCAAGATGTTGACCTCATGCCCAATGCAGAAAAATCATCAATCAGCGTCCACCTCCCCCTATAGATGGGCAAGCACCAAGTGGTGAAGAAGAAATATGTCCTCTAGATGATGACCCAATCATGGATATCTCAATCTTAACCTTTAATGAACTCCATAACATAATTGTACAAAAAGAAAGAAACATTTCCCTAATGACCTGGCACATCCTTCTTTAGTTCACACAGAAAGAGTGATCGACACTGGCACCAGAATGAATCATCAGTCTATTAAGCTAACTTAGCCTTTGTAGGTGCTTCAAAAGCAAATATATATTTCCTAATGGTGGAAAATAAAATAATGGTAAATAATATGGAAGCTGCTATGCATAAAATAGAAAAAATCCAAGCAAATAATCACAGGTTGTCTTCCACACATGCATGCCTGAAAGAGCTCCAAGCAACTATATATGGTGAGATATAGGCATTGGGAGACATTATGAGGCATCTTTAGGAGGAGTTGGTCACCTTGCATAAAGAAGTAGTTCCTTTACATGATATGCAAAGAAAATCACAGGAAAATGTGAAAGTCTTGAAAGTCATTCATGCATCCATTACCGTAATCTGTGAGTGGGGAACTAAGTACAATAGTGCACCAACATAATTGACCAAGAAGATGAGGAATGAAGCATAGTTGGAAAACGCTGAGGTTAGAATGCGTATACAAAGTAAAAGAAAACATGACACCTTTTTGGCTAACATTCTAACTTCTTATGCACGATTATATAATATTTTGGATTCCTTGGTTCAAGCACATAGGATCCCCTTAGTAGGGCCATTGGTAGAAACAAAGGGAAAAAACGTGTTCATGCAGGAGTTTGAGAAATACTTGAACCAACTAAAGCAAATCATTACCAAAGAAGACTTGGAAGCTAACAGGCACGACATGCAAAAGTACATAGGTGGTCTTGCTAAGATCAATAAGGAGTTTTTTTATTTCAAAAGAAAGTACAAGATGGTTCCAAAACCATTTACCAAGATGCAATGGAAGCTAGAGTTTGTTTTCAACCTAACCTTCCAACAAAGTTTGAGGAGATAGTCACACAATACAAAGCTTGACATCAATATGTAACCATAAAATTTCAAGTTGAAGTTGTCGAGCTAGAGTTTCCTCAAATTCGTGCTTAATGTGTTTAGTTTGTCTTATTAGGCTCTACCCATTTTTGTCCTATATGGGTTTTTGTATTATTGTATTTGAAATAAAATATGTAAGTGGAAGTCCAAGAGTTAATTGTGGAATGTGAAAATTCATTAGTTAGGAAAATACAAAATAAGTCTAAGAGTCATGAGGGAAACTCAAAGGTCACAAAGGGAGATGAAGGGTCATCTCATTTGTTATAAATAAACCCTCATAACTCAAGCAAAGGGCTTGGAACTAGAGATTTGGAGCCTTGGCTTCTCTAGTCTAGCATAGGAGGAATATCATTCTTTGGAGAAGCAAGTGTTGGCTTCATGTTCCACTATTGGGGCTAGTGCCTTATCAATGTAATTGTATGCTTGGAACTTTCACTTTATAATAAGAAGCTCACAGAGTTGGCATGTCTTCATGCATATATCATGGATGTAGTAAGACTATTATTTATATATTTGTGATGTATGTTGTTTCATTTATGCTAATGATAATGAACTAATTTGTTTTCTTTAGTATGTATCTTGTTGAATGTGTGTTGTTTATGTTATTATGATCATTGTTATCTTGTGAACTATTTGTAGGTTAACTAATGATTCTTTTGTATCGCTCATGTGTCTCTTCTAAGTTAGTACTATTACTTTCTTCTAAAGGGTTCACTTATTTCCCTTTGATATGATGGAACCTTTCATGCATTACATTTGATACTTCATAAATTTCATACAATTGTTGTCATCAAATCCATGCATATATCATTCTATGTGTTCATTGCAACCAAGGCACATCTTTGAAACCATCACTTTGGAAACACCTGTATTCCAGTTGGGGCTCCTACTCAAAATGGTGTGGGGTCTAGTTGGGACTTCACACCGGGGAGACCCCCTTACTTGTTGGTGGCTTCTAGCACCATCAACAAGACAATAAAGCATTTATTTGTAAGATGTCACTTTACCTAGGAAGTGTTGGTAGCCTCTACGACTCCGTTAAATGAATTATTTTAGGTAGGAAGATGTAACATTGACCAAGGATTTCAAAAATTGGTTCATGGACAAATATAGAAGTGATTATAAGGATTTTACAATTTTAATTTTTTTCCCGATGTCATTCTTGTAATTAAAGTATATTATGAAACTATCTCTTCACCGTAGAAAAAGTATTTTATAGAATCAATTTATGTTATCAAGAGTATAAAGATCTATTTAAGGAAGAATCTCAAAGGAAGATTGATCCACTACTAATCATGAGAGGAGGATATAGTATGTTTTTAATGCTGCATCCCATGATAATCCTAGGAACTTTGGAGTTAGAGGATGTTTACATTTTAATCCATCACATGTTATCTATTTATCCCTTGGCTTGGGTGTCAGATCTAACAACTGGGTTGAGTTGATATCCCTAAAATCTTTGTTTAGGATAACTTTGGAATGGATGGTTATTGACCTACATGTTTTTGGGGACTCGAAGACCATAATTATACTAGATGAATGGTATTTCAAATGTTCAAAAATATGGGTTTAGAAGTAGTGATGCCATAGATTCTAGGAAAGAACACTTCCATCCAAACTTTTCTACCCATATTTATAGGGAGAACAATAAACAAGCATACTCTTTAACAAAAGCATAGTAACCACAAAAGTAGTTTTATTTCATATTTTTGAGGAAAACGATGTTGTGGTTTCTTCTAGTCCCCCTTTTAATTTAATTTTAACTTATTTACTAGAATGTCTCTTTTGATTGATTTGGGAGAGACATATGCATGGACTATTTTAAATTTGGGGACCCATGTTTAGTTTTATCCTTTTGATGGGAGAATTTTTTGTTCATAAACAATAGTTGTGGTCGATTACATAGTGATATAATGGACATGATGATCCTTTAAGTCATTAGTTTATTCTATACGTAACAATCTAATAATGCTAATAATGTTGATTTTCCTTTTTAAATAATGAACACAATGTGCTTTTTCTATGGGCAAAAAGTAATAAGTTACAAGTTAGGGTGGAAGTTTGTTTACTATGTATTTAGGGTAATTTTCTGTTAGTGATTATTATATGGCATATCTTAATGGTGAGATTTGATTTTTAGATAATACTTACTAGCGTGAATCCATCTTAACTTTATTTTTATTTCATATGGAGAGAGAAACACAACCCAAATGCAACTCTATCACGGCTTAAAATATTTGGAGTTAAAATAGGTCTATGCTAGTTTATATTTTGATTTAATCATATTTACATTTTTTTCTATCACTGTAAAATGACATGACCTTTTCTCTCTTTTATTGCATTAGATGTGAAATATCAATTTTCTTTTAATTTTAATTTATTAATGTTATACATCCATCATCACTTGTAACACATCACATCCAAACTAAACTATTAAATGCACCTCACTCCTCTTGATATAATTACATTAAAACCCCAAAAAGGTAATCTAATATTTATAAATAAACTACTATGGTTTTCTTCATTGGTGCTCATGCCTAGTATTTCCTCATTACAAACCATAATTTCTGAATCTTACTTAATCTAGTAAATAAATGAATTATAATGTCTCTATTAAAAAGGTAGAAACTTCATTTGGAGATGTTAGGAGGTGTTTAGTGAGATAGCTCTTAGGAGGGGATTGGTATATAATAAATATATATTCTGTTAATATTCAAAACCATTATTGCATAGCACCAAACAAATTATATATATATATATATATATATATATATATATATATAGAGAGAGAGAGAGAGAGAGAGAGAGAGAGAGAGAGAGAGAGAGAGAGAGAGAGAGAGAGAGAGAGAGAGAGAGTTGTGACTCATTTGGAAACAACAAATTATATTTTGTTAATATTCAAAGCCATTATTGCATAGCACCAAACAAATTATATATATATATAGAGAGAGAGAGAGAGAGAGAGGAAGAGGGAGAGGGAGAGGGAAAGAGAGAGGGAGAGGGAGAGGGAGAGGGAGAGGGAGAGGGAGAAGGGAGGGGGAGAGAGAGAGAGGGGGGGGGGGGGGGGGAGATGGAGGGGGGGGAGAGAGAGAGGAGAGAGAGAGAGAGAGAGAGAGAGAGAGAGAGAGTGTGTTGTGACTCATTTGGAAACAACAAATTATTTCAAGAGTCATCCCCTCTTGAAATTATTCATCCTCTGATAGAGATGAGAGGCTCAATCTAAATTCGTAATTTCTGAGAGAGAGAGAGAGAGAGTTGTGACTCATTTGGAAACAACAAATTATTTCAAGAGTCATCCCCTCTTGAAATTATTCATCCTTTGGTAGAGATGAGAGGCTCAATTTAAATTCGTAATTTCTGTAGGCATCTTTATATCCCAAAAGGATCCTCCACTTCATAAAGTATTGGATGATGCTTCTTGAAATATTTTCCACATTATTATTTTTTTGTTATTACTATATTTTTTTAAATACATACCCATGTTGGCCTCCCAAAAAGCCCCCTTCCATTTCAAATGAAAGGGTCCCCATGTAAATAAATGATTCCTAGTGTTAGTTGATTGGATTGTCAATTTTGAACATCAATTTTTTCTTTTAGTTTGGATTTTTTTTTTGAAAGATCTTATACCCTCAAAACTCATCTAGAATCCAAATGTCCACAATTTCATGACTACCAACATGAAATTCAAAAGAATGGTTGCAATAAGTTTTCCCATTATTTTTTCAATTCCATCATTGTTTTCATGACACTCTTATGTTTACTTGCTCTAGTGAATTAAGGGACCTATTTTGATTTTTAGTTGTAGTCTTGGTTATATACAAGGAGATGTTATTTTTGTAATCCTAAACTCTTTAACTCTATACTTTTTACAAACACCATGGTCACATTATCAAGACCTACATTTGTAATCCTATCTTCGTAATAAGTTAGTGTTATGGAAATTCAATTGCTGGGAGACATCATATGTATAGGTTTTAACTCTAAGCGATGTGGTATATCATGTCCTTAAATTTAAACTTCATGTTTACCAATTCCATATCCTTTTAAACTTAGATTGACAATCATGTCAAATAATGAGTGCTCACGATAAAAAAATTTGATAATAAATGTTTTGGTGGGTCATTTCTAATTATGTGGCAATATCTGGTTTTGTGGCACATTGTGTATCTAACACTTGGACTATAGTTATGAGTGGAATCATCTCAAGGGATAATTATCCTCATTGTTCAATAACACATTTCATTACTCTAACCTTGGACATCTAGTACTTGAGCTACAATGTCATTTCATACTGGTTTGGCACTCTTAACACTAACCCATTTGATATCTCCATAAGGTATGAGGGTTTCTCACTCAGACTGCCCAACCATAGGTTTCTCTTCTCTGATCCAATCCACCTGTTTTGTATTGTAAGATCTATTCATGGCTCTTGTGGTGTGGATTGAACCTCTAGGAGCTGAAATTATGGAAGCATATGAGGAACACCTGTCCTTATTTAAGAAGGTAGGAAGGTGGGATTTCATCACAACATTTTATGGCCATAATGTGGAGGTTTCTAGAGCTTTTGTTCAGTCTTGTAATGGAAAATAAATCCAGTGGGTGGAATTGAAATCCCAATGAATGAGGCTTTCATTGCTTATTCCAATAACTTGTCGATTGAGGGAGAAACATAGTTGAAAAATTGTCCTATGAAGGACATACCCAAAAGAAAGTTTTTAGTGTTAAAGAAGTCATTGTATAATCCAAAAGGTATACTTGTGACACAACTCATGCAAAAATGGCATGATTTGGTTTTAATTATTAGGTAGTTTATAACCTTTGAAGACCATTATGGTCTGGCCTTTTATTACCATATCCACCTGCTTATGGTCTTCCTCGATCATTAGCTTAATATCCTCTATTACCTATATAAGAGTCTTACTAAAATGGCTAAGCTTTATCATTGATGGTTCAAGAAACTTGATAGAAACTTTTTCCATTATGGATTAATACAATTCCTTATCAAAATTACACTTTCACAATTGGGAGACTCTTGGGAGGGTTTTCTTCTCATAAATAATTATGGTGAAATTCTAGCAAACAAAGTGGAGAGGATTCCTAGTAAGGTTTTTGATATTCAGAGGGATATTTATGTAGATGTTCCTGAAACCTAGACCTTATCTACTCATTAGAACTCAACGCTGAAGACCTTGATGAACCATCTAAGCTAAACTTGACAAATACTATCGATGATGAGCTCGTAGACCCATCCTTTACTCGCATTAATAGTAGAACAACTAAAATGTTTTAAATTGGTCATTTGGGAGAAAATTACGATCCTACACTACCCGATGCTTGTAATTCTAAGTCGAACTTGTCTGTCCATTGTGTCGAACATAACCCTCGACATAACATTATGGATGAAATAATCAATCATGAGGAGAACTTGACCAAACAGAATCAATTTTAAAGTCAGAATTTGGCACGAAAAATAGCTCATGCAATTAGAAATAAATCTAAAAAGAGTTTAGGCTCTTCTGATCCTATTCTAATTCATATTTCAGAAGAACAAAAGCTTGAAAAGGAAAACCATATAAGGATTTCAGGTGTGAGTCTAATCTCAACCAACTTGATGATTTTGGGACTAGGTCTAAAAATGACTATCAACATGAACATGGTTCACATAGGTGTTTGAAGAAATGGTTATGGATGGATAAATATAATGTGTTGGTGCCACTTATCAAGCATAAAATCAGTGAATTACAACGGGAAAACCAATGCCTAAAGCTGCGAAACCAATCTATGGTTGAGAAACATAACAAACAACTTACAAAATTGAAAAAAAAAGCTATAGTTGGATGAAAAGAAAGATTAAATACTCTGGAGTTAATATCTTTATTACTTTAGATTTACAAAATCTTGTTGGTGCCAAATAATTGATGTTCAATTTATTTTCTTTTAAGTTTTAATATATTTTTTGAGGTACAAATATCTGTTTAATTTGTTTTACTGATTTTATTAGTAGATATAGAATCAATATTTTGTAGCCACTTTTTAAAAAGATATGGGTTGTTAATTTAATTCATTTTATATTTTACAGGTGTCTAGTGTAGATATGCAACTCAGCCTTGGTTTCCAAATATGTCGAATCTAGTCCAAGTGTCTAGTATAGATATGCAACTCAACCTTGGTTTCCAAATATGTCGAATCGAGTCCATGCAGTTAATATGTCTTGATGAGACAAGATCTTCTATTACAATTATTTATTGGAACTTGTTTACTTTTAAGAAAAATTTGATATGATCCATAAGGTCAAACTTATTGGATAAACAATGTTTCCTATTTTTTAGAGAACCATGTTTTTATTTTAGACATTAGTTAATTTTGTGTTATCATAGCTCAGTATGAAATTATAATGAATGGGGGAGGATGGAAAAGATGAAACTCATGAATGTTGGCAATGAAATTTTGTTTTGTTTGTTTTGTATTAAATGCCTTTAATGTAAAAAAACATAGGTGTTTATCTTTTAACATTTCTTTTAACGACTACATTTTTTTCATTAAAGGAATTTAATACAAAACAAAAAAACAAAATTTCAATTTCCAACCTTCATGTTTCATCTTTTCCTTCCTCCCCCATTCATTAGAATTTCATACTCTATTTCTATTTATACTTGTTAGTAACTTTTTTTACTGTGTTTTGTGAGTTTATTGGATATTTTATTATTGTTACATACCTGAATGTGTTTCAGGAATCAAAGACTAATTTTCTTTAATTCATCTTTCCTACCTTTGTTAATTCTTTTTCCTGGTATCTACAAGAATTAGTTTGGGTCTATGTAATGTGTGCTTTAGTTCATGGAATAATTTTCATATATTAAAGTTATCTAATGTACACTTCTAATGAAAATAGAAATGACAATGTGACTATTTTGTGTTTTGAATCATAAGTTGTAGTCCTTCATTTTCATGAATTACATTTCCCTAGTTCATTAGTCAATGAATGATTATTTTATGAATGAGAAAACAAATATAGTCATTTAATCTGTTTTAGCACTTGGCTAAGATAGTTAACTAGTATTTTTTTTATTTTTTCCTTTTAATATTTCTAGTGTGAAATAATTAAAATAATTTGAGACTCGTTTCATATTGTTTAAGAGGACGATAAGTTAGTTGTGATATGGATTATTTCCATCTTATTTTTCTGTTCATACTTGAAGTCGAGTTTATTTCACTCATAATTTAAATTTCTTCTTAAATTCTTTTACAACTTATGCTAAATATCTTTTCTCACTAGTCGAGCGTTATTTCTAGTGATTTTATAATTTATATATATGTATATAATTCTTTTGTTACATTTTTCTTTTTAGCAATTTTTAAATATTAGTAAATTTCTTCTTAAATTCTTTTACAACTTATGCTAAATATCTTTCCTCACCAGTCGAGTGTTACTTCTAGTGATTTTACAATTTATATATATGTATATAATTCTTTTGTTACATTTTTCCTTTTAGCAATTTTTAAATATCAGTATAGGACATTAGGATAGATTTCCCTTCTCTTTTGGAAAAAAACCTTTGGCTAACGGAGCCATTAAACCCATCAGAGACAACCATACCAAACAACTTGGGTAGATTAAAGAACCATAGATTGATTTGTTTCCTCTTGTTGAGATATGATCAATTATGCCCATCAATAACACCTCATATTGAGAAGTAAAAAGAATAAATGCATGGGATGTAAATGGAGTGTGTGTGTGTGCATGAGAGCGCGTGCATTGATTTTTTTATTTATTATCTCTCTATTTAAAGTGATGTAAAATTAAGGTAGACATGGATTTTTTTTTTTTTTTTTTTTTTTTTGTATCCCAAAGGAACCAAATAGCCCGCCTAACACATAGACACTAGTAAACCTTTGGGGATCTATGACCTGTCCTCCTCTCCATAAATTGGGTCACAACTAGGGGGATTTGAGCCTCAGATCTCTTAGATTTCATAGATTTCACATTACTTTGATCACCAATTGAGCTGCCCCCTGGGACGATATGGGAGTATTTTGTTCATGGTTTAGATTGATTTTTTTTTAATTACCATTTTTTTATTTGTTAATGTAAGTATTATTTTGTTATTTTCAAATATAATGTTTTAGGACAACATCTCCCTCAATATTGGTCATAGAGTCTCTCTTAGTACACAAATACAAACCTGAAAGTTAAAATGCATTTTCTTTATATCATGGATTTTAACACGAAGTGTGATGGGAAAACATAAGAGATAATTTCATTCTCATTGGCCAATATTCCCACTTGATGCATCTTACAATGGAGTATACCAAATTTTTAAATAGGTCTAATCACATCAAATATCCTAGATGAATACCATGAGCCACCCAGTACCATATACTTGAAAACTATCCATGGTTTAACTTTTAAATATGCTTCATCACATCAAATACCATGGGATACCCAAACCATGGGATTGAAAACTATCTATAGTGAAAATTTGTCACCTTTTCTTGAAAATACACAAATATGATTCCTTATGAGATATATGGTGTGCTTGTTTGCACCCAAAAATACTAATAGGGTTTTGAAATAAGGTGAAATATGATATATTTAAATACTACTGAACATTTTCCCGCCTCAAAATATTATCATAAAAAATCAACTTTTAGCTATATTTCACCCCAAAAAATACCCTATTGAGGGTGCGTATTTGGATTCCATGAAACTTATGTTTTTCCTTTTGTTCATTTCATGAAATATTAAGAGTTGTTTTTGTAAATTTAACCCTGATATCCCAACCGTGGAAAACTGTTGGGCTTACAAAGCTATATCTACTCCCCAAATTATCATGACATACATAAAAGAGTTTAATTTTAATCATGAATAGACAATTCTATCTTACAACATTTCCCGTTGCATGAAATAGTATTGTCCCTCAATATTGTGACTTGAAAATTGGAGGTAGGGTATATGGAGATACTTAAATGTTTTGCTACTTTAGCATCTTCAAATTATGTGAACTACCATAATCTATAAGTATTATTAACCTTTTTTTCTTAATATAACCAAAAACTTTAAGTGTTTGGGGTTGAAAAATGGCTATCATCATGGCAAACAATATTCTTGAAATGATATTTTTATATCTATATTCTTTAGTGATTTTGGATTCCTTACTCCAATCCTTTGTTTGGCACATCATATGAATATATATCTTCTATTTATTCCTCTTTGTTGCTATCACTATTATGTACTTTGCATATATATAATTCCTTTTCTTTGCATTTGTGACCTAGAATCTAATTACTATGCATGCCATTTAAACGCCGATTTTGTTCATTCTTTATGTCTCATGATAGAATCCTTTTGTTAGGGGGAATACATTTTGAGCTTGGTTTTCAAAATGGGGCCAAGGGGATCGCTAATAGGACATTATTTTATGTTTAATGAGTTTTTCTATTTGTCATGATTGATGTACATCCTTGATACTTTTCAATTCAAGTTCTCTTTTAATATTCTCTTTTAACCCTAATATGGTAATCTATAGTAGGAAATCATCTAATGGGTCTAGCACATGCATAGATATTACATGTTAATTAGAAAAATACTCCACCATCATATTGGATTGCTGCAATGACCAAGACTTTCTTCTCTTCTATATCCTAAAATATTTTGAAAATATTATTTTTGAATATATCCTAGTCTCTTGCTAATGTTAGGGATTCTATTTTCCACCACAAGTCCTAATTATGAGTCAATTTCAACATGTGAAAATATGAAAATTTAATTTTCTCTTCATCATAATCTATTCGATCTATCACATATTAGTGTTTGAGTTTATTTATCCATCTTGTGCCCTCTCTATCCTCCTTTCTATAAAATCTTGGCACATTAATTTTATCTTTTGTGTGAAACTGTTAAAGGAACCCATACTAGATGAATGTTGTGGAGGTGGAAAAGAAAAGTGAGAACTTGGGATACTTATTCCCTTATTATCATTTTTCAATTGTTTGACTTCCATTTTGAGTGGGTCATGGTTCTTTCCAACTCACTTTTTTCAAAGTTAACTTTTGCATCCACTTGATCAATTTTTTGTAGATCATTGTGCCCATCTCATTCAATTTTTTGAGAACCAACCATTACCTCCATCAACTCTTTTATATCATCATTATACTTTGTAGTGGAAGTGGTGTTTCTTATAGACCCCACAAACTTCCTTTATGTTTTGGAACTCCTCATGAATTTTTGTGGATTTTCAATGTTAAAGTGTGGCAATTGAGTTAGTAAATGACTCTCTCTACATGTGGTTGTTTAAGAAAGGAATGAAACACGAGAGAGAATGGTGATGGGTAGCTGAGATTGCAAATTGTAAATGGACTATGGAGAATTCATGCTCATGGTAAAGCACGACACTTGTGCAATAGATGGGTGGTAATTCCCTAACATGTAGTAGGGTAACATATCTCTACATATAATTATTAGAGTCATGACTCATTTGGAAAGAGACAACTACTTTAATAGTTAAATAACTGATTTAAATTATTTTTATATTATTATTCTTTAATCTAGTTTAGTATATTATACACATTATGAAGATTTTTCCAAACATTTTATAAACAAACTAGCATAGATCCATCTTAATATTAGACCCCTCCAAGTGCTTTGTTATTCTATGAATGGCACCCAAGGTAAATGACATTGGAGTACATCATGTACTAACGCAAAAGACTCTGAAAACTTTAACCATGACCTCCCTTATCCCTTCCTTGAAACTGGTCAATTCAAACTATTTGAGCAAACCCATAGGGTTGTGTGTGGGTGTGCGTGGGTAAGTGTGTATTCCAAGGAAAACCTTGTAGGCAAACGCAAGGGATTCTTTCCCACATTCATAGATGACATCCCTAGTAAACTTATTGGTGTAGACTAGTGTGCCTCACCCAAGGGAGTTTGAAATAGACGCCTACTCATATTAAGTTAGCCAAAATCCCAACAACATCAGTGACAACTAGTTGATCCATCCCATTTAGTTCAAAATTCAATTATTTTTGGGTTCATGCAGTACAAATGTATAGCCTTCCAAGGATTGAGGAGAGAAATAGTTTTAAAATATATATATTTCTTGAATTATACTAGTTAAAAATGATGAATTTAGTTTTCCTATAATTTCTTATCCCAAAATATAATAAAAATTAAATCAATGTGTTTTGGTTTCATGATTGCAAAATTACAGCCTTCCTAAATTAAGTTATTTTTTTTAATGATTTTTCTTGGATTTTAAATGGTTAAAAAACATTTATTTTACTTTATCTATCACTGCAAATCCAATAGAAAAGAAAAAGTAGTCAACCTTCATTTGTTATCTCATCATAATAATTTATAAATGATATTCCAATAAATAGAAGGTCCATGTATGATGCAACATGATGAGAGTCATATTGCTTTGGATGAATTGACAAACCAAACTATTAATGGTTTAACCCATTCATTTGTTTTCCATAGTTGAGACAATAATTAAAGGAGGAGAGTGCCCATGATGGCTTGAAAACAATCTAAATTGTTGTAAATTAGTTAATTTTCACTCGCTAGTAGATCTCCATGTGAGGAATCCCAAGTGATATTGTTACTCAATTAAAGGATGATGTTATCACATCACACTAAGAACTTGCACTTTAAATCTAAATTTTAAATTGACAAAGTTTTTAGTTTGAACAATGCGTCATAAATCATCTCCATCTCACAATTGTTCAAAATGTGGGATTATTCACAACATATACACCCAACATTAACATTAACACACACACATATACATGAGAAAATGAGTGTTAATATGGGTCAAAACAAATCACAAATATATATCACTATAACTGTATTCTATAACATCACACAAATAACGATCATAAATCCAATATGATTTACAAAGAATGACATTCAAACCACCAGTGATGTTAATATTGGAGTGAGGAGGATGTTATCACATCAATTTAGAGGCTTGTAATCCAAAAGAAACACTTAAATTACAAACCTTAATAGTGGAAACTACTACTGCAACATTTACTTTTGTATCATTATGTTACTTAAATTAAGAGAGTTCATGTAATAGTGAAATTAGTTGTTATGAAAGATAAAATTAGTGAAGTTTTATTTTTATCATATCTTATATAATTTTATTTGACACTCTTTGAAATGATAATTCTCAAAAGATTGATATCACTTTACCGAAAAAGTAGAATCTAATGAAAAAAAGAGATAGATTAAATAAAATTTATATGATAGTAGCAACACAAAATATATATAGAGAAAAACATAAACAATAAACAATTTGATTCTCATATTCAAATAAAAAAAAACAATTTGGACAAATTCAAATCATATATAAATGGCATAGGCTAAAGAGTTGAAAATTCAACTGATAACAAAGTTCTATTTTTTTCATTCAAAACCATTTATGAATAAAAGAGACACATAATTCAATATTTCCCATAAGTTCTACAGTGAGTGGCATTATGTTACCATGTAAGCACATCTTTTTATGATGCTTGTCCACAACTTTGAAATTGAGCAACTAAAACTTACGTAGTTAAAGGGGTAGTATAAAAATACAATAATAGTATAGTAGTAGTTATAATGTAGTATAAAGTTTTATTGACTAATCAATCTTCATTATCCCACTTTCAAAAAAAATAAAAAAAATCCACAAAATTAATGACCATTCTTCTTTAAATTATATTTGGAATGGTTTTTAGAGGCATCTTAATAAAGAATGATATTGACCAAGGAAGAAATTTGCCTCTATGCACTTTGAAATTCTTAAGAAGGTGAAAAGGGTTAAAGATGAGTTTGGTATTTTAGTTAATTTTTTTTTTTATTTTTAAAGTAATTTGAATACTTTGTTTTCACAATTAAACATGACACATTTGTAAATAATGGATTTACAAGGTAGTTCCTTATATAAGTAATAATCTGTAAGTTAAAGTGGAATATTTTGTATCATGTATTCATAATTATTTTCTACCAAGTTTTATTATATGACATATTTTTATGGTGGAATTTTTTTTACAAGCATGTATCTATCTTAACTTCACATTCATCGAGTATGGAGAGAGACTTTCGTGCAACTTTTTGATTACATTGTAATGTTACCATTCACCCAACACATTTAACAAAAAGCATCCAAAATAAACCATAAGATGCACCTCTCTTGTTGTTAGAATGTTGAAAATATGCAAAAACATATAACAATATAAAACATCATAACTTTTCTAATGTAATAACCTATGCATAATAAAAACACTTAATCAATAACATAAATGAGACAAAAGAAAATGACACACCTGATTTTTGTGGTAAAATCCAACTGGGGAAACATTCACGGGAAGGTAATAACGTCTTTATTATCTTCAGAATTCTCGAATCTTACAAAGGGCATCACTACAAATGCTTCACTACTTTACAAAGATACAACTTTGATATATTATTTTATGTTTTATGAGACTCCCTAACCTCTATTATATACAAATATATATTGAGGAATTACATCCCAATAATACATGTGAGATCATTTAGTTTCACCTCTTTATATAATACATTATTACAAGGGTATTTTACTCCATGATAAATGTGGGATATACCTATTTTACATCCAATTAGAGTTTCTTTAGACATAACCTTTACATTATTACCTTCCAATGGGATACATTCCAACACTCCCCCGTAATGCTGACTAGGGAGATGCAACATTTATGGAGGAAGATGACATTACATTAACAGCCCCCCACTTGATGAAAACTTCCCGCATTCCAAACAACTTTAGAAGTAATATTAACTTCACCTCCATCATGGATGTGGTGAAAATATCCAAAGAATTATGATCATTGTCACAAGTAACCAATAACACTTCTGAGGAAGTATGGGCAATTAATACTCCTGAAGAAGTTTGACTATTGTCATAAAAAACAAGCAATATTGTTGAATAAGTCTGAACATTTTCACTCATAAGAAGGCAAAATTTTTGAGGAAGCTTGCACAAAAAACAGTCTTGAAGAAGTTTGAACATTGTCACTAGTAACAAGCAATACTCGTGAATAACTTTGAACAATGTTACCATCAATGTTGATCAAACACAAGAATATAGAAAACTATATCTCCCAATAACAATGGATGATACGCAATGATATGAAGTCCTTAAGCATCTATCAAATTCACTACACGATCTTTCATCACTCTAACCACAATCTATTCTAATATTTGGTATTGTTCCATGGTTCTTACTTTCACATCTTTGTTACAAAAATATGAAAGCACAAATACCATGTTTCCAATAATTTTAATTCCTTGATAAATTCCTTTGATTCTCATGAGGATGAAGATATGGAATAGGCACAGGATCATGCTTTGATTTACTAACATGAGTAGAATGACCTTGTACATCAACAAAAGTTATGAGGAAGTTTGTAATGAAATTGTCAATCATCTCTTCATTCTGTTCAACCTAGTCCATAGAGGTTGGCTCTTTGAAAAACCTAGTTTGAACTCCTCCTACAACAAATAACACCTGTTGAGATTCATCATGATTGGATGTAGGAAGTGAGGAATTAGTACTTTATCCAAAGACCTTCTCTATATGTATGTATATCAAGGATAATAATATAAGTGATGCCTTTTAGATTATTCCCAGGTCAACCTCCAGTATAGCCCATCTTTCTCAATGACCAGGACCCAATATTTGTAGTATGCTTTTAAAATATGGGAGAATCAACATGATGAGTGGTCAATAGACCATGTGAAGAAATGGAAACATTAACATCAATAGTATTATAATCAATTGGAGTACAATCAATATCATCAGTAGATGAGTATGGATGCTCAATTTCATTAGTCTTCATCTCAACATTCTATAGACGACTGACTCTAAACTCAAGGTTATGTTTGCAGTCCTAATTTTGAATAGTCTCATCCTTTTCAATCAGTTCTATCAACAAGCAATCATGATATATTGGAAATATTGAGAGGGGCGTGAATAAATATTTTACTTCAATTAGTTAAATTTTAATATTCAAATCAATAATTAACATTAACATCAAGTCAAAACATAAATCAATAACACCATTAAAAAATGCAAAATATCAAAGACAATAGACATGAGATTTTAAAATGGAAACACTTCTGGGATAAAAACCATAAAACGCTTCTTAATACAGGTCTTTAAAATTTACATCAATAGGGAGGTCCAACTTCTAATATTCTCCAGCTACAACTAGAAGGAGGCTCCAAGCCCCATACTTATCAGCTCCAACTAAAAATATGATCCAACACCCTGATTTACCATTTCCAACTAGAAGAACGCTCCAATGCCTTGGTTTAGCAGCTCCAACTAGAAGGATACTCCAATACCATGGTTTTATCAGTTCCAACTAAAATTATGTTCCAACACCCTACATAAGATCCAACCTATCCTAGCACCACCCTGCAACCCTAAAGTGTTCTCAGGCTCAATCTGAAGGAGACTTTAATCTCCACCTTGCACCACCCTGCCAGCCTACTCAGCAAGACACCACCTTCCCTGAAGGATCTAACCTTCAATTCACCACACTTGACCACATTTCATATATTTTTAGACTGGATCCACCTCTTTTTAATAAATAACATCAAATTGCAATGTAATTTCTGCTCGCTTAACAATTAATTCTACTTCAATAACATATTTGTACCAATGATATACAATAAACAAGACAATTTTATTGCCATGCCAAATCAACAACAATAAAACTCTTCTCATGAATAACATCAAGTCCAAACAACCCATTCATTATACCATTTTACCCAATCATCTTAGACTGATAAATATCATTATTCAATATGAAAACCTTAGCTCATCAATTTCATCGTATTCTCACTGTAAGACCTTGTATAAATAACTATGCCAAAACATTACCTCAACATTTCTTCTCAAGCATCATATGTAACTGATAAACCCTCGTTATTTGGACACAACCATCAATTATAAATCTAGGCTCATAAATATGCATACAAATATGAGCACCATATGATACAATATCTTCTCTCCATATTGATGCTTAGCAATGACAATTTCAAACCCCAAAAAAAGTTCATAGTAGAAGATACTTGTTGTAGATCTGATATAAACAAACCCATAAACAATAAGATAGAAATATATAGAAATGATTCACTTTATTGATCAAACCCTTAAGGTAGGGCAACACCATACATTCACTCCTTAAGGAAGGAGAACACTCCACAAGCCATATGCCTGTTCATACAAGAATACTTCTCTTCCTATCTCTCCATGTGGAGTCTTTAGCCTCTATATAGGCCTCATACATACAATACCATGCATCATTACCATGGTTTCCTCATACCATCCACTAATACCATGGGCCCATTACATTATTATTAACTACTTGTGGTCCCTTACATGACATGGGTTAACCACCTTATTTATTACTATGGCCCATCCCATTATTACATTATTACCTTGGGTACCACCCTTGGTACCCCATATTATCCCCCCTAGGTATATAACATTCCACCCCCCTAAGCATGTTTCGTCCCCGAAACATGGGAAGAACACAAATAATAAGATCTACTCAAAAGAGTAGTCCACTGATACCATGCACGTGCATCTAGCCATCCAAGAGAAAGGTGAACCCTCGATCTTGTTGGTGCCTCGCTCGCTTGAGATGGAAGTTGACCATGGCAGCTCTTCTGTGTTGATGTGTAGTAGGTGGATCTAGGCTCCTTGCTATCCATCATACGGGGGTTGTTGTCCTTGTGGCTAGTTGGTTGCCATCTTGTTGGTTGTTTTCTTGTGGGGTGATGTGGGTGATGATATGTTGAAGTTTTAACCCACGGTGTCTTTTTCTTTAATTCCCCCTACTGTGGTGCCTGTTGTCGTGGCTTCTTTTCTAATATGACTTCAACCACTGAACCCTCGTCAGATGTGTCAGCACCTGTAACCTGTTCTGCTTCAGCCTTTGTTTGTGTTTGATTGTCGACCATCAACTGCTCATCATCTGATATGTCAGTCCCTTGAACATCTTCTGCTTCAGCCTCCATGTGTTCTACCTGTTTATGGATGGAAATATCCTGTAATGTAATTTCTTATTTTTATACCATAGCTTCAGGAATTTCTTCTGCACATTAATATTGATAGTACCCACGGATTCCATCCAAGGGTAGCCCAAAACAACATCCATGTTATCCATATCTGAAGCATAAAAAATACCATGAAACACATACTTATCCATAGAAAGCTTCAAATCCTTATAGATTTGAACATCCTTATCATCAACCTTTGTATGTTCAATTTGTTTTGCTGGGACTTGCAATTTCTTTTCCAAGTTAACATTTATAAGATTTTGTTTGCAACTCGGATTGATAGACACAATGATTTTCTCCTTCTGAATCAATCCATGAACCTGCAATACAGAGATACCAGCCAAAAATAACCCTTTTGGTTCCTTAGTTTCCTTCTTTCCTGTAAAAACAAAAGCTTTGCTAGGTTGTGTGTCGGTCTATGTGTGCTTATCCACAAGATTTGATTTACAGTCAAAGCACTCTATAAGAGCTTTTTTGAAGGCATCCCAATTCTGAAAAGGTCCATTGCAACATTGATGCCATTCCGCCCATAGCGATCGTTCATTGTCCAAGTACATGGTCACCACACTAAGCTTAGTCCAATCATCTAGGATATGATTCAATCTGAAATACTGCTCCATTTGTGCTAGCCATGTTGACGTGTGAGAACCGTCAAATTTATACAAGTTCCTCGAACTCCGATCTAGGCCCGCCATCACAAAAATATTGGTGAAAAATTGAAATGGTCACAGATCCGTCAATATTACTCAGAATCCCTATTATAACCTGTTTTCGGAAATGGAACAATCATTCTGCATCTGCCCATGTGGTAGAAATCTTGATCCAGGCACTAGAATTCCAGATCTGCGCTGCAACTCTCCCGCCGTCACCAAAATTTCTGCAAAAAGAGCTGATTTTAAATCAGCTATATCTCCCTCATCCGGACTCCGATTCGACTGATTTTTTTTTTTGAAATTGGGTGATTTTTCTCAAAAAATTCAGATCTACAATTAGATTTTGTAGATCTTGCACCAGGACGTCTAGATCTGCGCCGCAAACTCGCTGCCCTGAAAATTGTCTGCAACCCCACTGATTTTTAAATCAGTGATATCTCCTTCATCCGGACTCCGATTCAATCGATTTTTTTTTTTTAAATCGGATATTTTTGCACAAGGAATACAGATCTGCAATTAGATTCTGCAGATCTTGCACCAAAATGTACAGATCTGATCTGCAAATTCGCCACCCAAAAAATCCCTGCAAAAATGAAAAAAAAAAAATTCTCCACGGTTTGCCCAAGAAAGAGCTCTGATACCAATTGTTGTAGATCTGATATAAACAAACCCATAAACAATAAGATAGAAATATATAGAAATGATTCACTTTATTGATCAAACCCTTAAGGTAGGGCAACACCATACATTCACTCCTTAAGGAAGGAGAACACTCCACAAGCCATATGCCTGTTCATACAAGAATACTTCTCTTCCTATCTCTCCATGTGGAGTCTTTAGCCTCTATATAGGCCTCATACATAAATACCATGCATCATTACCATGGTTTTCTCATACCATCCACTAATACCATGGGCCCATTACATTATTATTAACTACTTGTGGTCCCTTACATGACATGGGTTAACCACCTTATTTATTACTATGGCCCATCCCATTATTACATTATTACCTTGGGTACCACCCTTGGTACCCCATATTATCCCCCCTAGGTATATAACCTTATTGCTTATCAGTGCATCAAATCATAACATGCAAACTCAAGTGTCAGTCATTAGCTCTCAGCCTCACATTGTTTAATGTCAACTGATGTATGCTTCAATTATACATTGATGAGCCAAACTATGTCAACTACCAATCTACAATACTACCCCTTGTATATTTTCAACTTCATAATCATAAATAAAACAATTCACAAATCCTGTTTCATACCTTGATGAAGGATGTACCACATGACCTTGCTAATTATCCTATTCTGAAGATGCACTTGTTGATGAAGAGTTTACCCCTGAGTAACCACTGATCATATACTGGAGACTTCCTTATGTCTATGATCAATATGTCCAGATATCCCTGTGTAGAGTGGTCTTTCCGTAACCAAATTTGAAACCAATTTAAAGTGGGTGACTGTCACAAGAATGAACCCCAGACATACCTTGGTCTTGAAAACAATTTTCAGTGCAAGTTGTCCACAAAAATCTTGCCTCCAATGACAACTTTACTTCTAAAGGATACCTCAAATTGATGAGAAGGCTAACCCTTGCATACCCTAGAAAATACCTCAACATATGAAGTACATCATGCTTTGAGAAATCATGATGACTCAATGATATTCTACCACAAAACTCCTAGGGAGGACTAATCAAATTTCAGCATTGAGTTGTAGAAGCTAGTCACATAATGGATCCTTAACATGCCTTGAAAACAAATGAGATCAATAAAGCCTCAAGTTTCCCTAACCAAAACATAGGTCTGCCTTGTAACATTGAACAATAACTATTGATATACCTCCAAAATATACTTATATTAATCTTTGAAGTAATCCAAGATTCGTGACTCAAAAAGGACCCTTTGGAGAGTTGATTATGCTTAGAAACGAACTTCATATGGGCCTCAATACTACCGAGCTAAGTCAAATACAAAAGGCTAGCCAATGTTACATTGGAAACACAAATTAGGTTTGCAAAAGAGGCTCAAAATAGCCTCAGATTAGCCTCAACACTTGATCCTTAGGAACCAAGAGAGGTATGCCACAAAGATACGAATTCAAGAAGGCCGCAAAGATGATGGATTTGAAGAGTCGATAAAATTTACCTCACATGATTGAATAGAAGCCTCAAATATGATTCCTTGGAGGGATGAAAATGTAACTAAACCCACAATTTTTTTTGCGTCTCATAAGTTGGCTTATGTATCAAGGGAAAGACATAAATTAGGCTTAAAAAATTGGACAAAATCTCCTCATAAGATAGAAGTTCTATCTCATATACACTCCATAACCCCAGCATAGAATAATAACAAAAGGATAAACATTTAATCCAAAAATAATTTTCTGACTTGGCGTCCTCTTTATCTTGGCGTGACTCCACAAGGTCATAGAGAAACCACAAAGATGTGTCAGATCTAATGTGTGAGAGTTCATTACTAATGAAGGTAAAATGGGCTCCCTTTTATAGAGGTCATGGAGGCTTCTAGGAAGGGGCTGACTTGATAAAAAATGGAGGGAAGTTGACCTTAGAAAAATTTGTTTTTGAATTTCAAATTTTAATATTTTGGAGCCAAAACTAATTTCTTTTGGAGGCTGACTTATCAATTATTTTTGATAATTATCCTTGATAAAATTATCTTTTGACTTTGACTAGGATAGGCCCATTTTAATTTAACTTTCTTTAATAAACAAAAAATTCTTATAGTATCTCCTCTAGGGCTTCTTGATCACAAAAAGTGGGTTCGACTTTGAAGAAGCATATGTACTCAACTACAAGGAGTTAGGAGGTGTGTGACATACCATTGGAATCAACATGACAAGGATAATCAAATGATGATGGTTTCATGATCAAAATCACAATCCTCTATATCCATTTTCCTCAATAATTGTTGGGCATCTAGGGCTTACCTTCCTCTCTTCCAAGGCCATATGTAGCTTCCAATCAATGCAAGCTAGATGAATATTAAGAGTGTTCAATGACTGATGTTGACAGTTGATAACACAACCATTCAACATGATCTTCTTTCAAAGCTTGATACTTATTTTTCAATCCTTGTTCTATCTACAACGAAGAAATACTAGACTACAAGGTAAGGATTTCTTGACGAATCATATAAATATATTTCATCTCCAGGGATTAGGTAGTAACATCATCAATCTTGTCATACAAAGAGGCTAATACTTTCCATACCTCAATTGGATTGTCCTCAACTATCATATGATCCTAAAGAGTGTTTGAAATAATTTTCCAAATGTGTCCTCTTTCTTGTTTAGATTGTTCTTCCCATATTGCCAAGTCTTCATCATAAGTAGGTTCTTGTGTTCACAATTGATCAAATTCCATAGGTTATTAATCCTAGGAACATCCACCATATTTCTTTTCCATGGAAGGTAGCTAGAGACCACCAATATAGGAATAGAAACTAAATCTGACATTATAATGGTGATTGAAAAATAGAAACTAAACCTTTAGAAATAAAGATCATGGGCTTGCTGAATAGAAGAAAAAAATTGAAATACTTTCATATTTATGGCAAACTTACCATCAAAGTTCTCTAGTTCAAAAATATTCAATAACCCTTGTTATTTGAATAATTATTAGTTTTTGAATTAATATATTTACAGTTGAATTTTTTTTTAATAGATTTATTATGAGAAGATTAAATACAACTAAAAAGATTATTTAATAAACATAACACTTAATAAAAAAACAAACTTATTATACAGAAAACCAAATCTAAATAATAATAATAATAAATGTATTATAATAATAAACTATTTTCTATAAAAATAAAACAAAAAATCTTTGAAAAAAGAAATCCTATGATATAACCAGATAATATTTTATTATAAAAATATGAAACCTAAAAATAAAAAATAAAAAATAAAAAAAATCATGTACAAGTAATATGATAATTAAAAAAAAAAAAAACAACCTAGATACCAGTAATATGATGATTATAATAATGTATTTGATATAATAATATAAAGTAAAACCTTTTACCAATGAACTTACCATACCATATAAACTTTATGATACCAGAGGTTTGAGATTGGAAGGAATTTCAGAAAGGTAGAATCGCTAGATGAGGAAACCCTCAAAAAAATGGGTCATTATGGTCGTACATGATATTAAACATGCAAGGGTATGAACATGAATAGAAAACACAAAAACACATACTAATTCTGAAACCCTTAAACCAACATTGTAACCCTAGAGTGATTTATAAAATATATACCCGAGAGCTAAGTCACCCCCACAAAGTGGATTCCAATTTGATGCAGGAGCATCTGGTCAACAGGGTGAAGACCGAGAGAGGGCGAACAAAGTTTCTGAAAAAGATTGGGAATGAGACACAGTTCACTGAACAGACAGCAAGTCTGTCAAGTTCCTATGTTTTTGTTTTATTTCTTTCATGGTCAACTACATTATTAACTTTCTGTTATTTAAAATTTCTGTTCATTATATTTAAAATATTGTAATAGGTTCTAGTTAGAAACGATAATAGTAGGTTAGGGTCAGTAGGCGATTAACAACGAATCCCTATGGTAAAAAGGCAGACAAAGTAAACTAATTGATAGTCAAGAAAATCATGCCTATAGTAACTGCAAAACAAACTGTAATTGAATAACTACCAGCAGTTATCAAACTGCCTGAAAACATTGTATAAAAAGACAAGCAAGATAACCTAGAGGGGTTCAGAAACGGAGCATTTACATGAGAATAAAGAAATATACATTTTCCTTCATCTTATTCAGTGCACAAGCAAACAAATTGTTCATATATATATATGTCCTCAGTAACAAAAGCCTGTATATACAGTGCTGTGTAACTATTTCATTTTTATTTAAATATATCAACAGTGTTTTACAATATTCAAGAAGCTACGAACTGGCAGAGAAGAAAGTGAACAAAAGGCGGAAAGAACCAGCACCCACAAAGGGTCAAACTAGACAACCACACTAACCGGGTAAGCAACCAGAACTATCAGTGAACAAGTTTATCTATCACTTAATATTACAATATATTTTTTCTGCATAAAAATTACAGAGACTGTGCATCGAGGTGTAGCCGAATAGATTTGCAACCGACCCACAAACCCTCCTACGTTGCGGCCAAGGGTTTGACAAACCCAGAAAGTCCAGACTCAACAAATAGACAGACATTTCACATAACAAGCCACTGTAATCGTGACCAGGACCAAGAACCATTACAAGAAAGTAAAACGAGAGCAGGACTACCCGGAAGGAATCGACGGAAGCCATTGCGAAGATACAGGAGCCGGCCACACCTGTAAAAGACAGAGAAGGTGGAAGGTCAGGGTTTCTTTCCCACAAAACCCTCGCATGAGAAATTGATGCCATAACGACTGTAAATGAAAACCCTGAGTATGCAGAAAGGAGAATAGACATACCTGACAGTGTGCCGGAACAGTAGGCCAACAGAACCCCGAAACAGAGACCCCTGTCCACAGAGGGGCTGCAGAACGTTAGTCTCGGTGCAAACAGAGGAAAAGAAATTATAGCATGGAACTGTGACATACCTTGTCCAAAGAGCCGAGCGTCGGAGAAGAACTAAACTGGAATTCCATCGACCTGTGCAACTGTCGAACTGAGCGGACCGAGCATTATTACGCTATAGTCATTAATCACAGATTTGTCAAGAAGGCCAGACCAGACAGTAACCACAAAAGCGAACAAAGGATAGTTCTTACCGACATGAAAACGAAATGAACGCACGGTGGAACCATAGCAACTTATCAACAAAACCAGGAGCCGGATAGACCCACACAGTAACGACAAGGTATAGCTGAGCAACATCATATCACCACAGAACCGGCGGAAATCCAAAGGGGTTTCATCACAGACCGAAACAACTCAGAGGCGGAGCCAAAACGATACAGAGACCACTGAGACTAAGCGTCGAAGGCAAGAATGACCGCAAAGGCACGAACCGGGTAACAAAAAGCGAGGTAGGGTTTGCCAAGCTCGAGGAGAACAGGTGTCCAACGGAGGATCAACACCAAGTACAGCCGAGTTGATTGTTAATTAAACTTAAATCAATTTTCAATTACCATATATCCCAACCAGTTCAATAGCGTAAGTCCACATAAGCAGAGGCAAGGCGGGACCACGTGGGCTGGCCCCATCAAGTGGTATCAGAGCAGTTTTTTTTTTAGAAATAAGAGAGGATGGAAGCACCAAGACGAGGACGTGGAAGAGGTGCACGTAGGGGAGCAGATGAAGGATTGAGGGAACAGATTAGAGTTCTTACAGCTCGTTTGGAAGCAGTGGAGGTGGGTAGGCGAAGAGACCCGGAACTTGGAGATAACAGTGAGGAGGAAGTAGTAACTGCTACAGACGGGTCAGACAAAGAAGCTCCGGAATTGAGACTGCTGCGTTCAGTTTTATTGGCCAGCAGCAAACCCAAAACAGAGATTTCTAATTACGATGGTAGTCTGTCCGCAGATGTCCTGTTGGACTGGATAAGCGAACTCGACAAATATTTTGAGAATGAAGAAGTCAGTGAGGATAAAAGAGTTAGGTTCGCTGCCACTAAGTTAAAGGGACACGCACTCTTGTGGTGGGACAGTGTCCAAGCGGACAGAAAACAAATGAATAAGTTGCCGATACGACAATGGTCAAGGATGGTGGCGAAATTGAAGGGAAGATTTCTGCCAAAAGACTACCAGGTGGAATTATATCGGCGAGTACAGAATTTAAGACAGAAGGGAATGACTGTCAAGGAGTACACGGAAGAGTTTTACCGAGTGAATTTACGTGCTGGTTATACTGATGATAACCCAGAAAAAACAGCAAGGTACGTAAATGGATTGAGGATGGAGATATTGGATGAAATCAGTATTCTTTCTCCCCGGAATATTGAAGAAGCCTTTCAGAGTGCTGTAAAGGCTGAGGAAAAAATCAACAGAAAACAGAACAACAGGAGAGGGAGAGGAAATGGCAGAGGACGGGGACAGTCCTACGGCAGAGGAAGGAATGCTGCGAACAACGAAGAAGGCAGCAGTTCTAAAACTTCAGGGACAGCAGAAAAAGGAGATAACACCAGAGGAGGTCGGTCATATCAGCAAAGACGAGGGAATGGCCGCGGAAGAGGGACTGGTGTCCAGTGCTACAGGTGCCATAAATGGGGGCACAGATCCTTTGAATGTCCAGAAGTTGAACAGGCAGGTCAGAGGGGAACACTTATGGCACAGCCTGAAGAAGCTGAAGCACAACCCCGGGAGGTGGAAGACATGGCGGAAACGGGAGAAGCTTTGATTTTGAATAAAGTGCTGTTAAAACCAGCCAAAGAGGTGGCTGAACCAACACAGCGGAAAGCACTGTTCCGGACAGTCTGTAAATCGCATGGAAAGTGCTGCAAAGTGATAATAGACAGCGGGAGTACGGATAACTTGGTTGCCACTGAGATGGTGGAAAAACTGGGGTTGAAGCGGCTGAAGCACCCCACACCTTACAAGGTGTCGTGGCTACAGAAAGGCCACCAGCTGTTGGTTGATGAACAATGTGAGGTAGAGTTTCACATTGGCAAGTACCACGATACAGTGGTCTGTGATATTATGCCAATGGACGTGTGCCATATACTGCTTGGAAGACCATGGCAGTATGATAGGAAGGTGACACACGATGGAAAGACCAACTGTTATAAATTTACCAAGGATGGGGTAAAACACACACTTGTACCCATCAAAGAGGAAGACACAGCAGAATCAAGCGGAACAAAGGCGCTGTTGATTGGAGGAAAACAGTTTATAAAACAGATTGAGGAAAATGAAGTTAATTTTGCAGTTGTGAGGAGGATGAAGCCAGTATTGTTGAACTTGGAAAAATCAGAGTTGCCCAAGGAAATACAGGAGCTGTTGGAAGAATTTCAAGACATTGCGGCTGATGAGTTACCTGATAAATTGCCTCCCAAAAGGAGTATCAGCCATCACATTGATTTTATACCAGGAGCAAGCTTACCGAACAAGGCAGCGTACAGGATGAGTCCAAAGGACAATGAAGAAGTACGCAAACAAGTGCAGGAGTTGTTGGATAAGGGACTGATCAGAGAAAGTCTGAGCCCCTGTGCAGTACCAACAGTCCTTGCACCCAAGAAAGGTGGAGAATGGCGAATGTGCACAGATTCGCGGGCTATAAACAAAATTACGATTCGATACAGGTTTCCCTTGCCTAGAATGGACGACATGATGGACTGTCTTAGTGGGGCAGCTTACTTTACAAAAATAGATCTGAAAAGCGGGTACCATCAGATCAGAATTAGAGAGGGAGACGAATGGAAGACAGCCTTCAAGACCAACGAAGGACTGTACGAATGGCTGGTCATGCCATTTGGGTTGAGTAACGCTCCGAGTACTTTTATGAGACTGATGAATGAAATGTTAAAGGAATTTATTGGAAAATTTGTGATAGTCTATCTGGACGATATTTTAATTTTCAGCAGGACGAAAAGAGAGCACCTTCAGCATATTCGAAGGGTATTCGAGAAGCTGCAGCAGAACAAACTGCTTATAAATTTGAAGAAATGCACTTTCTTGCAGAAGGAGTTAATCTATCTGGGATTTGTAGTTGCAGAGAACGAGTTAAAGATGGACCCAGAAAAGATTGCAGTGATCATAAGTTGGCCGTCACCTAAGAATTTGTTTGA
This sequence comes from Pinus tabuliformis, assembly GCA_031772625.1. NCBI lineage: Eukaryota > Viridiplantae > Streptophyta > Pinopsida > Pinales > Pinaceae > Pinus > Pinus tabuliformis. The sequence continues at coordinate 968,602,948 of CM062806.1, read as the reverse complement.
GGTACGTAGCTTTCACGGTTTAGCAAGTTTTTATCGAAAATTCATTAAGAATTTTAGTGAGATCTGCGCACCAATGCTAGAGACCATCAAAAAGGCCAGCCAACCTTTTTGTTGGACCAAGGCGGCAGAAAACAGTTTCCAACTTCTGAAGCGGAAAATAACGGAGAGGCCGATCTTGAGACTGCTCGATTTTAGCAAACCTTTTCAGGATCGTTGTGATGCAAGCGAGACAGCTATTGGCACTGTGCTCAGTCAAGAGGACAGACCGGTGGCGTTTTTTAGTGAAAAACTAAATGAGAGTCGGCAGAAGTATTCGTCATATGACAAAGAGTTCTATGCAGTGGTTCAAGCTTTAAAACATTGGAGGCACTACTTACTGGGCAATGAATTCGTCTTGTTCTCTGATAATTCAGCGTTACAATATGTAACGCAGCAGCACAAATTGAACCATAAACATGCCAAGTGGGTGGAATACTTGCAGAGTTTTAATTTTGTGTTGAAGCACATAAGTGGGCAAGCCAACAAAGTGGCGGATGCTTTAAGCAGAAGAGCCTTGCTCTTACAAGAAAGTGGCATACAGGTGATGGGATTTGAGTACTTGAAGGATTTGTACCAGATGGACGCGGATTTCAAGGAAGCTTTTGAAGCATGCCAAAATCCCGTATTAAGGAATACGAGCCCATGGCTAGATTTCAATTTACAGGAAGGATTATTGTTTCGAGGAGGACAGCTATGTGTTCCAGACTGTTCGATGAGGGAAAATTTAGTAAGAGAGAAACACAGTGGCGGACTAGCGGGACATTTTGGCATCGATAAAACGTTGGAGCAGCTCGGGCATTTTTATTATTGGCCAAAAATGAGCCGGGACGTGCAGAGGTATGTGACCAGGTGTAAAATCTGCCAACTGGCGAAAGGACACAGCCAGAACACTGGACTGTACACCCCCCTACCTGTTCCGAGCAGGCCGTGGGATTCGGTCAGCATTGACTTTGTCCTAGGATTGCCTAGAACGCAGCGGGGATATGATTCAGTGATGGTGGTGGTGGATAGGTTCTCGAAAATGGCTCATTTCATTCCTTGCCGGAAGACTAGCGACGCCACAAACGTGGCACACCTCTTCTTTACAGAAGTAGTTCGATTACATGGCTTACCTAGAACTATTGTATCAGACAGGGATGTGAAGTTCACAGGACATTTTTGGCGTACCCTGTGGAAAAAGTTGGGCACGCAGTTAAATTTCAGTTCTGCGTATCACCCGCAGACTGATGGACAGACAGAGGTGGTGAACAGGAGTTTGGGCAACTTGTTACGAAGTTTGACAGGAGAAAACTCGCGATTATGGGATCGAGCTCTTGCCCAGGCAGAATTCGCTTATAACGATTCGCCCAATCGGAGCACCGGATTTAGCCCATTTCAGATTTTGTATGGTATGCATCCTCGAGGGGTACATGAACTACGAAATTTGGGATAGCTAGAACGGAGAAGTGCAGATGGGGAAGATTTTGCTGAAGCAATGAGCGAACTGCATGAAAAGGTCAAATTAAGATTGCAGGACAGCACGCAGAAATACAAACAGCATGCAGACGTAAAGCGGCGAGAGGTACATTTTGAGATTGGAGACGAAGTCCTTGCGCATCTGCGCCGGGAACGGTTTCCTAAGGGAACATATAACAAATTGAAATTCAAGAAAATCGGTCCATGCAAAATTCTGCGAAAATTTTCAGCTAATGCATATGAAATTCAGTTGCCACCTGATATAGGTATATCACCTATATTCAACGTGGCAGACCTGTTCCCATATCATGCCCAGGCGGAAGATGATAGGATGGTACAGCCACAACGGGACACCCAGTTCGAGAGCAGTCTTTGGAAGAAACAGTTGCCTTCGGTCCGGACCCATGAAATCGAAGGAATCCTCAGCACACAGGTAGCCAAGAAGACGCGCAGGAAGGAGTATCTGCGTTACCTCGTCAAGTGGAAGGACCGTCCAATGGAGGACAACTCCTGGCTCGACGAGGCACAGATTCAGAAGGCTGGCTACTCGGTGGAGGAGCTCATGGGACGGAGCCATGAGTTCTCTTTTACCCCGGCAGCCTGATGCAGGAGCATCTGGTCAACAGGGTGAAGACCGAGAGAGGGCGAACAAAGTTTCTGAAAAAGATTGGGAATGAGACACAGTTCACTGAACGGACAACAAGTCTGTCAAGTTCCTATGTTTTTGTTTTATTTCTTTCATGGTCAACTACATTATTAACTTTCTGTTATTTAAAATTTCTGTTCATTATATTTAAAATATTGTAATAGGTTCTAGTTAGAAACGATAATAGTAGGTTAGGGTCAGTAGGTGATTAACAACGAATCCCTATGGTAAAAAGGCAGACAAAGTAAACTAATTGATAGTCAAGAAAATCATGCCTATAGTAACTGCAAAACAAACTGTAATTGAATAACTACCAGCAGTTATCAAACTGCCTGAAAACATTGTATAAAAAGACAAGCAAGATAACCCAGAGGGGTTCAGCAACGGAGCATTTACATGAGAATAAAGAAATATACATTTTCCTTCATCTTATTCAGTGCACAAGCAAACAAATTGTTCATATATATATGTCCTCAGTAACAAAAGCCTGTATATACAGTGTTGTGTAACTATTTCATTTTTATTTAAATATATCAACAGTGTTTTACAGTATTCAAGAAGCTACGAACTGGCAGAGAAGAAAGTGAACAAAAGGCGGAAAGAACCAGCACCCACAAAGGGTCAAACTAGACAACCACACTAACCGGGTAAGCAACCAGAACTATCAGTGAACGAGTTTATCTATCACTTAATATTACAATATATTTTTCTGCATAAAAATTACATAGACTGTGCATCGAGGTGTAGCCGAATAGAGTTGCAACCGACCCACAAACCCTCCTACGTTGCGGCCAAGGGTTTGACAAACCCAGAAAGTCCAGACTCAACAAATAGACAGACATTTCACATAACAAGCGACTGTAATCGTGACCAGGACCAAGAACCATTACAAGAAAGTAAAACGAGAGCAGGACTACCCGGAAGGAATCGACGGAAGCCATTGCGAAGATACGGGAGCCGGCCACACCTGTAAAAGACAGAGAAGGTGGAAGGTCAGGGTTTCTTTCCCACAAAACCCTCGCATGAGAAATTGATGCCATAACGACTGTAAATGAAAACCCTGAGTATGCAGAAAGGAGAATAGACATACCTGACAGTGTGCCGGAACAGTAGGCCAACAGAACCCCGAAACAGAGACCCCTGTCCACAGAGGGGCTGCAGAACGTTAGTCTCGGTGCAAACAGAGGAAAAGAAATTATAGCATGGAACTGTGACATACCTTGTCCAAAGAGCCGAGCGTCGGAGAAGAACTAAACTGGAATTCCATCGACCTGTGCAACTGTCGAACTGAGCGGGCCGAGCATTATTACGCTATAGTCTAAAATCACAGATTTGTCAAGAAGGCCAGACCAGACAGTAACCACAAAAGCGAACAAAGGATAGTTCTTACCGACATGAAAACGAAATGAACGCATGGTGGAACCATAGCAACTTATCAACAAAACCAGGAGCTGGATAGACCCACATAGTAACGACAAGGTATAGCTGAGCAACATCATATCACCACAGAACCGGCGGAAATCCAAAGGGGTTTCATCACAGACCGAAACAACTCAGAGGCGGAGCCAAAACGATACAGAGACCACTGAGACTAAGCGTCGAAGGCAAGAATGACCGCAAAGGCGCGAACCGGGTAACAAAAAGCGAGGTAGGGTTTGCCAAGTTCGAGGAGAACAGGTGTCCAACGGAGGATCAACACCAAGTACAGCCGAGTTGATTGTTAATTAAACTTAAATCAATTTTCAATTACCATATATCCCAACCAGTTCAATAGCGTAAGTCCACATAAGCAGAGGCAAGGTGGGACCACGTGGGCTGGCCCAATCACAATTGGATTGGTTTATGAGAATGCAAGGCACCCCACCAGATATGTTTGGACCAAGAAATACAAAAAAATAGATGAACAGGTTCTGAGCACTTGCCTTTTTGTTGTGTGAAAACTTTCACACATACTCAAAAGAAATCCATGGAAACACAACCCTTAAGCAACCATAGAGGAGAAAAATTTCACCTAGAGAATTTTAAAAAAATCAGATATGAAGTTGACCACATAAAAAAAAGTGTTTACAACAAACAAAAAAAAAAAAACAGATTAGATTTGAAAACAACCCAAAAAAATATGCAACAAGAAACCAAAGAATATTCAACATAAACTACAGTAAACCACATATGTGCACGACAATATGGATTTTGTACATGGGCATACATTGCACAAATACGGAGAGGAAGGGCTCAATAGCTAGATATTGAAAAATAGAACCTATAAAAAAGAAAAAAGAAAAAAAACCAAAAATGGATGTATGTAGCTAAAGATATCATATTCAAAAGAAATCATTACATTTAGCTATCATGGCAAAAAAATGGTAAACCTGAAACTCAAAAGGTTTTTTTAAAAACTTTAGGTTAAAAAAAAACAAAGCTAGTTTAAGAAAACTAATTAAAAAATAGGCAAAACAAAACCTAAGTTAACAAACCAATAGTCATTCCTGGTTGAGTTCACTTTTCTAGAGCCAATGTTGAAATTAGACTTTTGAAAAACTATAATATTGTAGAAAAAATTCTTTGATATAATTATAAATTTTAATTGCTATGAGATTTAATAATAAATCTATAAAATAATAAGTGCTCCAATGTTGAAATTAGACTTTTGAAAAACTATAATATTATAGAAAAAATTCTTTGATATAATTATAAATTTTAATTGCTACGAGATTTAGTAATAAATCTATAAGATAATAAGTGCTCAAACGGAAGAAAATGTTGTTACCAAAATCTTCTTGCTAAAAGAAGTAGAAAATAACAGTGTGCTCTGCTACCATGCTAGAATATTAAAAATATACATAAACATATAACAATATAAAATAATAGAACTTTACTAATCTAACCTCCTATGCTTAATAATAACACTTAATAAATAATAAAAAGGAGACAAAATGAAAAGACACACCAATTTTACATGGGAAAATCCCAATTGGAAATTTTTTTATAGAAATGTACTAACATATTTATTATAATAAGAATTCTCCAAACTTACAAAAAGCATCACCACAAATTTTTCACTACTTCACAAAAATAAAACTTTGATATTTTGATGTGTCTCATGAAACTCCCTAAACTCTATTAGATACTATGTGGAAAATTACATCCCAATAACATACTGGAATACTATAATTTCACATTTTTATATGATAAATTATTACAAAAATATGTTATTCCATAATAAATGTAAAATATACTTCTTTTACATGAAATTAGAATTTATTATTAAATCATTCAACCACTCAATCTTGATCATCAAACTCATAAATACATATGTGTAAAATAGAAAAAAATAAATAAATATAATTTTAATTATTTAAATTAAAAATATAATTTTTTTTATAATGTGTAAACATTATTCATATTACACATCTCACACCTATTAAATTAAAAAAATTTAGCTTTTAAAAACACATTTTTAATCCTATTAAATTATAAATATTTCTCTTTTTTTTTTTTCCGAAGGTGGTAAAACCTATCAACTCAGGTGTCAAACCAACAGTGAGTACAGCCATCTCTGGCTGCTATCCGCGAATGCTGGGTTGACTCATCACTGTTAAATAGGAAAACCACGCCACCTGACATAACCCTACTGGTGGTCCGTAATCGGGAGCAGGCTCTCACTCCTGCCAGATGCCTCTGGGTCTTGGGCCGTTAACCTGTTTCCTTACGTCCGAGGAAGACGAGCTCTTAGCCAAGCAGAAGCAGTTTTACGGCATACTCCAGGCCGAAAATATTTCTCTTTTATTTGAATATTAAAACACATTTTTAATCTTTTCCAAAATCTAATGAAAGCCAAAATTAATTTATGTAAACGTGTTTTAAAATTTGTTCGCAATACTCCATATTCACAATCCATATTCACCGTGTATATTTTATTTAATATAATTATAATGATAATAGTTATATAATATAAAGCAAGTAATCAATATCATTTTTTTGGATGGCTCCTATTGGGAGTGAGCTGTTCCATCTTTTTGAAAAGGATCCAAGCCCAGACGTATTCGCCATTCAAAGAATCCACTAAAAGCAAAAATATTGATTATATATGTAAATACCCACCTCTCCTGGAGTATCGGTTGTAAGGGTAATCAGTGCACCTTACTCGCACTCCTTCACTTCCGCTTCCGCGTTATAAAACCATTTAAACCCGTCTAGTCTATGGTAGAAAATGAACATTTATTTTTCCTTGGAAGAAAGTAAGTGGTATATTTACCCTATTAACGCACATAAATCTCATTACTGGAATCCTTTTCATTTTGTTGGAGCTTTTGAACTATTTAAAGTTTTGCTTTATTGTATAAAGTGAAACAAGGTGAAATTTATAAGTGTTTATAGTATTAAAAAAATTAATTCATTATCATGTTGTAAAAGATTAAAATATAATTGTTCTAATTTCAAATTTTTAAATGTAATAAAATTTATGTATTTTTATTTTTTATAATATTTAATAAATTTAAATTTGAATGTTTATTTTAATTGGTTTTATTTTGTTATGAGCTTATTTTTTTAGGACATAAGGAAACATGTTAATGGCCTAAGATCCAGAAACATTTGTTAGGAGTGAAAGTCTTCCCTTTTATGTATTATCAATGGGTAATTCCAGGTGGCCTCGTTTTCCTTGAAGAATGGTGATGAGTCAATCTGCATTTTAGGATAACAACTAGTGATAGTTGTCCTCACTGTTGGTTTGAAAATTGTGTTATGATAAGTTTTCCCACTGTAAAAAAAATGTTTTTGATTTTTTTTTTTTTTGTAATTTAGAATAATTACATATAGTAAATATAAGCACAAATGAAGATAATAGAGATGGGTTCAATACTAAAAAGTGGGATATATCTAAGAGAATTATTTTCAGCCATTTGCATAGAAATATTACCTTATTTATGTAATGTTTATAATAGTTTTACTTTTAGCTTTGCAAAATAATAATTCTTTTAGTTATTTTGTGATTACTATCTATATGGTGCATAGTAATGACAATTTCGAGATTACAATTTCTCACACACCAATACATTTTTCTATTATCACATATTAAAAAGGTTACATAAAATTTAACCCTAGTTGCACTTGTAACACACATCACATCAACAAAATGCAATTTTATTTGCACAATAAACTTATACCTTTTGCAATTGTTAAGCTCTTTTTCATATCCTAGATCATTTTAGATCTAGGGCTTCCCTAATTTGGTTATCTTGAATTTTCTTTGACTGAGAAGCTTTTACACAAGGTTGTCATTTTTTGAGAATTGACCATGATACTCTCATTTTGTTTGACAATATCCTTGTACTTTTTCTTTTCACTTCTTCACAACAACCCATTCCCCTTATTTTAACTAGACCTCCTTTTCTCCTTAGAGGGAAAAGGTGAACTCCACTTTTTAGAAAACCCTAGGGAAAGATATGTGGGAAGAGGTTGCTCCTTATGTTGTGTCCCAATTCTTATAATTGTACTTATTTTTTTAGGTGCCATTTAAAATTTTTAACTTTATTTATTGTTGCTTATTTAGAAAAGTTTTCTTCTATTTATGCATTCTCATGGCACACTTCCTTTTCTTATGTTATTCCTTAAAAAAAAATTGACTTGGGCCACATTTGGCTTCATTGTTTGGTTATGAAGAAACGACGGGTTTCCTTTTACTTCCGTTCAAGGGATTTGACACTATTTGAAACTATTCATCTTTCTCCAAGACTAGGGATAGAGTTTTCTTCTAACAATTCTTGTTGAAATGTCCATACTTGTATCTCCACTATACTTGAAGGGAAGTTTTTCATAGTCTAGTGGATGTACATGATTCCAATTATTTGTTCAAAGTTATATGGCCTCAGTTTGACCTTATCCAAGGCTTTCTTATACACAGATCTCTACAACCAAGTACATGCTCAATCTTGAATTAGACTTATCTAAGAGTTGTCCCAACTTATTTCCAATAACTTCAAAGGTTTCATTGTCTTAAAGGTTTAGAGGAAGATTGGGAAACCTTATACATATTGGAAAATGTATGACATCTTGCACAACACCATGAATATGCTTCTTTCTTAAGAATTTGAAGGGTTTAGTCTCAAATATTATTATATTGATCCGGGATGCAATCAATTTAGTTATGATTTTGTAGACTGTGTTGCATAGTTCTATGGGTCTAAAATCCTCAAAAGTAGTAGGAAAAAACATTTTTGGGATGCCTGTAACAAATATGGCCTTAAAGGGACCTAACGTATTTCCTTATTATCTCAACTCCATTTCCTTTAATAGATCAACTTCATGTAAATCATATAACCCCATGAAAAAATCAATTAGAAAGCCAACTAAATTTGGAATCTTACCATCTTTAAAAGAGTACACCATAATTATTAGTTCCTTCTTACTTCATCGACCAAACCATCCTTATGTTCTTAGTTTAGAAAGTTTCTAGTAATAATTAAGATATAACCACCAACTTGACTGTGTTAATTGTATGGGATTCTTTAAATAATCTTTAAAATATATCAACCATTCCCCATATATATCTTTGATGAGGACACACTATCCTCATTTTCCTTCTACAACTTCTAAATGACATTATATCTCCTTTTCATATTGTCATCATTATGAAAAACCTTGAATTTTCATATCCTTACTTCATCGATACAAATCTATTTTTGACTCTCCAATTCTCCTCCTGCCTTTTCAGTAGTTATATATTTTTAAACTTCATCCCATGATTTTAAAATAAAATTCCCTCCTTCTAAGAAATAATTCACACTATAGTCTTTGTAATCTTATTCCAATTTTCCTACATTCCTTGAATTTTCAAAAGCTCATTTCAACAATGCCTCATTGGATCCCTTGAATTTGTAAAAATCCTATTTCAATGAAGTTTTTTAGTTGTACTAAATTGTATTGCATTTGTTTCACAAAAGAATGATTTTTTATTTTCATTAACTAGTTACCATAAATTGGTGAATCATCTCCTTATATTTCATGATTTATCTAGGAGGGATCATACTTGAAAGGTGCTAGAGGTTTTCTACATGAATCACTAATTCTTGTCCATGATTTAATCCTCCAAATTTCCTCCAATAGTTCATTCACTCTCATATATATATATATATATATATATATATATATATATATATATATATATATATATATATATATATATATCACAAATGTTCTCTTCTTCGAGTATTTTGGAGAAAAAAATCAGTCCATCAATCCATTCTTCTCTCTTCCCCCATATTTCACCATTATTCAATGACGAGCCTAGATCATGTTAACTTGGGATCTACCTAGCACCGGAAGACATCAAATCTCTTTTCACTTTAAAAGAGATTTTCATCTTAAGAAATTTGATCCCTCTCAGGGCTTGGTAGATCTGAAGTTAAGATGGATCTAGGATGGTTTAATTATTATTTATAAATATAATTATTAAATTCATATTTTTTGTTTTTAATTTTATGTTATTTTTGTCAAATCAAAATGTTAAAAATTACAAAATGTTTATCATACTAGGATCAAATACATAGGAGTTAAGTTTACTTATGAACCTCAAATATAAAGACCATTTTTAATAAAAAGCGAATCGGGTGAGGGGAAATCTTGGATAAAATATAATATTACAATATTATATGTTACCCAATATTTATTACCACCCTCACCCAATAAAAAATGGGTTGGGGGAAATACTAATTAAAATGTAATATTATTACATTTTACCTAACATTTCCCATCACACTCGAGCCTAAATATTTCATTTTACTCAATATTCCCCATCACCAGTACTAATTTTATAGTTGAGTTTGTTTACTTTTAAAGTTCAAATATAAAGAAAAATTACAGTAAGAAGTGGACCTGTTGAGGGGAAATATTGGGTAAAATGTAATATTATAGTACTATATTTTACCAAATATAACCTAGTAAAAAGGGGATGGGGGTAGGTAGAAATATTAGACAAAATGTAATAATTGTATTTTTCCTAATAGTTACCCCACCTCCAATCATATCCAGACAAATGTCCAACACAAACATATCCATAAAAAATTGTTACCTTTAAACTCTGAGACAACACAACATATGTTATTCCGGTGTACATTCTCTATTCGAATCTGGAATTTTTTCGCTGATGCTTTTCAATTCACTTTCAGGAGGATGTGCAATTTTGAAGAGTTCATGATAGACTAGATGAATGGTCAGAAGAATTATAGGACTCTCCCTCTATTCATCATCTGGGAAATTTGGAGGGCTCAAAACGGGTTCATATTTGAGGGATGAGAATTTGATTATTTCTGGATGATACACAAAATTATAACTTGGATGAAGGCCACCTCATACGATACTAAAAATGTTGTTGATCGATCCTATAGGATGAGGCCCTTTGCTTATCATACCCCTGTTGGTTTCTTTGATGGTTCTACCCAACATGGAGACTGTGGATGTGGTGCGGTGCTGCGCATTGACTAGGGAACTCAATATCATTTATGGTGGCATGGTGGCTCTGGTTCCAACACCAAGGTGGAGGCTATGGATTTATGGGGGATGCTTTGGTTTGCTATCCATAAGAACATTAACTCTCTAAATATCTATGGTGACTCGAAGGCATTGATTGATGGCATCAGGGGAACTACTGGATTCTTCCCCCCTTCTCCTGGGGTGGCTCAAGAGGATCAAGCACATCCTAAGTCTGCTACTCTCGTACACCATCTCACATGTATATCAGGAATGTAATTCAATGGCTGACAACCTCTCCAAGGCTGACCTGGGAAGATCTTCTGGTACAATGCAATATAGGTACTTGGTTGAAAACAAAGTCCTGGAGGAGGGTTGCCTCAGCCTGCCCTGAACATGAAGCCACTCCACAAGCAGGATTCAATGACGATTTTGTAGTTATTCTGATGATTTATGGTTTTTAGAATTTGCATTTTTGCTACAATTTAGAATCACAATACTCAGATAATGTTTTACTTTGTGTTGATATGGACAATTTCATAATTGTTGTTGGAAAATTTGGTTATTTATTTTATATTACTCTGGAACCTTTCTTATCCAACACTATGTTTTGACTGGATGGATGAAGCTATGGACTAAGTATGTGTAATATTTTTATATTATAATAGAAGCAATGTTTTTTTTTTTTTTTTTTACCTTTACAAACTACATAGATTCAACATCATCATTTTCAACAACTAATTATGTATCTAAATATAACATCAAACTAAGACAAATCTAGGATAGTTTAATCCCCTCATTAAATAGGCTATATTCCACATGAATACCATAGGTCAATATCATTGGTTCTTAAAGCCATGGGTCAATACCATGAGTCATTTTTTTATAGGATTATTTTTATTTTATTTTCAGTGAGTTAAAATGTTTACATTATGTTACGTTACACATTTCTAGCATACTATAGACATTATAACTCAACTCAATGAAGGAATTACATATATCTATCATACTAAAAAGTAATTGTTTATTTTTTATTTTAATTACTTTATCTCACTATATAAAGTTTGATTTAAAATAAAGGTGAAAATTGAAGTATTTTATTTATGGATGACATTGATTTTTAAAGTAACCTTATTAAATTTTTTTAAAGTATCGTTATGCACAACATATCTCACATATACATATATTAGCTCACACACACACACACACACACACACACACACACACACACACATATATATATTAATTTTTTTAATGTAGCGTTACGTGACAAGATCTCCCTCATGTACTGGGATGTAGAGCGTCTTTCGGCACAACAAGAAAAAAATGATATCTCCTTCGCATATGGTATTCCTTCCTTGAAACATTTGATTATTAAGCAAACCTTCTCACTATTCCTCTCTCAAAGTAGAGAGCATAAATGTTGACCACTGAGAAGTTGTTGTTGAACTTTGTTTATAAAAAAATTACAAAATGGAAGAATTTAGGAAAGGGGACTCTAATTTATCTAACAAGTCTTTCCATAAAGTTAGCTATCCTCTAGACTTCCTTGTGCTCCCAATAAATTAGAATCCCATCCTTGAAATAAATGGGTTGCATTTCATTTATTTTCCTCTTCCCTTTTGATTGTTTAATGTAACAAAAGGACATCAATATTATACTTCTCCAATACCCTCTTAATGGATCTTTTTTAATGGACTTATCCACCCCATGTGTGTTAAGGAAAGGAAATTCAATCTTAATCTTTAGGGAGCCTTCCTTACTTTAAAAGAACCATATTTTTTTGTTTATTTTTCCTTCTTTATTTTTTTCATGTCTTTATTGGCCTAAGGTGAGGAAAGATATTCTTCCTTAAGTTGATTGAGAAGAGGATTGAGATTTTCCAACATCTAATTCCCACTCAATTACTATATGATTTACTTCATTCTTGATCTTAAATGGTACTTATTCTTACTGCTTGGAGTATTATATTTCACATTAGAGTTTTGTACATTATTCAAACAACTATAGTATAAAATTATGTTGTCACCTTCCCTAATTTTATGAAATATTATTCTTCTTTATGAAGAAAACTCCTTTTCATCCTTGATATGACCCTTCAATAGAGTATGAATTATAATTTCACTACCCCCTTTCAAATATTCTTTCTTATTATTCCCTGTTAGCTTCTTAGAATTTAATCCTTCATTTTTCCCATGCATTTGGATTATATCCTATTTATGAAGTTCTCCTCCTTTGGCCAAGTTTGCAAGGAAAATTGTTCCTCTTTATGTTTAAACTTCATATGGATTCGTTGATTTAGGTTAAAGTCCTTAATTTTTGTGTTAATTTCCTTTCCTCCCTTGCCCTAGCAAAGGATTGGAGAATATTGCTTGTTTTTTCTTAGGAAAATATTTCTATAATAGAGTCTCTAGATCCCTATTCTTTCTGTTTTAAGAAATGTGTTTCCTTTATCTTTCCATTCATCCCATACCACGGAATTTTCTTGAACTTTAATAGAGTGAGAACTCAACAAACTAATCTCTACATATCTTATATTTTTCCTTGTAGTCCATGTTCTTCCCAAGGCTCTTTATGGGTCGTTTCCTATGGAATCTAGGTTTTCCTTTGGCTTATTTTTGTGAATCATCATCCAATTTATTTTTCTTAGGGACACCTCTTTTAATATGTCCATAAGATTTATATGTAGTACACCTAAAAGGAATTTGAACAGAATACATTTATTACATGTAGGACCATCTCCGTATATAAATTATTAAATCATTTAAGAGTCCATTTCCTAAGATCAATTCTACACAAATATTAGCTATTGACATTTCTTCCTATCTAATGGTCTTCTCATCTATGTTAACAATTATTCCAAATCTTTTGCATATGGTCCCAAGGCTTCTCTTTTGCTACAACTCCAAGGAAAAAAGGGAAATAGGGCTGTATCCTAGTTGGTGTCTCCAAACTTTTCCAACTCATTTGGATGGGGTTTTGTTTTCAAGGACACTCCCATGGAATTTCCCTATGAATGTTGCTTCCTAGTATGGACTTGTTAAAACCTCTCTACTCCTTCAAGAATATCCTCTCTCTCTCTCTCCCCCCAATCATCCTTCAAGAATATCCTCTCTCCTTCCCTCCCTTTCTATCTCTCTCCCTCTCCCTCTCTCTCTATATCTCTCTCTCTCCCCCTCTCCCTCTCCTTATAAATTTACTCAAATGTCAAGTGTAGACACCTGTTGGATACATAATTAAATTCCACATACAACAAGAACTCACTTTGCATACTTCTAAGTAGATCGACATCGAAAAAAATTGAAAATACATGAAAAAAGTATTTTCATTTTTTTCATGTATTTTCAATTTTTTTGGATGTCGGTTTGTTCAGAATTATAATTAATTATAATTATAGTTATTAATTTAATTTAATTTATTTTTATTTTTATGTAATTTGACTAAGTCAATTTTTTTAATGAAATAGATAGGCTTTTGTATTAAATCAAACTAGTTACAAGGCCAGGTCCTTTTAAAAATTCAAATGATATTACAACTACTAAGCTTGTATAGGTCCAAAAATGGCCTTGATTTCTATTACACTACCTATTTATTATATAACTATATTGATAACATCTTAAATCCTTCCAAAAAACTCTTGAGACTAAGAAATATTTTCAGTACATAATTCAAAATAAAAAGTAACTAGCCTCCACTTGATGAACCATAACCAGTGTTCAGGCCCGCGTTTACCTATGCTCTCGCTTGTGCCAGTTGTTCCCGAGTAGGAACCTGAATTGAGCTCACCTGCTCCCTTGCATCCTTTCCAACACTACTTTCGTGCACTCTCATGTTGCTTGAAACTTCCAATTTTCTCAGACAAATTTCCACTCTGTCCACTTTGCACTGCAATCTTTCAATTTTTCTCTAAAGCAAGTCTATTTTTTGGCTGAGTAGTTACAACTAAATTTGACTTTCTGTGGCCACCATTTCTTCTTGCTAATTGAGCAAAGATATAATATGCTCCATGGTTGTAGAGATATAATCTACCTTACGAGTGATTTCCTCATTTTCCCAGTTGGGAGAGACCTCTTCATTCTCCCTAGAAGGCGAACTCTATAATGTTCCTTCCATTTTCACTCTAGCACCTCGAGTGACAGCTACACCTACAAAGTCTCAATTCCAATAAAAAACGTCAATATTTAGTATGGCGACCTTACTAATCTTAAATAAACTTCCTCTTGACCTACCCAGGCCTATCAACAAGCATAGCCACTCAAAATCTTTAATTTATTGTCCGTCCTTATTCATTACCACGTCCAAACATTCCTTGCTCGTTTTATCGCCATGTCGATTTTCAACCAATGTCATTAAGACTTTGCTACTCAAGTGTGTTCGCCTCACCATTCCAAAGGAGGTATTAAACTGTAGTTCCCATTTGAATTTTCTGGAATAGAGGCTAATCCTCCATCTGTACCAAGACTTATGAACAAGTGTGACCCTCATCCAGGTGTTTGGGAGGCTCGAGCCCTAGCATTAAATCTATGTCGTCGTTCAACAATGTAAGGGATCATTGGTTGAGGACAAAGTTTGAAATGATACCATCAACCTTTCCAATTGCGGGATTTGTCCTTTAATTATTATTATTCCAATTGAAGCACTATTTATATGAAGATTGATTTCTAATTTCATGGCAAAGGTTTAAAAAATAACAAATGTGCTTTGGTCCTGTGCCAACATTCCTTGGTTCAGGGCCACACCTTTATTCGTGAACACATCTGCTATGAAATTTAGATGCCTCTTAACATGATGAAATTCCACTTAGTCAAATTTCCTAATTTGCATTCTAATCCTTTGTAAAATTGGGAGCTGAACATTGGTGGGATTCTCTTGGATTTGACTACTTATTGGATGATGACCATGGAGTCCCCAAATACCATCAAGTGTAGAATTTTCCTCAGAATGACCAACTCTATCCCCTGCCATAACGTCAAATATTCTATTTGGTTATTTGTAGCGCTCTCCAAGTACCATGAAGATTGAATCTTTATTTCTTCATCGGGGCAATAGGTAAACCTTCCCGCTGCTACCCCCAAGTCAAAATATTTTAGTAGTAATTGTAAATATTATTTTATTTATTTTTAATTTAATTTTTTTTTTTTTGACGTAATTTAATCGACTCAAAGCATAAAATACGTTGCAATATTTCTTCCTACAAAATTGAAAAACACCCCCTTAAAACAATTAAAACATTAATATTTAATTTATAAATACCATTAAATTTTTAAAATATATTAATATAATTATACTAAAATATTGTTTTATGGACTTACACTAGTTAAAAATCTTTGAGGCTATTGGATCATGATGTCATAACTTTCTTGGTTATTCACTTTCACTCTCAAACAAAATATCAAACCTTTTAAATTTTTTTACAAGTGTTAATGCCATTTATTATTAATGGGTTTGCATTTTTCTTTAAGAAGTGAAATATTGTTATTGTTACATTGTGGTTTAAGCCTGTTAAGTGCTAAAAGCATGTATTTATATGTAATCTGTACTTCCATTTATAAGTAAAATGAGGTAAGATTTCTAATTAAGTAAAGTGTGAATAAAATCTTCTACTCACTAATTATTTAGTAAAAACATTTTATAGTTAATGCTGACTTCAAATTAATGGGAAATAGAATTTATATTAATAAATTTATATTAATTGGAAATAAAATTTATATTAATTATTTTATAAAGAAATGGTTATTATTTAAAAAAAATTGTAATGGCTCCCAAAATTTTAGCATGTTTTTTTAAAATTTTAAATATTTTTATTGTTTAAAGCATTTTCAGATTTTTAATTATTTCTTAAATAAATTGTTAATTTTGATGGTTTATATTAATTAGAAATTATAATCTTGCAAAGAAACATAGATTTTTATGGAATATTAGAATTCAATGAAAGATATTTTTTGATATAAAGGTAAAATAATTTTTATTTCTTAAATCAAATTTGAAACAATAAATATTAAGGCAGTTTCATAACTTTTTAGTGTGGAGTGAAGATAGATATTCAATTTTTTGTAAGAGAATATTAGGTGTGCGAAAGAAATAAAATAAAAATAATTAAGTATCTAGGGTCACTTCAACATTTATGCTTACATAATAAAAAATAAGAGGAGATACCAATAGACTTTATTCAAGGTTTACCAAAATCAGGAAGCACGGATGTTATTTTTGTGATCATGGATAGACTCAAAAAATATGCACTTCCATAAAACAACCTGAGGAAGTGTTCATAAAGGAGATTCATAGGCTTCATGGATTTCCTAAAGTAATAGTAAGTCATCGAGATCCAAATTTCATTGGAAATTTAAAGAGCTATGGGAGATAATGAGAACACTATTAGCTATGATTTCAACATATTAACAAAAATAGTTACAAATGTGTAGAGTGTTATCTTCATTGCTATTCTTTAGACAAATAATCTCAAGGGATCAAATGTTTCATCTAGTAGAATGGTGATATATTACCACTTATTGCACATCTACTAAAATGTCTCCATTTGAAGCTTTTTATGGATACCTAGCTCCTAGTATCACATCCTTTTCTCAAGAACAATCTAAAGTATAAACAATAGACTCACATATGGAAAAGAATGAAAAAACATTGAAATACTTGAAGAAAACCTTCAAATGCTCATGAAAAAATGAAGCATCAAACATATCAACATCAAAGTGAAAGACCATTTGATGATGGTGATTAGGTATTGTTGAGACTACAACAATAGAAACAATCTACTCTCAAACAAAAGGCGAATTAGAAAATAGAACCAAAATTTTATGAACAATACAAGATCCTTCATAAGATTGGAGACATGATTTATGAGGTGGATTTGCTTTAGTCTAGCATTCATAAGGTCTTTCATGTATCTTGCCTAAAAAAATCCAAGAAAAACTATGAAAGTGTAAAGGAAACTTTCAAAATTAGACAAAGAAATAAAATTAATTCTTGAATTAGAAAAAGTTATAGATCAATATTCTCTTTCTCTTCAAAATGAAACCATTACAGAATCCCTATTTAAGTGGAAGAGTGTGCTCCAAAAGAAGTTACATAGGAAAATAAGCAATTCATAAGTAAAAACACTTATTAGAAACATTGAGGGTGAAGACTTTTTTAAAGAAAGGATTATTTTAAAAGATCACCCCTCATTAGTTATAGTTAAATCAACCTAGTCATAGGTTATATAATGCTCATTTTATCTCATTTATACTAAAGAACATTCATTTGTATAGGCATTTTATCTTATACATTGAATACATTGTAAATATAGATTTTTCTTTCAAAATACTTATTTATTTATTAAATATTTAATTATTTTAAAAAGATAAAATTAATTATCTAAAAAGATAGAATTGCTTATTTTTCCCTTTTTCATGCTATTTAAATATTTTATTATTTAATTTATAATATAAAGTTGTTGTTGTTTTTTTTTTCCTATAAGTATATGCTATATTTTTTTTTTACTATTTTCAAATAAATCTTCCAAAATTTTAAATTAATTATTAGTATTACTAGATGGATGATAGAAATTTAAAGTTCAAGGAATATGCCATAATATTTATAGTAATATTCATAAATCAAAAGTTAAGTTACTTGTTGATTAATTTATCTTAAATTAATTAATTAAAAGAATGTCATATTAATATATGTTATATTGGGCATGTGATATTGATAAGCCACGGCATTATAATAAAAGCTATTTATAAAATAACAATTTCTATAATAAAATAGAGATGAAATTTTCATAATTAAAAAAAATTGTTAAATATTTTTTTAAACTATTTTAAAATAAATCTTCCAAAATTTTAAATTAATTGTTAGTATTACTAGATGGATAATAGAAATTTGAAGTTCAAGGAATATGCCATAATATTCATAAATCAAAATTGAAGTTAGTTGTGTATTTTAATTAATTTATCTTAAATTAATTAATTAAAAAAAGTCATATTAATATATATATATTGGACATGTGATATTGATAAATCAAGGCATTATAATAAAAGCTATTTATAAAATAACAATTTCTATAATAAAATAAAGATGAAATTTCTATAATTAAAAAAAATTGTTATATATATATATATAATAGATTAATATTTTTCTATATATAATTAATAGATTAATAATTTTTAACATTTACTCTCCTCTATTATATTAATTATGAAAAAGTAGCATCAAAGTATTAGGCATGCAATTTACTAGTAAAAATTCAAATAAGAAACAATATTCCCAAGCAAATTGAACATGATGTTACAAAAGGTTAGTATTTTTCGAGGAATATATCATATGCTTTTACTTCCGGTCCCTTATTTGTTTGAAAAAGGGTTAGAATTGGAATTCATGTAAACTATTATTGAAGATTAAAATTAAGGATTATGTAAAAAATAAAGTTTATTGGATAATAATGGTTAAGTAAAAAAGTTGAAATGGAAGATTTCGGTTTAATGATATTATGCTTGTGTTTTTAAATTTTACTAAAATATAATAAAATACACACAATTTTATTGAAGACGTAACCAAATTGAAAATAATATAATAAATCAGATATATTTAATAGTTATAAATTTAATTAAAATAATATATATATATATATATATATATATATATATTTTAATTTAATTTACTGATTTTATAATTTTATTTTATTTTATTTTATTAAAATATAATAATATATAAAATTTTATAAAAGAAGTAAGATAAATTCAAAATATATATAAAATGTTTAATGTTTTTTTTCTAAATGATAATTTTGTATTTATATGTAAGTTTTATAAGGTTGACCATGTAGGCAAGGTTCACCTCCCTTACATATTAGGCACAACAGACAAAATTGCGTACATTTTGAAAAAGAACAATATTACAACCACCTTTAAACCCATGAATACCATCAGCACTTGCCTAAAATCGATCAAAGATCTAGTTGATCCCAAATGCCACAAAGGAGTGTACATGGTTCCTTGTTCATGCGGAAAAACCTAGATAGGGGAAACCGGTCGATCCATCCTTACCAGGATTCAAGAACATACCGCCAACATAATACACAACCGCTCTAAAACTCCAGCCTGGTTGAGCATTCCAGCGAAACCAATCATCATGTCTGTATAGAAAACATGAGTGTGGTGGCCAAAATCGATCATTATCACCATAGAAAATTTAGAGAAGCCATAGAAATAGGTAAACACCCAAACAACCTCAATTGGGATGAAGGATGGAAAATAAGTGACAACTGGATTCCTTCTTTAACCTCCTAGACTGCCCTCTCTTGTCATCTCTCCCTCTCCTCTTTTCACTACACTGGTCACCTCCATTCCTATCCTTACTTTTCAACCCCCACACCTCATATCCTAAATAATCACTAACCCTAATCTAAAATTTTTTAATTCAGATTTCAACTAAAAATATAAAGTTGTATTAGTTAAAAATTAAAAATTAAAATTAAGTAAAATTATTTTTAAAGTAGATAATTTCACAATTTAGATTAATATTAATAATATTATCAGTGAATAATATTATTATTAGAACATTATTTCTTAAACTAACAAAATTAAAATCAATCATTTCGAAAAAAAAAATCTATTCTAAAAATTTATGCCAAATTAAAACTAACATTAATTAACTAAATTAAAATAATTAGTTAAAATAATCTCAACCAAAATTACATTAATATTAAAATTAACTTTACCATTAATTGTTAAAGAATTTTTCTAAATTAAAATTCAACATAAATTAAATGATTATGAATATTAACATTATTAATAATTTAAAAAATTTTAAAAGACAAATTTATTCTAAAAATTTATTCCAAATTAAAAATTAATTCTTAATCTAACAAAATTAAAAATCAATTCGAAAGACAAATCTATTTTAAAAATTTAAAATTTTATTCTAATAAATAAATAAATAAATAATTAACATTAATTAAATAAATTAAAATTAGTTAAAATAATCTCAATCAAAATTATATTAATATTAATATCAACTTTACCATTAATTTTAAAGAAATTTTTCAAAATTAAAATTCAACCTAAATTATATGATTTGTGAATATTAACATTATTAATAATTTTAAAATCTTAAAAAGAAATATAAACATCCTTATTAAAATTCTAAAATAGAATTAAAATTAATTAGAATTAATTGAAATTATAAAACAAAATTAATAAAAAGAAAAGTAATAAATGGAAAAAGAAAAATTAATTAAAATTATCATTAAAAAAATTTATTTAAAATTATCATTATAAATAATGGCATGGTCGGCTAACAAAATTCACTCCCCACATAGCTCACTCCTCTATTTGTCCAACTCTCGCGAGATCTGTCCTTCACATTTATAGATCTATCTTGATGGTGAGTCACGGTGAATGGCTCAAAACGTGGATTCTAACAACAATGGATGTGATAATTCCGGAAGAAAATTCTACACACATGTAAGTTTTTGTTTAGATCATAGCAAATACATCAGATCGTATATAGTTATATTAAAATAAAAACTGAGCTTTCTTATTTAACAAAACTATAAAATTTTTGAGTCACTCCAAATTAGACTACAAAAGATAGGGTTTTGTAGGTATATATCTTACAAAACTGACCCACCAAAAAGCAAAATTTATATGTCATATTATTACTCATTGATAATGCAGTGCTTAATAATTGTGCCATGTCAATCATTTTAGCTCTAAGGAATAAGATAGCGCCTGATTTGGCCATTGATTTTTAAATCTCTTAATTTTAATTTACACCCTTCTTTAACACATAAATAAGCATTTTTATTAAGATCATGGTAAACATGGAAATATGCTATTAAAGGTAACACTTCGTCTACTTTACTGATTCTTTTCATAATACTTTCTAAAATTTTATCTTTGGGAAAGGAGCCTTTGACCAAATGTCAGATAATGAGAGATCCTCCTAAAATAGTGAGAGAAACCACCTGATTTTCTTTGCCCCTGAATCCCTTGGTACAAAGCATAAGCTTAAGCTTGGTTGTTTGTCATACATATTAAACCTCATGGATACTCTACAACTTTAACTCCTTCCCTCTCATCACCCAAACAAAATGTTATTAAAAAAAAATGTATATTAATATTTAACTTAAAATATTTTACAAAATTAAATTCAAACCAATAATTAATAAATTGAAAAAAATTATATTAATATTAAAGTTTATTAATAATAACACATTATAAATAAAATAAAATTTCCCCACGAATAAATCACTTTATAAAGATCATTGTGTGGGGAGAACTGGTGGAAAATGGAGGGAGCTAGGGTTTCAATGAGCGGGCAAACGAGGTCTAGAGTGGCCGCCAAGAAGTGCCCCTCGGATGGCACCCAAGGAATCGAGGAACCTGGTCACAAGAGAGCTCTGGCATCAAGGGGGCACACACTGGAACATCAATCCGACCTAAACAACCGAGACATTGGCTCGCACGCGAATTGGAATGGAGTACTTCCCATGGGGAAGAATACACACAAGGGGAACAAGGTCAAAGCAGGCCTGTCATATGGGTTTTCGCTTACTTCTTAAGACCACCAGAGATCAGGGGGAAATATCTGAGACGAAAAAGGATAATGAAAACAGGGACCTCCTGCACAGTAGTAAGGGAAAAGGTGCCACTGACACCTTCCATCCATTGGACAGCTCGTGGGGAAGTAAGATCAAACTGGCGCGATGGCAGTTCTAGGCAGATGGTCGTTGCTGTGGAAATGTAGGGTATCCCCTAGGTACAGAGTATCTCGCTATTGTCAGAGTGCTGAATCGCATCCAAATCGGGGATGGATACCTAAGGGCCTTGCAAGGGCACACAGAAAAGGGTGTGCGATAAGGCGAACAATCAAATGGGATAGTGGGATGTTGATGGAAGCTGGACCAACTAGTTGGACTGCAATAGCCGACCACAAAAAATCCTCCCCTCTTCAGTGAAAAGCGCTACAGGGTCTCCATTGGATCGGACATGGTTTGAATGTTAGGGCAATAATACCCTACAACACACACACAACTGGTCCCTCCCCACAGATATGGGAAGAAAGTCAATGGGAACAGGGCACCGGAACCCTGTTAGGAAACGTAGAGCCCACAATGAGCCGAAGCACAACTCCTGCTGCACAGACAAGCTACTCCCAAATGGCAACAAAACCTAGATCTCTAGTAAGTACCCTTTGTTTCCAAGTATTTGTCAAATACCCTACCGGAAAAACACATTTGATTTGGGTACATGGAACCGATAGTGTGATGCATATGAAGAACCTTATTTCTCAACAAGTTGGTTACCCCACCAGTTTACAAAATCTGATACATGGGGGCATAGCACTCCAGGACTCCAAGCCTCTTATGGACTACAAAATCACACTTGTATCAACCATAATTCTCAATCTGAGACTAAGAGGTGGTGTGGCAGATAACAATAAAAATCCTTATGGGGGAGAAGGAATTGGGAGTTGCTCAGCAAAAAGCGCAGAAACACATCAGGGGAAAAAAATGGATGCCTATCTTTCAAAAACATTCTCCAAGGGAAAAATAAATCCACAGTGACACCAAAACAAGCAAGTATGGAACCAAGGCCATATATTGTGGAGCAACTGAATTATACCCTAGAATTAAACATAGATATACTAGAAACAGATGAGCATTGTACTATATTTGAAAAACAAGCTATAATTTGTAGATTCAACTATTTTTGGCCCAAGCCTGTTGAGCTATTTCATTGGATTTTCACAAACTGGACTACACAATGTGAAATACATCTCTGCTCCAAGGGTTTCTTCATAGTGAACTTCCCTTCAGCAGAGGCTAGAGATATTATAATACGGGAAGGACCTTGGTTTTGGGGGTCCACGGGTCTCTTCATCACACCATGGTTTCTAGAATTTGATGCAAACACAATGGTTGTTTCAAGGATGCCAGTTTGGGTACGCTTGCACAACCTCCCAATACATCTTTGGAATCAACAAGTCCTTGTAGGAATCAGTAACACCATTGGGAGTTATATCAAAATGGACACCCAAAGACTAGAGGAAAGAATCTACACATTCACACGAATTTGTGTGGAAGTAGATCTCAGCAGAGGTCTGCCAGATTGAATTCACCTGCAGCATAAACAGAGGTGCTGGCCACAGGTTTTAGATTATGAAAATACAACATTCAGATGCAAAACTTGCCGACAAACAGGACATCTACAAAACACGTGTCTAGAAGCCAAAAAATACAATCGTAGGAAGAAGAAATCAGGGAAACAAGCCAAGGGATGGCAATTTCCTCCACTTCTCTTTGATGAGGAGGAGGAAGAGGATGTTGAAAATGTCATACCCAACGAGAACAATTAGATGAATAAAGAACCAGAAGCAGAGGATTTAAATCCACAAGATCAGATGGACTCTCAACAAGCAAAGATACCAGAAACAATGGACACTAGTGGAACCAAATGACAACACTTATCAGACACCTCAGAAGCTGATAAAGACAACCCCCAACCTATGGATGACACTTCACTAGCACTTGTATCTACATTACCGACTCAAGGGGAGTGGCAAAAGGTTGAGAAGAAAAAAGGGCGAAAAGCATGACCTTTCCCCACTTATACATTATTTTATTGCTTTCATGAACTTTGATCAGCAGTCAATGATTGTTGATGGAATGCGCCACAACATCTGCAACATGTAATTTTGTTTTAATTAATAAAATTACGATTTTTCTTTTGGAAAACAAATCACTTTATAAATATATGAAGAAAAAAATATGCATAACAGTTTATTATTTATTAAATTAAATTTTTATATAAAAATCACTAGAATTTTAGGGAATTTTATTAATGATTAAACACATGAGAGATAAAATCAAATTTCCCACAAATAAATCACTCATGTATGGAAAACAAAACAAAATATGTCTAAAGTTTATGATTGACTAAATTAAGTTTTTATGAAAAAGCACTCGCATTCTGGATATATTAGATTCAAATTTTATTTGTTCGTCCTTTTTTTTTTCTCAATTTAACAACTAAAATTTCCATTCAATCTCTATAGAAAGATAAACCTAAGAGGATTGACCTAACAAAATATTTATAATTAATTTTTTGTTTTTAATATCTAAATAATATAGAAAAGTAATAATCAAGAAAATTAAATCAAACTTATTTTAACGGTTTCTTAAAAAATTTGGAAGACTAATAAAAAAACAACTCTAAAATGTTATATTTTAAACATCCTTTTAATAGTTTAACTTCACATCAATTCTTTTATCTAATTTACCATATATTTATTGTTTTTATTCTAATAGTAACATGGGAAATTATATTAACATGTTTTTGTGTGATAGCACATTAAAATTACATCTAATACTTAAGTAGCATGTTTTTCTAAGGTATTTTTAGGGCAAGTATAAAATTAACTTACCTCCTCAACCAAAGGTTGGTTTATTAGATACATCTATAAATGTCTCAAATAATTTTCCTATAGAAAACACCATGAATTTTACAACATTTTTTTAGGATAGAAAAAATTACAGACAACAAACATCAACACTAATAACATAATATTTTTATGTTATCGATAGATGCTATCCAATTCAACAAAGGTAGTATAGCTGAAGCAATATATGCATAATTGATAGAAGAAACTAGGGCCATAGTTTTTCAAAATCCTTCATGCTTGAACAATTTGCAGTTGTTTTCTGAGCCCATTTATTTCCACTCTTAGCTCTTGTCTTTGGTTTCATTGTGTGGATAGGATGTCCATTAGTGAATTGACTTGGGCAGAAATCCTATCTATTCTCATGCCGAGGATGGAAAACTCTAGTTGCTCCTCTATTTCTATGGTGTCTGACTCTATTCGAGGGTTCTACCAACATCCTCACCCGCCAACAATGATTGTGTCAAAAGATGATTTATCTTCTACTATGTCATGAACTGAGGTCCAATTATCAATCTGTCATTAGTTGTAAACATACCATGTGACCATGATAAAACTGTAAACACCAAGAGGATGGAAAAGCATTGAAAGTAACCGACAATGGAAATTGGTTATACCTATTACCAATTGCTTATTGGCCTCCCCAATAGATCCATTCTTATTACATATAATACTTGGGCGGAATAACACTAGAATGATTACAAAGTAATTGTGCCTATTTGTCCACACACAAACCATCACATCCCATACCCAACTTAGCAACCACCAGCATGTTGATCACATAGAATATTGACAACCTACTTTCAGCACAGCTAAGAAATAACTATGCCACTTCCCTCGCATGAATACTTCCAATTTCATATCTAGAAACCCCATCTAATTATCCTATATGTTGTCCTTTTTCATTACCCCACTTTTCATCCACCTAGGGAGTTGTAGGTTACCTTTAATATCACACATGGCCTATGATCTCTTCCACGTGGATTTTTATTAACTAACTTCATGCATGTGGTTCTTGCTTTAGTTTTGACACCACCTCTAATTTGAATTTTCTTAAAGTTATGGAATCAAAACTTCCTATATGGTTCCATTAACCTTCATCATGCTGGGAGAAAATGACTACTTGATTGGCTAGAGATTCTTCCTGTGTGTTTAATTCTCTTAGCACACGCTTAGCTTGGGTTTTAGGGAAGGAGGAAAGGATTTCCATAAATCTCTTATAAAGGAAACTTAATTTAAGGTATGTGGGGGAAGTTCCTAGGTTGAGATGTCTAATTGTATTGTTGGATCCCCCCACTATGATATGTGAGCTAATGGGATGACTCTTGACCAAGATGGGTTTTTCAAGGAAGGCATACATTTCCACTCGGTTATTGGAAGCTATGCCGAGGCTCCATAAATAACATAAATTCATTTTCCCTCCAAAACCATAGAGTAGCCCCCTACCCCACCACACTAGCCACCCCTACCATATCTTCATTGTTAAGTAAATATTTGAGTATCCTTTAACTAGCTAAGAGTGAAAGGGAATTATCATGTCAAGGACTTATTTCAGTTAAATAAAACCCTTTATGATTGTATACCTAGTGTATCGGCTCATTCTACTTAAACCAACTATGAAGGGACTCAAATTTATTATTCTTTACTCTGCAACTCCTCAAAAGATAATTAAAAATATCTACAAAATTAAAAAAAAAAAAATCTTACGAGGAGGTCCTTATGTAGAGAACAAGTATACATTAGAAACATGGGAAACTATTTACACCTAAAAGAATAAAGGAGTTATAGGGTTACACTATTATATTTAATAAGTACATGTTTGAGATGGCAAAACAAAACAATTTATAGAAAAAAAATATCTGTTGAGAACCCATGGTAGGATATCCATAGAAATACATCTTTTCCTATTTGGCTACACATGTGCAAAAATGCAAAGAAAGATATAACCTTAATATTTAATGCTGGAACTTGGAAAATAAGAAAGAGATGTGCTCAAACTAACTCACATAAATACACAAGCATACATACATATATGCACATGCATGCACATACACACATATCAAGTTAAACATGTTAACTCAATAATTATTATGTATATTGTTAGGCAATTGGTTAGTTTTGTGTCAAACATAAACCCATTTTAAATTGTTAAGTAAAACATAAACTTACGTCGTACTCAGAGATTCCCTAGATGCAACAGGTGCATAGTTTGAATTCCTAAATAAAACTTGCTAAGTAAAACATAAATGTGCACCATACTCAAATATTCCATGGACCCAATAGGTGCACACTTTGAATTCCTAAATAAAACATAAACTTCTATACTCAGGGACTCCATTGTCCCAACAGATTCCCACTTTGAATTCCTATGTAAGACATAAACTTACATGTATCGAGATGTTTGTACACAGGGATTTCGTATGCCCAAGACCATTCATCCCAAATTTTCCTTTGTGGACCAAAACAAAACTTACAAAACCTTGTCACCATTACCCTCGGGGGTTATCCTTGATCCTCAATATTATGAATAATATATATCTGATTAACTCCAAGAATGACTTGTTGTTGACTTCAATCGTGCAAGAATTCATGGCATCAATGCTTACGATGAGTTGTAGTGTGATGACAGACTCGGGGATCAAAACGATCATTTGTAGAGACATATCACATCTGTCCTCCACACATTTCACATTAATTAGTGAATTCCTTGAAGACACTCTAACCAGAGTGTCATCCCCCTTTTGTGAGCTATTTATAAGCTTATATTATTTTTGATCATTTTCTATGACCCCGAATCAGGTGATTTTGGATCCATGAAGAGACATTTCTCAACTTTTATTCCACATGACATGGGGCATTTTTATATTGGCTGCAAATTCCATGTACCCAAAAAACACCACAACACTATTGACTTTGAATTTTCTATATTATCACTATTTATGTATCTAAATTTATAATCAAAATAAACTCAAGTGACTTTGTCACAAAACAATTTAAATCTAGTGATTTCTTCCTTCCTCCTTTTGCATGCTCTATCCTTTAGGGGACAATAATGAAGGATTTGAGCATGAATCCATAACCTCACATATTTGTGTGGTACTTAGTGGGAAGTGAATTGTTATATGATCATGTATATTATTTTGAAAAAAAATACATAAATTCTCTTTGAGAATAAGGAAGAAGGATCATGTTGGGATTTTTAAGAGATTTCAATCATGGTTTTGCTTTGAAAATTGAAAATATTTATGTTGTATATAGAGTTGAATTTCAAATATGTGATATATGTGAGGAGAATTTAAGGGTAGGAGCTATTCATTGATGATAAAAATTATCCCAAGCACCATCTAGGTTCAATGAAGTCTCACATAATCTCGGTGGCAATGTCAAATTGGAAATATTTATATTATATATACGATTGGATTTAAAATATGTAATATATATGGGATGGGTTAAGGGTACGAGCTACATGTGGGTAATAAAAATTATCCCAATGGCTAGACCCAAAGGAGCCTCACATAATTCCAGTGACAATGTCTTACAGGTGGGTAGATCATTCTTCCAATCAACATTTGGACTAGAAAAAAATTTTGTATTTTTGAATATATGATCCAGATCTCTCAACTACCCGAATTAACGAAGATATTTTAATTTTGTGATGTTAGCATAATTTCATGTGAAAGAGTATGGAAAACCACATGTGCATACTTTAAAGAAGAGGAAACATAATGAAAACCATCAAATCAAATAACACAAACAAGTTGATAACAAAGTTCACCAAGTGTGGGTTACGTCTCTGGGCTTGGTGTCAAGAGTGGGGAGGTCACTTCATTAATTGCTGCAAGATTATGATGAGTACATGGTGTATTCTTTGTCATTACAAGGATAAACTCCCTCAACTAGAGTGGCCTGTCTCTCCACGAGATGTTTTCCTATAGGAACTCTCACTCATATGGGCCTTATTTTAGGATGACAAGATATCAAATTCTCACATGAAGTGACATACAAGTATCCTCTAACAGAATGGTAAACATGATCTTAACATCAAAAACATCATCTCAGCAAATCAAAAGAAAGACATGGCATTATTGCATCATATACCTCCACTTTTGGGGATGGCCTGAAAAGGCACAGCTCTACTGAAGAAATCGACCGCATCGTTGAATTCGTGGCGTGAAATCATGTAAAATGACTGTAAACTCATCCAATTTTTTGACACCATCAAAATATTGGCCATCGAGAATCTTAAAGATTCCTAAACATTCATTCTCATTGTATGATTGGAATTTCGCTTCTCAGACGACAAATATGACTTCACTACTATGCTCCTTGCAAGAAACTGAGTAAAATGAGTATAAAGTCGGCCTAGTTCTAACACTGTCAAAATTCGACCCTCAGGGAACCTTTCAGATTCTTCATGATCCCACAAAGATTCCTCTCTACAAGTTGACTAAAGATCTGCTACTCAGATACTGAAACCGATCCCACCTTTAAACTCTTGGCAAAATTTTGGCTAGTTTGAGTTTAAAGTTGGCATGATTCTATCACAGTGAAAATTTGGCCTCAAGGGAATCTTTTAGATTCCTCATGATTCTAAAAATATTTCTCCTTGCAAGTTCACTGAAGATCTGTTTCTCAGATGAGGAAATTGATTACACCATTAGATTCCTTGCGAAAAACTGAATAATTTGAGCATAAACTTGATATGCTTCTGCCTTTGTCAAAAATCAGCCTCCGAAGAAATATTTCAATTTCCTCATGATTCTCAAAACAAAAACAAAAAAATATTCTCAGGAAATTATGTCTCGAAAAATATGCCCACTCTTAGTTCCACCATTTGGATCCACCTTTGTTCTGTGCTCATGGTTCCTTTGTCCCTCCTCCAATGAGAAAGATGCGAATTTAATAGGTATTCACTCAAAAAGTAAAAAAAAGGTTGTTTGTTAGGTGACATAGTTGGTGCAATTCATGTGGAACGTTGACACCGCTGGGATTTCCTGGTCAAAAGACGTTGATAACCATTGGAGCTAGCTACAAGATTGATAGAATTAGCAACAAAAGGAATTAGAGCATGCAACAATATGTCTATAAAATATTTCAGGAACAGGGCCATTGTAGGACACTAGTACCTAATAGTGTTCATTGATTTCCATGATGAATGCCATGATTGATATAAAGGTGTCGAGGTATGGAAATGCCTCAGTTATGAGACTTTTCCAATGCGAGGAAACCATGCTAAGGAATGTATTACCCGATGGATTGGGAAGTAGAAAGGGGTTGCCTGAACTTGGAAGGTGTGTGAGTGCACGAAAGGGGGTGATCGGATTTCCCGAGGGACTAGGAAAAAAAGAAGGGAAGGCCAGAAAATAAATTGGTTTTGGTTGTAAGCATAGCTGATTGGAATGAAAAGAATTTTGGGGGTGTGCCCAAAAGAAATGAGCTAAGAACAATTCACTGAAGGAGCAAGGAGCACAAGGAGAACAATGCTAGATAATTGGAGGTAGGAAACACTCCAAAGAAGAGGAACAAATCCAATTTGGATTGACCTCAGTAAAAGCACCAACAAATTTTTAAAAAGGGCCATTGGGAGATGGATGAATTAATCAAGAAATGTTTACTAAGTGGTTGGGTAAACCACTATGCATATACGATGTATTGTAAAAGATGAAAATATTTGTATATGTAAAGATCCATAATAGTTGTGTTTATTCCTTTAAGTATTTATTGTTATAATGTATATTGGAATCAAACACCAATTATGGTGTTCCCACAAGAAGGAGGAGTTTATGACAACCCTGCTTTTCCACCAAGGTATACAATGCAAATATTTGATAAATGAAAATTGGGTTGAGTTCAGGGACATGGATCCTAGAGCTAAGGGGGTTACTTTATTGGGATTTAAAAGAGGTTTGACTTGTTTTATGACAACCATTGAAGGCTGGATGGTGTGCCTTAAATGGATTGGTTTTCTAAATTAATTGAATTGAAGAAGAAGGAAAAGGAACCATGCTTGCCTTGGAAAGATCTTCAAGGGAGAAAGGATGAAATTAAATGATAAATGGGAAAGCTTCCAGTTCATAAGGTGTGATGGCCACCCACTATAACAAATTAACCAATGCAAACAAAATTGGGGAACATGGAGAAAGGTGGCACCATTTTGATAGGTTGGAAATATTTTGGTATACATAAGAAATTGTCTGAAGGTTGCAAAGTGGACAGGAGGAAAATCTCATTCGACCAGCCTAGGACTACACAAAAGGAGAGAGTAAAAAGATGAATGGAACAGTTTAGAACACAAGAGAGAAGGTTGTTTTGAACCCTAGAATGGTTGGGTAAAAACAAGGGGTATAACCTAGGAATAAGAAAGGGAAAGAGGAGCTCAGGAAGGAAAGAGGATTGTGGATGCAGAGGAGAAGGAAAGAAAGCATGAAGAAATTAAACTCAAGTGAGTAACAATAGCCTCTTGATTCCTTGTTAGCTAGAGGGTAGAGATGGTTTTCTCCGGAGTCCCTTAATGGATAGGGTGGAGAATTTCTCCTTAGATTCCTGAAAGGAGGATTTCTAAAGGTCTCTTTTGTTGTGATTGTTTTTACAGTGGGTCCTGGATTTTCTAGGATGGATGGAACCATTGTGTTGTGATTTTAAGGGTGGAGGTAACATGTCTCTGGAATCCTTGCGTATTGTTGACTACTTAAAGAGTTTGAGGGTGGAGGTGGGAGATCCTATAGAACCATTTTTTCAATTAGAAGTTGAAGTTTAATCCCTAAGAAAAATTCCCCTTAGTCTCTAGAATCTAGCTCAAGGGTGACAACTACAAGTGAGGATTGGTTTCATGTAGGGGAAATATTTGCATATATATATATATATCAGTGTTGTGTGTGAGGTGGGAATCACACAGGTTGCAGCTGGAGGACCCAGGAAAACTGTGCATAGAAATAGAAGGCTTGGAGGGCAGAGGAGAAGGTTTGTGAGAAGCCTTTGACTGTCTATGATCACCAGAGGGATTGTACTGAGAGCTGGATAGCTTCCAAGATAAGGCTTTGTATAATCCGGACTATATTTCCACTTGTATGATAATACAGAGATGGGGTTTTAGGCAGGTGCTTTCCTTGGGTAAATTCTTTTGTGTTATGTGTGATTGGTTTCTTCTTATCAATTATATGTGTTCTTATTGATGTTGCTCATGGTTGATTAAGCTTCCGCTAAATTGTTTGTAGAAGTATATCAAGTGTTTTGCTTTAGTATATTGCATTACCAGGTGATCTACAGTGGGAATTTCTACATGGTATCAGAGCTAGCTTATTTGTAGAAAAATTCTACATGGTATCGGAGCACAGGTGATCAAGGAAGAACAATATACTAGAGGAGATTTCGAAGTTTTGAGTTTTGGGCCAAGAGTTTGCAGAGCATATCTAAAAAGTTCTATACAAAATTTTCAGAAACAAATAGGAGATTTGGATTCCTTGTCGAAAAATACCCAAATTCAAAAAAAAAATTGGTTGAATCAGAGTTTGGATGAGGGAGATATCGCTGATTTAAAATCAGCTCTTTTTCTAGAAAATTTCGTGATGGCAGGAAATAGAAGTGGAAACAGATTGGTGTGCTAGCCAAGAACCTATATGCACTTGAGGTACAAGATGCATGCAAAGCCTTGAGGAGCAAGGCAAATGTTAGATACTTGGTGGTTGAGAGGGAGAGTATATTACCTCTCAACATGCAGCGCTAGAAGAAGTCTTAGACGATTGTGGAGGAGCCACAATTGGTGCAGCAGCTTCAGGAGGTTGTGGAGCAGCCACAACTAGAGAAGCTGAGAGGAGATCGAGTAGAGACATCTACTCATGAAGAGACCTCCAGTAGGGGGAAAATTCGAGCCAGGTGGGCAGAGAGATCACATGCAGCCATACCTCTAGGTAGGAGGTGGGGCAATGTGGAGTGATCGTCCCAAGGAGGAGGGGCAGGATCCTTGCGGTACCCAACCTCTTTGATTCGACTTTGCTATAGGAGCCTCGATGAGGAGTATAAAGATTAACTGATTGGGTAGAGATAGATGTGAATGGAGCGACAAGTAGAGCTACATTGCAAGAGTCCCAAGACTGTGTAGAGCTAGCAGGCCACAGTAATGCAAGAGGCACAGGAGTGTTGCACCAGTGTAGGATCGCACAGAGAGGTGTGCAACAGTGCGAGATGCATGGAGTGTTGCAGTAGCTCAGATTTCGGAGAGGGATCACTTGTCAACAACAGGTAGAGCTTCAGCATCAGAGTATGTTTCTAGCCCAACAGAGAGGTCAGTGGGAGTTTTTTTTGTTCCGAGAGTTGTTGGAGCAACCACACTTGGTAGAAGTGTTGCATGCAGAACATTCAAAAGGTACAGGATTAGGTTTGAGTTGAAGCCTTTCTAATTGAGAGGGAGTGTTGAAAATGGCAACAAGAAATGCTAAAAATAGCAGTTTGGGTATCAATGCTGGATTGGGCAACAGGGAATGAAAAATGGAAGTGCTAAAAATAGAATCGTTATTTTTAGCAGTTCAGGATGGATTCCTATTTTAGTCAGTACCTGGACTAAAAATAGGAAGTAAAATTCGAATTTGAACTTAACAGCTGTTTGAAAATAAATTAATTAATTCTCCATGAGTTAATTAGTTAAGAAAAAGAAAACTTGAAGTCTTTGTGAGAACATGCAATTATTTCTCCACTAATTGGGGAATGTGTCCTTGATTTACTCCACTGGTTGAGGAATTAAGGATGAGTTCTATATTGAGAGGATTAGTTGACTTAGTTTAACTTAGTCAAGTTCAGTTAGATTAATTTAACAAGTTTTTAAATTAATGAGATATAGTTTGTTGATGCTTGCATGCATGTGACAACTATTATTTTCAGATAATTATGTATTCACTCATGGATAATTGATGCATGTCAGTTCTGTCAGAAACCCAATTCAGATCAGAGAAGGCACTCTATCAGTTTGATGAATATTTTTCCTATAAAGGAAGCTCATCCACGATGAGGATTTATCTCCTTCAGGTTTGTGCAGTTATTTCAGAGGTCAGTGTTGTGTGTGAGGTGAGAATCACACAATTTGCAATTGGAGGACCCGGGAAAACTGTGCATAGAAATATGAGGCTTGGAGTGAAGAGGAGAAGGTTTGTGAGAAGCCTTTGACTATCTATGAGCAGCAGAGGGATTGTATTGAGAGTTGGATAGCTTCCGAGCTAAGGCTTTGTGTAATCCGAACTATATTTCCACTTGTATGATAATACAGAGATGGGGCTTTAGGCAAGTTCTTTCCCTGGGTAAATTCTTCTATGTTATGTGTGATTGATTCCTTCTTATCAGTTATATGTGTTCTTATTGATGTTGCTCATGGTTGATTAAGCTTCTGCTAAATTGTTTGTAGAAGTAGATCAAGTGTTTTTCTTTAGTATATTGCATTACGAGGTGATCTAAAGTGGGAATTTCTACATGGTATCAGAGCCAGCTAATTTGTCGAAATATATATATATATATATGCATGTATGTATGTTTACAACTATGTGGATTGGTGTGAGTAAACACTGGGTATAGGTATAATATTTTTTGTTAATCTAATTAAATGTTGAACTTAACTATTGAGATGAAATAATGATGACTCCAAACACAAAGAGCCTATAGAGGAAAACCTATGTCAATATTCCAACACTAATTAAATTCATCTGGATGATTGATAATTTGAGGTGTATGGAACTAATTTCAATGAATGTAAAAATACATGGATTTTTTATGCTACTGGTTGTGTGTAGGAGGGAGAATATGCACATGATTTATAGAAGTGCACACACACACACACACACATATATTATGAGTGTGTGTTTTTGCGCAAACATTGTTAAGTGTTGATATTTTGGACTTAATTCTTAAATCGCTTAGCCATGGTTACATGCACAAGTTAATATGCTACATTAGTGGTGTAAGGGCTAAATATTGAACTTTAAATGGCCTCAATAACATTTATATAGTCCTCAAAGCAATAGGGTTGAGTTGAAGTATTTGATACATGTATAGAATACTAGTCCAAATGTATTCTAGACCACCATAGGCCTCGACAAGATGAATTAAGTTCACATTCCTCCATATCAAATATAAATTATGTGTGTGTGTGTGTGTGTTATATACCCAAATGTTATGGAGCACCCAGGGGTTTGGGGTCAAGCATGGTTCAGATGTGACCAATTCCAAGGCTAGAGATTTGGGGTTCGACCTAGGTACACCACACACACAAGTTATGAGTGAGGGTTGAAGGTTTAGCCCTCAATCACATGGTACAGTGTACACAGAGAACATGGATAAAATGATAGAGGCCAATAATGCACTCGATGCATCATGTGGCAATGTCAAACGGAATTGTGATGACAGGGTGTTGAATTTGAGGTCTTGGCCATGAGGGCTAGGTCGTCAAACTATATAACCACCTATCATGGTTGAGGGTGGAATCCAATCTCAGTTAGATGGTGGGGATGGATTTACAAAATCGACAGTTAGGAGGATGGTGAGACCTCTTCCGTATGACATATGTAATGGGAGGGGGAAGTCCCACTTGAATCATAGTTTTTGGTTGAGTCTTTCGAAATCCATGGCCAGGAAACTAACATGGCTTTCCCCTTTATGTTGTCAGAAAAGGGGTTTTGGGGGGGGGGGGGGGGGGCTCTCTTCTTTTGTGGTCATTTATCAAGTCCATTTATTTGGTTTGTTGGATGGCGAGGGATTGCAAGGGATGGCCATTGTTAATACATGCGAGCACCAATGATAAAGGCGTGAGTGTTAGGTCTATATATCTGTGTGTGTGTGTACGTATGTATGTATTTATGTATAATATGACCACATTTGGCATGCCACGTGAGAACCATGTGAGTGCACGTGGTAGGAGGTGAGGTGAGACAATGGAATTAGTAATACGTTAAAGGACCATAAATTGTAATCTTGGAGTCCAATTGGGACAAAATTTATATCACCATAAAAGTCTCACCAAGGTGAATACAATGATGACACCCAAATTTAGTTGGGAAAACTTAGAGGAAAGTCACAAAAAATTGTACCCAATTTCCCTAAATGTACCAGGGAAGTTGGGTTAGAATAGTAAATACACTCCTAAGGCTAAGGGGGTGTGCTTACACATGGAAAAAATAAACTACCATCCTTCCACATAATAAAAAGTTTATGTTTTCAAGATAAGTTGCAAGTCAAGAAGTCAAATGGCTAGATGAAACACGAGGAGGAGATGAATGGAATTTCAAGGTGAAGAAAAAGTGGCCAACAAGGTAGAGGAAATGACATCAAAAGGGAGAACTTGTGGAAATACGATAAAATTCTCAATTGAGAGGATTAAATCACCATTTCAATTTTTTTAGATGACTTGTAAGACTGCCCATGGATAAGGAAGAAGTGAGGAACCAAAATAATTTGAGGTTTCCTGCTTCCTTGAGATAAGGGAATGGAGAAAATGAGCTACCATCCTTCCACATAGAAAAAATTTGGGGCTATTGAGATAAGTTGCAAGGTAAGAAGACCAAATTCTAAACAAAACACAAGGAAAAGACAATATGGAATAGCAAGGTAAACCTTAAAGCAACCAAAAGGGTGCAAGAAGTGACAACATAAGGGAGTGTACGTTAAAAAAATATAGAAATTGTTAAATAAGGAGATTCTATGATCATTAAGTTCGGAATGTGCTATACTCTTTGCACAATTAGTCCCACACACCATACATCATGTTGGACATATTGAAAAGGAAACTAGCACACCAAACACCCCCCCCCGACCAACACTTGGGGGTTTTAGGGATATTTTTGTTACAACTTTAGCTTGTTTTGGGTGTTTTTCATCCAATGATATTTCATCCCATTCTAATATAATTTTGGTTAAATAGTTAGGGCTGAAACCTCATTTGGGTAAACCGATTATGGTTTTGGATGCTACATAATCCTACACGTTGTACTATAAATAGTGAATTTAGTACAATGAGAAATAGAGGTGCAACTCTAAGGTTTTTTGGTTTTCTCAGTTAATGTTTCCCGAGGTAAATATATTAGTATTATTTTTTAATGATATTATTCTCCTTTGAACATTTTATAAAAATTTAGTGTGCATTGTTTTATTGTAAGGGTGTAAAACTTACACACTAACTCTTCCTTCTTTTAAGATAGCTTGGAATTCCATATTTGCAAGCCCACCCATGGACAAGGAATAAGAGATAATAAATTTGGGGTTCTCATTTTCCTTGAGACAAGTGTCATGGAGAAAAGGAGTCACCACCCTTCCACATAAAGTTGGATTTACAAAGATAAATTGCAAGGCAATAAGAAAACGGGCTAAACAAAACACAAGAGAAAGACCATGTAAAACAACAAGGAAAAGAAAAAAACAAGAAATAGAGAGAGACCAATATCAACACAAGGGAGTGCTTTGTTAGAAAAACATTAAAAACTCACTCTCTTTATTTAATATGATGCCAAGATCTGACTCTCCATCGTGTCCTAAAGATGAACCACAGTAGATGGTTCGAAATGTGTCGACAAAATATTTTTGATGTGATTAAAACTGAAATATTTTTCAATATTCAAAGTATGGATCACAAAAGCCTAAATTCGAACATTAAAATTGTCAATTAAGGAGAGGTTTTGACCAACACTTCATTTTTTTGTGACAACTTGGAAGCTAAAATTTGCATGCACACCAATGGAAAAGAAATAAATAAGAAAGGAAAATGAATTGAAATTTCCTAATTTCTTGAGATGAGCAACATAGGGAAAATGCGACATTGTCCTTCTACATTCCAAAAACTTTGGGTTTTTGAGATAAGTCACAAGCCAAGAATACAATGAGCTAAGGTAATACCAAGAAGAATGGAAAGGCAAAGACAAAAGTAACCAAGAAAGTAGAGGCAAAAACAAGGGAATACTTGGTTAAAAGACAAGAAAATTGTCAAATAAGGAGAGGATTTGGTCACCAGTTTACTTTTTTGAGACAACTTGGAAGGCCAAATTCACAAACCCACTTTTGTGTAGGAAAGAAATGAGGAGACCAAATGAATTGGAGACTTCTTATTTTCTTAATACAACTAGCATGGATAAGATCTATCATATTTATACATGCCAAAAAATTTGGGTTGCCAAGATAATTGAAAGACCAACAAGACAATCATATGCCTCTGATTGTTCCCCAGACTTGCCCTTTGTGATTGTGTCATTTAAGGTTTGGATCTGCTTCGTTAATGCCTCCAAATTTTGTTCAAAGGTGTCTATCTTCTCATGGGCCATAACTTGAGCTCTGGTTTGTACCATGCACAGATTCGGTGCACTTGTCGTTACTGTGAAAAAAAATTGGGACCACCCGAAATTTTGACGCTGACAAGT
The DNA here is from genome assembly GCA_031772625.1 of Pinus tabuliformis. Classification (NCBI taxonomy): domain Eukaryota; kingdom Viridiplantae; phylum Streptophyta; class Pinopsida; order Pinales; family Pinaceae; genus Pinus; species Pinus tabuliformis. The sequence continues at coordinate 968,564,521 of CM062806.1, read as the reverse complement.
GAATGGTACCACCTTGCTTAGCCTGTCCACCTGATTCTGATGGGCTAAGTCTCCTATAAGCATCCTGGGAGGCTATCAGACTTTTTTTTTTTTACTCCGAAAGGAGTTTTACTCCCCGCTTAGGAATACTACAGTAGCCAATTCCCAGAAAAGTTAATTTTGCCCAATGTCCTGTGAGAATTGCCCCCAGGTATAGGAGCCACAAAAATAGTTAGATCTGTCGGAGAAACCTTCAACTACAGAGTATGAGTAGGAATTTGGCAGTGATCAAACCCCTGCAGCTAGATCTGAATGGAAAATCTGATTGTTGCGACTGCTACAAAACCCAAACTGGTAGATCTAAATGGCGGATCTGATAGATCTGATTGGCGGATCTGATAGATCTGAATGACGGATCTAATAGATCTGAATGGTGGAACTGATTGTTGTGACTGCGATAGAACTTGACTTGCTAAATCTGATCTGGCAAAGATGATGCATGATCTAGAGAGAGACAAGGGAACTATGGTCTCAAGGAGTGTCAGGTGCTACAAATCGCAATATACATAAGGGTCTGACAGTAGTACTTGGCCCAATCTTTCAGGGCACTAAACGGGGAGGATCAACCGTACCCTTAGCCGTACAACCCGACTACCCTATCATACGCGCGAGTAATCTCCCCGAGTGTTGTTCTTGGTGTACTGTAGTAGAAATACGGCCGACGATTTATCTATGGCAAGGTTTCAAGAGAGCCTAGGGGGCTTCCGATATACCCAAAGGGTACTTGGAAGATAGTCCATGCGTGGTTCTATCTAATGCGCTACTACTCGAAGGGGTATCCACAAGGGTTACAAGGGAGTCCAAAAAGCATGACCACCTCTTTTATTTCCTACGTGCATGCCTCCCCAAATCTATAGGTTTATGTGCTCAATGACAGATCCTGTGGTTTAAAGACGCCGAAACACATCTCTAGCCAAAAAAAAAACTGCTAAAAATGGAGATCCCACTGGCCCTGGAAAGTGCTCTGATACCACTTGTTATGCTCTTGACCTATGAGAAGATACCAAAATACCAAATATGTGAAGAAATATACCCAAAACACAGAACAATAAGAAATAACAACATGTATTTTATTATTCAGAAAGGAAAGCAATGTTCACTTGCCTCTTCGAGGGGGCAACCTCCAATAGAGCTAGGTTCACTTACAAAATAAGACACGACGCTCCTCAAGGGGAGTCTCTATCCTTTATATAGGATTCAAGCATGCAATACCATGGGTTAGTACCATGGTTCTTATTAATACCATCTATCTAATACCATGGTCCATTTGCAACTAACTGTGGTCCCTTCTTTAAATGCGGGTCAACCAATTGCAATTATTAATATGGGCTTTATTGACTCTTTAACTAGCTATAACTATGACTCGACCCTATTACATAAATAAGGGGGTTAGGGTTGGACCCTAACAACTCCCTTCACATTGAAGAAGTGCAGTAAGGAGAGAACTGTCAGGCCAAGGAAGAAGCACAAATAAGATAAAGAAGCACGCATTGACCCAATGATCCTCATAGAAGGGGATCTCGACGAAATTAGGGACAAAGTCAGAGACACCACAATGGAGTTGTGGTAGTAATTTGAACAACAATACATGCAGATGCTAGGGAGCATCCAGAAGGATCTGTGCAAGCTACAGATTCAAACAGGTCAGCTTCAAGTGAGTGTAAGTCAAGTGATCGGGGTGTAAGGGAGCGAGAAAATGTTGGAGATGGAAAGGACTCTGGACCTCCTAGTCATCTCCTTAACAGAAGGATCAGTATGTGTGGAAATAGAGGAAGGTCGTGCTCTGCTAAGCACAATTAAAGACATCGGGGTGAACTTAGCTGCGATGCCACTTTAGACTCTCCATGCGTTGCATCACGGGGTCTCAGACAAGCTTAGAATCAGAGAGGAGTGCGCACTTGCAGTAATCAATGAATTTAGGGTAAACAATGAACAGATGTGTGCTAAGGAGGCTTAGGCTCTAAAAGAAAAGGAAGAGTTTGAAGCGTGAAGTCAGAACATAGAAACAGAAATCACACAAGCATGCAATTCAGTCCTAGAGTTAAATATTCCAAAAGATGCCACAGCTACAACAAAGATCAGGAAACTGGATTCTATAGTCTGCGAATCAAAAGAAGAGATAGGTAGAGTCACATTTGACTTCCAGCTGAAGATATTATAATTATAGCAAGCTATAGCCAACTACTCCGCCAAAGGTTAGGGAGCAGTGTAATGTAGCCATTAAGGAACATATGAATATTTTGGAGATTGTAGTTAAAGGATGTGATTTTCTCTTTAACCAGGCCATGGAATTATGGGACACTTTGCAAGAGGACCCAAACCTACAAAGGTTTAGCACATAAATCATAGAGGCCCAGTAGAAGTATGATGAGATCAGGGCGACTGTGCGCACATTGGTGCCAGTCTAGCTCTTCGCACGCCTACAGGAAGGGAAGCTGATACAAGCACAAGTACAGGAATTGCAAAAAAAAAGAATCAATGTTAAAGGCTCGAATTCAACCTTGGACAGACGAGGCCAGCCAAATTTCTTAGACAATTCAGGAGAAGCTGAAAGATCTACAACAGACTCATCAGACGATGCAGCTTGCGGTAGAGGGACCAACTACTGAAAATCTAGTCGAAGAAGTGAAGAAGGCTGCAATACAGAGTACCGCGGGGCCGAACGCATTGAAGCAACAGTTCAGTGAGCTCCACCACAAAGTTTAGAAGCTAGCTGAGTGACTCGAGGGTGAGTCACCATATTTGTGTTGGGCGCCTGTTGGGAAAGGGTCCCTCGGGTCAATTTTGGGTTAGTTTAATCAATTTTTTAGTAGCATTTTGTAAAGAATGTAAAGTCTCCGTGAAATTTGGAAGCGGAGTGTACAGCTAAGTAGGATTCAAAGGGGCTTTAGCCCCTTGTATGGGTAAGTGATAGGTTAATTTTGAGACTCACCCATAGGCCGCATGCCATGGTATTGTATTAGAAAGGCTATAAATATTTGAGTCATAGCAAGTCTAGATATCATAAATTTTAACGAAGGACAAGTGCTAAGGAAGGAAAGCTTTATTTCCTGTACTTAGGCAAAATGGGAAGGCTCCTGCAGCTGAGTGTGTGGAGACCTTGGCAAGTTTTCATTTGAGTGCACAAGCCCCTGCAGTTGGGCGTATAGGGTGGAAGAGTTTGTAATTTGAATGTTGAATCTAATAAAGACTGATTTTGGACCAAATATCTTGCATTTGTGCCTTGTTCTTACTTTTGTTTAATTTTATGCATTGTTGTTTAAAGATATGTTTTATATGAAATAAAGTGTATCTTCTGTGTGAATCTATTAAATCTTTAATATCTATGCATAAGATAAGTAATGAACTGGTTTCGCGAAGACATTAGATAGATCTGGTAATATAACTAGTCAGAATGGGTAGATCTGCATGAAGGCAGATCTAGGGTTGTTATTTACTATGCGAAAGTTGTAAGTCTACTTCTTTTAGGTCTGAAAATCCTAATCATAGACCTTTGCGAAGGTCTGAAAGCCATTTGGATAGAGTTGCAGTAGTGAGCCATAGGAAGACACTGATATGTGCAAAGGTAGATCTCAGCTACAAGGGCTTCAGATTACTTATCACACGATATCTGGATGAAAAAACCTGGTTCTAGCATCCCCCAATACTACTTTGGGTGAGACTGCAACCTACACTATGTAGGTTGTTCCCGAAAAGGCCAGCAGTTAGGGTTTTTTTGGTTGGCATGAACAACTCTGAACCTAGGTCAGGCCCCCTTAAGCCAACACTTGGATTGAAAACTGAAAAAAGTTCCAAAGGAATTTTTATCTCACAAAGCAAGTATATTGTTATGACAATAAATATTTCACATTTTTTAGTCCTTTTTGGAAAATGCTAATAGTTGTAGTGTCAATATTTAAAATTGTAATAAATAGGGAAAATTTCTTGATAACAAGGATGACAACATTTTTTGGAAATATGAGTAAATAAGCAGAGAAGTTTGTAGTAATTTTCAAATAAGAAGAAGGACTCAAAGTCTACATTAAATCCTCTCCATTAGAAATTTCTCGGAACAAGCTTTCCAATGATATGTGGAAGTCCACAAATGGACTCCTGGATCAAAAGATATGGCCTATTGAAGTTTAAGGGTTTGAAGCCTTTGAAAGGAAGGAATATCAGAGGTTTGGGGTGAATCAAAAATCGCATATCGGAGGACCATGGCACATCAATGATTTCATATCGGCACATAGCATATCAAAGCATTTATCATATCATTAATCGACGAATTAGCAAATCGGCACATCGAAGGTTCAGGGCATATTGGCGAATAAGAGAATGTGACAACCTTAAGAAGTAGTGATATACGAAGGCCAATAGTTTTAAAAACGATAGGGAATGCCGATAGTGTTAAAACACAAGGGAAGGCTAATAAATAAATAACAAAGGATTTCATTGTGAAACCAGAGGTGGATGGGCCTTTTCTCTCTCTTCTAACGGGATGCGTGGAAGCATATGATTGGTCCCAATAAGCTATAGTGGCATTTGACATCAGCATGAAGTTGTGGTACAGAAGGATATGTGGTAGATAGTTTTGAAGTTTTGGGGGTCCTAAGGGGGGAAATCAGGGTGACATGTTTCACCACTGAGGAAGTGCCACATGGAAATGATGACCTCATATCAGAGAAGTGGGAATGTCGCAACTCCAAAGTTATTTCTCCGATTGAAAAGTTCTGATGAGAAGGGGCTCTGATATTAGGAATATCACATGGTCATAAGAGTTTAAATAACCTCATGTGCTAAATCACTTAACAAAGGAAAATATCCCTCAGAAATGAACAAAACACCTTAGCGGCTTAAGTCTAAGTGTCAGGTCACAAACCTCAGTCCTATGATGAAGAAATACAAAAAGGGGCTAAAGGAAAAGGGCCAAAGGATACCAGAACTTGTTGTTTTGTAATGTCTTTAATTCTTGATGAGTAAAGCTTTGATTGTGTAACACATAAGTGTTAACAAATGGATGGGTCGACAACTGCGACATGAAGCACAAGGGGCTAAGCAGTATAGGTGAAATAATAAGGCAGAAACTTATCCAATAATACCATAAAGAGAAGTGGAAGGCATATGAGTCGATAGTTATTGAACCATAATAAAAGCAGAGACGGTATTTTGAAATGGAAAACCAACAGGTTTTGCGAAAAAACTACAGTCACTCCAATTTCAAAGGCAGAAGATCAGCATTAATGAACCAATTCTAGTTTTAAAGGCTAAAGATTTTCCAGTAGAATTCAAGAAGAACGAAGATGTAGTTTTGATGGATTGTTGCAAAGGGACATGTTATGCTAACATAGATTCTAATCTACAGTTTAAGGACCTATTCTACTCTCAAGGGAGGCAGTTGACCAGATAGTTATTTTTGCCTAAATACAAGCATATTTTCCGACAGTTCTTTTAGGAAAGACAAAATATTTTTAATTTTATCTTTGCATACATGAACTTGAAATAAATTTTAAATATCTTTGTTTCTATAATTATGTGATGACTATTATTTTGAAAACTATTATGTAAAGCACTATATAAATAGTTTATGAATAATGAAACGAGGTTGGCTTTTATTGCAAAAACATTTGTAGTCCAAATATCTTTGAGCAATCTTGAATGTATTCACAATGTTTAATGAGAAGTTAGTAGGAAATTCATGTGTTGCTTCTCCATGTCAGTATTTTCTCTATTATATAATTGTCTTCTTCCATGTCTGAGAATTTTAGTTTATGAGATTGGATTTCATTGATGCTCGTCTCTCAAATTATCATTCATTAATATGTGTTATTCTAGTCATCTATAAACCTAGTTTTCCTTCAGTTCTCTTTCTTCCAAATCTCCGAAAAAATCAAATGACTTGTGACTTTCATGCTTTTTACAACCTGCTCATTGGAGTTGTGATCTGATTTGTCTAATATTTGTACTCCATGCCCAAAGGTTTTGAAGATCACCCAACCAACTTATCCCTATATCTAAACCTGGCCAGCTGAACTCAATTGGAAAAAAACTTCTATTACAGTGATCATAAGGTAGTTGAGTTTTTAGGAAGAGATCCCTCTCCGAGTTGAAGGGCCAGCCTCAATCTAAAAGAGGTTATGAGGTTACCTCATTTATTTCCTTCAATAGCCAGGGAAATTTTTGAGTGATAACATATCCCAAGGAAGTATTGAAGAAATTTGGCATGGAGGAGTGTTCTTTGGTAAGCACACTAATGGTGACATGTTGCAAACTTTGCAATATTGATGAATAACTAGAAGTATACTAGAATTAATATAGGTATATTATAGAAACCCCCTATATTTGAAAGCCTCAAGACCTAACATTATGCAAGCAATTAGTATTGTTGGAAGATTTCAAGCAACCCCCAAATAGAGCCATCTTCTACCAGCCAAGAGAATTATCATACATCTCAAATCCATGATAAACTATGGACTTTGGTACATAAGAGGTAAATATTTTTCACTAACTATTTATATTGATGTTGAATTGGAACGTGATGTTGATGATCGAAAGAGAACTAGTGGTGGTGCTTTATTTCTTGGAGAATGTCTAGTTTCATGGTTGAGCAAGAAGCAAGCTTCAATCTCACTATCTATTGTTGGAGAAGAATATATAGAAGAAAATTCTTGTTGCACTCAAATCTTGTGGATGAAGAAAACTTTGTAGGATGTACAAGTGTTTTATGATCAACCTGTTCCTATTATTTGTGATAATACAAATGCCATCAACATGTCAAAGAATCATGTCTTTCACTCAAAGACAAAGCATATTCCAATCAAGTACCATTTCTTGAGAGAGAAAGTTGAAAATTGGATAGTCAAGAGGGTATGTATCTACAAAAGAATAGTTGATATTTTTACCAAACCTCTCCCAAGCGATCACTTTGAGCATTTAAGGGAGAGACTAGGAGTAGTTCCTCTTTCCTCCCTCCACTATATCTTCCTCAAGAGGAAGAAAGGCATCCAACAAGCATTCAACATATAAAGATGGATGATCCAGACTTATGCAGGAATGAAATAGAATATAGATATAAACATAAATACAAATATGCAAACAAAATAAAACTTCATTTCATGAATATCAAACAATTGAAATATGCTTACATACAAAATGGAAATAAACTAGCTCGGGTAATGGTAGCTTATTTTTGAGAGATGATGTGGTGGCTACATGCCTCTGAACTATGTTACAATGAGGCTCAAAGGCCTATTTGTTATTGAGAAATAATGGAAAGCCTTAAATATCCAAAAAACTAACCCTAGGATATGAAGCACCAAAACTATGGGCCCCATTGGGGTAATATGGTACATCAACTTCCTTGGGTCATAACTTTCGCATACAATCTCCATTTGATGTGCATGATACCTCATGATCCAAGATCTTTGACTTACAGATGCATCAGAATTACATATAACAGAGTTAATTAACCATGGAACTTAAAAACACATAAACAATGTGAAAATAATCAGAAGAACACAAGAAACCATGATAGAATTATTTTATTACGGAGTTTGTCCAATTTGGACTACATCTACGAGCCCTGCTCAATAGTGGGGAGGCCTTCTTTTTATTAGTGGCATAAAAGAGATAAAATTATAGCAACAAGAAATTTCAACCCTTATACCTCCAAGCTGATGTATGGGCAGTGAATGGAGAGCCCAGCTTTGAAAATAGACAAAACCACCAAACTCCTGAGGAAAAATAGTGCAAAAATGCCTATCCAAACTCTCAATTTGGACAATCGGGCCTTCTGCAACCTTCTCAAAACCTCCCTGCTGCTCAAGGCAAGGTTTTGGCCTACTGCCAGGGTCAAGATCTGTTGTATGCAACAAAATCTATGTATTCGGCTAGTCCTCCCCTCCTTTCTCCAACACAACAGTCATATATATAAGATCATGGTGGCATCCCTCAAAATCGGGGCAGTTTCAACATAATACCCAAGGTTAGCAAGTGGGAGCAGGCCTGAAGGATTCACGACAACCACCCTTCTACAATAGTAAGCCACTATCCAACAACCCATTTCAACGACGCATGACTCTCAGCAGCGGGTTCATATGCAATTCTAGCTTATTGGCGAACAATCCAATGCCCAGACACAACATCCTGCAATAATTATGGACTCGACAAGAAGATTCACCATATAACATAATATCTTCACATCAGGCACTCCTGTTGCATTATCGCAATCAGCGTGAAAACCTCAGTGCAATGGTTAGCACTCTACAACACCTGCAGACTCGTCGGGTTTATTAATCACACTGTATAAAATTTCAGGTTCGGGCCCCTTATCACAGTATCGCAATTGACACCCACCACGAAATTGCAATCAACACTTTTCCCCCGAACCACACTGCAAGCACCTTTTCATTCGATTGTGATATGTGATGTATATCACATTGCAACTAAGTCCTACTGGGGCTAATTCATAACTCCTCTGGCCTACGATATGCAATATCGCAATCACATCTGGGAAGGCCAGGGATTGATTCTTCTTTAAGTGATCCTCCTTTTCACCGATATGCGATATGTGGTGTCTAGTGCCATCCTACCATGTGGCGCTCCCTTATTCACTGAAACTTTTCCATGTCATCTTCTCCCTGCTACCTAGACAAGTCAAACTCAAAATTTGACTTGCTCTAACTTTGTCATCTGGACTCGAATTTGAGTGTCATTCACATTGTTGGAATTAGGATGACGAGCTCTTTGATCCGATGCTAAGCTTATCTAGATTCTACCACTTTGAGTTTTGAGCCTTTTGTCATGCAATTGGTACTTTTCTGAATATCCACCTAGATCAATCCTCCTCACTAAGAGCTTTTGGACCACCAAAATACTTTTTAGTCAATTGGTAAGTGAGGAAATTTCTCCCTCACTTTTTCCTTCTCCATCCATCGATATTTTCTTGGATGCATTCCTTTGAATCCAACACGAATGTACTCTACCAGAAGCATTAACACATCCAACACACTGTCTGTGTCCTCGCCAAGCCACACTTTCAACCACCTATACGCAAGACTGGTACATCCTTTGAAATCATATACAAACCATACATGACTCAAAAAACCCCTCACTTTCCAAGAGTTTATAACACCCATTCTTTGGTCAAACCGAAAGGTCCTTCCCCGAAAGATAAATATAAAAAGCAATTGATAATGGTTTGGGAAATTAAGAGCCAGGAAGCTAGGGCAGTGAAAGAGGTATAAAAATTCTTGAACCCAAAGGTTTTATTAAAAACTTTATAAAGAAAAATGGTTGCAAAATGCAAGGATCATACCCTTTCTCTCTCCTCTCTAACAGGATGCATGGCAACATTTGATTGATTGGAGATGACATGAGCATAATGTATAGGAGGGACACATGGCATGCATATTTAATCATTTTAGGTACCCAAGTGAGAAAAATATTATTGACACATGTCACCACTTAGATGGTTCCATGTAGCATTGGTGACATCAACATGATGATAGTCAGGAAGGACTTGCAAATAAGCACTTACCCAAAAGTAAATCTCGGTAAAAATCCAAAAGTAAATTCTAGAAGGAATTCAGAAGGAAATCTCAGAAGAAACTACCTAGACGAAAAAATTCCTGGAAGAAAATCCTAGAAGAAAAAAATCTCGAAAGGAAAAAATCCTGGAATATAAATCTCCAGAGGAATAACAAAGGTGCAAAGGAAGAAATAGTCAGGATAATGGGCCTGGGAAACAGGAAAAGTGTTGACAGGAAACATTATTTCAAGTGATGGAAGGCATGTCAGAAACGATTTTGTGGAGATTTTATGTGTTGTTGAAACCTAGAGCATAGAGGAGTTTGTAATGAAAAATAATCCCTCAGTGCTATAACATAAAGAGAGCCCACAAAGGTTAATTTGGCAATTTTTTTATATAAATCCTTTAGGATTTGGGATGGATGAGTCAACAACTTATAATTTTTGAGCTATACACCATATTTGGCATGTATGATTCGACAACTTGAATTTGGCAATTATTCCAAACATAACAGCAGAGCACAAAAGCTCTAAAATAAAGGCATGAATGAGTTAGAAGAATCTAGCAGCATGGACGAGAATTGGAGGTAGATTTGGAAAATTGGATAAATATGGTAATATGCCAAATTTAGAAGAACCTCAGCTACATCATGATAAAAATCAAGAATTACAAAACTTATCAGTTTAACTCAGCTTTTCTCAAACAAACAATAGAGCAGTGGTTGAAGAGTTGAAGAACACATTGATATGACTTGAGAGAAGCATAAAAAATGCAAAAAGACAAGATCCATGCAAGTTTCCAAGTTCGAGAGAGCTAGATTTTCAATTCCAAAAATATCAGTCCAAATTTCATTATAAGCAAAGTCGAATTTGCAAAGTCAAGATGAACAGAGTTGTGGAATTGTAGATGAGGGTAAATTGTTTAGTAATAAGAGATTGTTGAAGGTGTTGTAATGGTGGTTTTTATGAGCATTTAAGAGATCAATTGATTTATGTTGTAAAAAGGATTGGCTTCATGATTTGAGTATGAAAATTGTTTGAAAGATGAATAATTGAGGTCATGCAAACTGTAGCTTGTGAATCAAGGGTTGTAACTCATTCCAATAGTTGTTGGTAAATACTTATGGGTTGAATCTCCTTTCAGTAGTAGTTGATAAACCTAGGGTTTGTAGCTCCTTTCAGTTGTAGGTGATAAATTAGGGAGTAGTTTCTTCTTGCTAGTTGTAGCCAGAGAACTTTGTAACAACTAGTTGTAGCTTTCCTTGTGAAGAAATTGAAAGAAATATTTGAAGAAATCGGGTGTCTTCATTGTGATACATATCTTATTTCTTTTCATGCTCATATAAATAAATTTTTGGAAATTTTATTGGTGTCCTAAGTTTCATTGCAAGTGAAAGAAAAATTTAAATTCCTACAATACTAATTAAACCCCCCTCAATAGTGTCCTAATTTCTAACACATGGTTTTTTTTGGGAACCACCTTTAACCTCTTCAACATTCCACCAAAGCAAGGAACAAATACAAATTATTGGATCCCAACTATGTCATAAATATACAAATTAAGGAATTTCCCAATATCTGACATAGTAGACACCTAGTCGCAACCCCCAATCATAAAGTGCTATGATATAGTGCCTAAGGATTGAGGGCCTTTGGGGCCCCATTTCGGGGTATTGGCCATCAGAATCAACCTTATTCACATTTATATGGAGGCATCTAGATATTTTGTAGCTCACTAAGTTAAATGATTAACCGAAAGAACTAGATTTCAACCTTTTGTCTTGGCTAGGAGGTGTATGTGTGGAACCCAGTAAGTAGATAGGTGGCAGTGAAGTGTACGAAAATTGGTGGGATCACTAATGTGGAAGCTTAAGGAGGTGGCACGTGGAACTCAGTTTTGGCCTTTTTGGATGACCAAATGGAGTGTTTGTGGATGACACGTGGAAAGGAGGTGATGTGGCATATGACATGGCACCACATGGACAACATATGATAGATGATGTGGAAATAGTAGGTCTCCCATACCAAGGCACTATGTTACTGAGCATCGGGCATACAATATAAACAAAATATTGGAATGTTGTGTGGCATGGAAAAAATATGACACAACATAAGGAACACATTGCAAACAATTATTTTTTCGCGATGATTTATGTGGAAGACCCAAAAGTCTCAAGACTCGTGCCAAGAACATGCTTAGCAAGGTTTTTTTGTGTATTTTTTGGAGAAGAAAGGTAAAAATGGCACGGTTGTAGGCCTTGGTCACAAAGATCCAAGATCTTAGCCATTTTGGGACCTATACCGGGTACCAAGGTATCGAAATGAATGACAAGCTAAGAGCTTTTTGATATGAAATGGTCTATTATTCCAAGGAAAGTTCCATGAAGTGTTTGATGGTTTCTAAATTATGTTAGAAGATGATATTTCCATGAGGGTATTGGGGTGCTAGAATGGACCAATAGGATAGAACACTTAATTATGGTGTGTTCGGATATGATAGGGAAAATGTTGTCAATTGTAGGAAAGTTGAAAAAGTCCATTAGTTTCACATCTATCTGGTACTAGGATGTTTGTACGTGGAGAATATTAGAGAAGCGTGTTTAAACCAAGGTCATAGCACATCGTTGTGGGTGCTTAATGGTTTAGCACTTGGATCTAAAGAGTCATGGAAAGTAATCCAGGTATCCATGCATCCGGCGTGTTCAAAGGGTGACTTCAATGAACAACCTAGACTGTGGATTAATTAGAGCAGTGAGCAAAGACCATGGTCACAAAACATGGTCGTATGCCCTCATGGTTCAATCCCTAGTTGCTAAGGACTAATGATTGAAAGTGGAGAATATCAAGTCTCAAATATTTTATATGAATGGTAAAGGTTCTATGGTCACATAGTATGGTCCTGAAAAGGTAAACAACTCAAGTGTTTATATTTCAAGACGTTGGATGGAAGGGAACTAAATGTGAAAAAGAACATTATATAAATGAAATAATCCAATAGCATGAAGTACAGAGACAAAATCAAATTAAATTCATGTTGCTATATATATGAATGCATTGTTAAAGAAAAATGATGGTGAATTGTAGAACTATGTATGTGAATGTGGGGCATAAACTAGGAGTGTGCAATGTGAGAGATATGTGCTTGTAAAGAGAAAAGAATCGTGCTATGCAATCTTCTAGAGGTTTTCTATTTAACCAATAATTAATAGATGACTGCTGAAGTAAGGATTATAAGAAGAATATTAGAGATCATGCTGTCTGAACAAGAAAAATTAACAAGAGCGTTTGTAAATATCTAGCTTGAAAATGTGATGAAAATGAGGATCTGAGCATTTCAGTGTGTGAATAGGCATGCTATTGAGGAAATAAATATATGATAACTACTGTAAAATAGATTTGATTGGAAATCTAAGGGGATTGGTGTATCCTACAAGTTGGTTCATGCAAATATGAGGGTATTGGTGTCTCTTTCAAGTTGGTGCTTGCAAATATGAGGGGATTGGTGTCCCCTACAAGTTGGTGCTTGCAAAAGCTAAAGGGATCGGTGTATCCTGTGGGTAGGTGTCTACAAGGATTATAACAATAGGTTGATGCCTACATAGATCAATCAATTAAAAGAAGTTTTGTGGTTTTCTCCCGGATGGGTTTCGACATATATCATATGTTCAAGGCTCTCGTGTTATTGATGTTTTATCTTGTTTGAATGATTTAATTATGTAAAATTATATTATATTGATTCACACCCCCTCTCAATATAATTGTCAATCCAATAAACATGAATATATATGCATACCTAGTTTCCGTATGTGCTTGATGATTTGAATAACTTGTTCAATATCATGAAAAAACCTCTAATATAAAGTCATTAAGCACTTGGAAGAGTGCGCCATGCATTGGTTGGATACTCTATGAGAGGACCATGTTGGTTGTTGACTTTAAGTGCCTAAAAAATGAAAGTTTTACATTCAAGGGGAGTTCATCAATAATTTTAATGAACCATGTTTATGAAGGACATCCTATTACACTAGAAGCTGCAATAGTTAGGACTGGATGGTTGTTCCTTTATATGGACTTTGACACATTGATGATGCCTACATGAATGAGGTATGAGGTAAAAGTGTCAAGTTGAAGCCAAATATAAACATTGTTGATAAGGAAGGTCTTTAGTTCATAGTGGAGCATTTGTTGTAGAAGACTAAATGATGAATATGTGTCTTAATAAGGATTACGAAAAGTACTAATTAGGGGGGAATGTTGGAATTATTAACTCCTATTTGTCTTATGTGATTATTATTATTAGTCATTATAAGGTAGATTTCATCTTTATGTAAGCAATCAATTTCCAAATTTTTAGAGCTTGTTAGGCCCAGTCGAGTATAAGAAATTCCCTCCAACTAATTAAATCCTAATTTTATGTGTGATAAAATATTTTCTAGACAATTTATTAATTTTCTAATATAATGGTTTTTATCTTAAAATAAATGTACTAACTAGAAAAGATAATGGTTTCTATCTTAAAATAAAGTTTGATATGTTTATATGTACTTAGTGCATTGACTAAATATAACTCTCAACATTATATAGAGTTTGTAATAATTTCTACTCTCATTTCTTTACACTCCCACCTTTAATATTTTAAAATAATACATTATTGTGATTAGTATAGCATTGGAAGTGGCACTATAATAACTAAATGTAAAGTCTTTTCATACAATCAGGAAAAGTAAAGAGGGATTTTTGATCGTGTAGAACTTGATAAGTTGGACATAAGAGGGTGTAACACTATAGTATACAATTAGATGAGGTGGGTCTTGAAACTTTTTTATCTTTAGGTAGTGAAGTTATCCCACTTGGTTTTTATTGCTCAATTAAGAACCAACTCACATCAATTTCAATGTGAAACAGGACAGTGGAAAATGCCTAAAAAAGCTTGGGAAGAATGGGTGTGTACATTTTGCACGTCTGGGGCAGTGGAATCAGAAAAACATTTCATTTTGGAATGTGATGCATTCAAAGACATTAGAGAAATCTATGATAATATGTTAGTATCGATTTCTTGGCATTGTCTTTTCAGCGAGGGGATGTTGGAAGGTTGGGTCAGCTCATCATCAATTTGAATAACAAAAGTATTAAATTAAAAAAGGTAAAAAATAGGGAACTTATGGTCCCATAAACTAGTTTTAGTCTCGTGGACATTAAAATATCATTTCATTTCACTTCGGAGGGAGATCTGTTTAAAAAAGCGTTCAATGGGATGTCGAGATGGATTGATTTTGTGCTTTTCTTAGATTTTGTAAACAAAGTAAGCCTTCATGCATTATCTCAAACATATTAAGGTAAACCGTTTATACTATAAATTGACTCTAATGTGTTATAATTTTTTGAATATATAAATCATTTTACTAGACGTTTAATTAATTTTATTTTTAATAATTTATTGTAAGTTATATAATAAATAATTAAATATAAAAAATGAATTATAAATTAAGGGTACTCATTCGAAATGGTTTGTAATTAATACATGTTTTTATTAAATTTATAAATTTATTTGATGATGATAATGATTAATTTTTATTAAGATTAGAATTTAAAAAGGTTCGAGATTACTTGGATTTATTTATATTGCTATTTTTGTGCTCGAAGAACATTAAGAGAAATGTTCGAAGATCACCATAATTTTGATGACTTAGAATGTTAAAAGTATTGGTATTGTGATGGATATTTTGAAATTGTGATTTAATTTTAGTATAAGTGGGCACTCTAAGAGAAAGTGTTTATCATTTTCAACTTTCTTAGTGTCACAAAGTTGAGATATTATTTCCCCACAATGTATTGGGAATTGTCCAATGCTTGATTTTATTTGATCTTCTAGATTAAACTTGAACACCTCCTTGTAGTATCTTAATTTTACTTTATTCTCTAATTCATTATTAGACCACATATTCTTTTTAAATTTAGATGTAATAACATTTTTAATATTATTAGTATTTTTCATAAATATTTATGACTTCTTCCTGTGTTCCCAAATGACTTCACTAAGACTTGGCATTTTTATGTCATCCACACTTGAGTTGTTGGTGGTTTTGGCTAGGATTTGAAATAATTTTGGTTTCTATCTCATTGTTCATTTTGTTTATCTTATTTTTATACACCAAGTGCCTAATTATAACCTTCCTCTAAATGGGGTAAAGGTTCACTTTTAGGAGAGGATATGATAGAGCGTATTGCTTTTAATTTTGAAATTTCACAAAAAAAATATTTTTGAATCTACTCTATGTTCCGCTAAGATTCGCTAGAGATAATGCATCCACAAACTTCACATCCATATAAGATAATGTTAGTGAGGAGAGTCTCAAAGAGGAGTTTTTTTCCTTATTCCATAGAAAAAAAATCCATTAATTTAAATTATTTTCAAGCCCATAATAAGTTTTCCACTCTGCATTTATCCTTTTGTAAATGTTATAGTTCAAATTTTTCTTGTGTTGAATATTAATCCTAAGATATTTATGAAGGTACTTCCTCCAAGTTATTCTTGTCATATACGAAAGTATCATAGGCAACTTTTCTGGAATTAATTATCATAACCTTCATTTTGTCAATTTTCATACTCACACCTATAGTAGAGCAGAAGCACTTAAGAATTCTTAGTTTCATATTGAGGCCCTTGGTGCATAAGAAAAATATGATTGAATAATTGTATTTTTGGATTTTCAATGGAAGTGATGTAAATGTAGTCCTTAATTTGACATTTGTTTTATAAAGTGATTGGTTGCATGTTTATTATCAGGACAAAAATTCCATACTTATAATAAATGTTTGGTATAATGTGTGAACATACTAAATGAATTGTGTTACTAATATTGTTAATGTAATGTTCAATATTTTTACAATAAGGATTCTAACGATGAGAAACCTAACTACCATTTACCATTGCACCCAAATACTATGTCAAATCAAGATATTGCTATTAAGCAAGCATGGCTCGGGGAATAAGTGTTCCAAACATGGTTGAATCAATCTTCTATTCACTTCCAGTACGTCTTGAGCCACCAATTTAAAACCTCTACATTAACTCTACTTCTTCACATGTTGATTGGAATGAAAGGAATGATATAGAGGTTGATATGTATGATTTCTTATAGGATACCCATGCACCATTGGACAATTTGACAATGAAAGTGCACCATCTTGAGTCTAGTCTTTAAGAAATGCATGAGTTGAAAATTGGCAAAGATTATAGCATTTGTATGTTGTATTTTTATGGGATAATTTGAATTTTGAATGCTAATTGTAGTGACTAGAAAGGTTATATGAGCCACTGAAAGAAATGCATAGGAAAGAAACTATTGGGATGTTGAAAAGACACAAAGTGAAGTTAATTTCACTTCACAAGCGTTTATGCCTGAAAAGTATGGCATGTGATATACTAAGCATGCTAAATTGTGAAGTTTTGGTTTGTATCCATATTAAAATCATAGTGAATTCATTGGATCAAATGCTACATATTGGAATAGACTTGTTAATGGAGTTGTGTAAATCTTATTGAATCCATTGAAGTTAACCAATATATTGATCTTAGCTAACTCAATATGAGGTGTAGTGGTTTTGTTATAATTAACTACTATGAAAAATTATAGGTGAGTGAATATGGAAATCCAAGACAATTCTTGCACAATGACATCAAATATCCAAAGGTTAAATACATAGATGAAAACTCCAAACATGTGAACAAATATTAAGGAACAAGAAGGTATATGAAATGATGTAATATGTATCATTCTCTCTTGTTGATATTTTGTAGTTTTGCATGGTATTACTTTGTGATGAAAAAATCATTCCTTAGTCTACTTGGTAAGGTGTGGTGTAGCTAAAAGGAAAATTAGCTACATATTTTTCCCTTTTATTAATAAAGAATTGTTTCATGAATTTTGCACTATGTCCTTATCAAAACGTGCATGAATAATGTGAAATTGACATGGATACACCCTATATCCAAACTATTATTCTAGAAAATTGGTGAGCTCCATGGTTGGACACCAAGGTGTCTCAGTAAATGGAAATATTTCTATAGGATGGCCATTTGATCAATATGTATAGTCAAGTTAGTGCTAATCCCTAAAGTATAATAAATTCTTAATAATTTTTTGCAATACTGATGTTTGGACCAAAGGCATAGTTGGTTCCAAACTAGTATGCACTTGACATAACAACTCTACAAGTGAATGGAGGAGCATGGACAATTTGGTTTTGAGAAGGAAGTAAATTGTTGGGGTATATAACTATTGGTTTTTTAATCATGGCAGTTAAAAATACAATGAGGTTGCATTAATATTTTTGTAGAAGCAAATGGTTGATCACAAACTTAATTATGAAATGGAATCATGAGATTGTAGCAAAAAATACAAATATGTTCTGGGTATAGTAGAGAGTTTTTTTCTTACAGTTTTAGTTGGTGATAGTTCTAGTGGTAGTAATAGAAGTTAAATGCTTATGGAAAAACAAAGTGAACCTTATGAGTTTTCTTGAAGAAAACAAGGCTTGACCATCTGGAAATTTGAATCACAATAAGTATATGTTTTCATGTATTTCGGATTGTATCTTTCCTAGAGTTGGTACTTGGGAGAAGCATGTTAATTGTATGTAACTGTATCTTGGGAGAGGTGTCTTCATGAGAAGTATGTTAATTGTATGTAATTGTATCTATGTATGTAACATGTGAAGGGAATATCAATGTAAGATATTATTGGACATTGAGTTTCCATTCATGTCAAGTTCATGGGGAGTCCTCATTCATGGAATGAAGAGGGATTAATTGCCCTTGTTTGTTTTAGGAGAACCCAACATGTTGGATGTGTTAGCGCTCAAATCTGCCTCAGGCTAAAGAAGGAAAAACTCAAGGCAACATCAAACCACGCTCAGCCTCGTAGCTAGCCCTACGAGGACAGGAGAGGGGTCTCTCCGGGTCTATCTCGGCAAAAGGTTTTCAAAGGGGCTGAGATGACCGATATGAATACTGAATTTAGGCTAGTAAATTGATAAAGATAGTTTGATTTAAGATTTTTAGGGTTTTGTTGGAAAACAGGGAAAGGCAATTTTGGGTGCGGGGATGTGACACAGTTTTTGCAGAGGTCTTTTTGGGGCAAGGTAGGCAATCGTCCTGATGTCTTTAAAGGAATTGAATGGATATATATGACTGGTGAGGAGATAAGGAGAGCGAGAAACTTTTAGGAGTTCTCCTTAAACAGATGAAAACATAGATATTAAACAAACTTAAAGGCAGAGCATACAAGATTATGAATTCTACCTCAACGCTTCATTTGTTTAATTTGCAGAAGAGAATAGTAGGAAAATGATACACATAACAAACTTATAAGTACATGAGAGAAACACACCATCAACACAAATAACCACAGGAATCCCAAATAGTGCTGCAAAACCCTGGTCTTTCCTTTGCCAAAATGGCAGAGATACAATATGTAATATAGTCTAAGCTTATCCCTCAAGAGTCCAACCATGAAAATGACTAAGAAGATACATAATATAGGCAAGCTAACACATTCCCTTGCCTCTAGGGGTCGAGATCATCATCCTAGGAGCTGTTTCAACCAATTCTAAACTAAGCACTACAATCTAGGCAATCAAAACAACTTGCCTCTATAAGCTAGGAAACCAATTCATTCATTAAATTTTTGCTATTTTATGAATGAATCTTCTAGAATAGGTAAATAAGTGTCATGTCAACATGAAATTTCATCAATTACATCAAGGAAGGTGAAAAATCCCTCCAAAAGTCAAAATTGGTCAAATGGCTGCGTTTTCCTGAGCTGAAGATGAAAAACTTAGAAAATACCCTGATGCGTAGCGCGCCAAAACCCTACGCGTAGTGCGCCTTTCAGCTCATTTTTGGGGCACTTTCTGGCATCCAAATTTGTCTTAGGTGGGCTTGTTAGAAAGGTCTGGATGTCTGCTTTCCAACCCAAGTGGAATTTTTCAATTTGGTGCCCATTTGTCCCTCCAAAAGTGCATTCTCCCAAGATTGCTTCCTGTGTGTCCAAAAAGGGGCAGTAAGGTCATTTTTTGCATGTTTTTTGACCTTTTGGGGGCCCAAAACTTGATGAAATGTCTTGGCAGTCGCTGAGCAGGTGTATTTCATCATGACAAATCCAAAAATGCAGACCTTTTGTGAATTGAACCTCCCCATCTTCAGGGTAGCGCGCGGCGCACTACGCGTTGAGGGAAAAAACCTGTTTTTAATACAAAAATTTCAAAATTGACCAAAACTTCTCCAAATTTTTTGAGATTTGAGATGGGGGTGTTTCATCAAGTACCATGCTCCTTCAAAGAAGATTCGGCCAAAATTTGGAGTGGATCGACCCTTTTTCTCCGTTTTAGTGCCTTGCTCAATCGCCCTTTAAGGATCTTCAGTTTCGCTTTGCAAACATGCATGCGAGCCCAGTAATGATTCTTCATATGGCGGAGCATAAATTTGTCTCTGTTTGCCTTGGCTAACAATTTCTCTAAATGAGTGTTCACCCGGATGAGCATAGACTCTCGCTCAATAGGTGTCAAATCACCGGGTCTCTTGCGGGCCAAGTTTCGGTCTTCTCGGATTCGCCGCAACTCATAAAGAGTGTGTTCATCTTCTAGCTGTTTATTGTGCTGCTCCAAGTAGTTGATTGTCCAATTGGCCATTTCCAATTTCTGTTGCAACAAGTGATTCTCAACCTTTTGTTGTTGAATGACCTCCTTTAGCTCTAAGCTAGGAGAGTTGATATCAAGGTCAATAATATCCGTGTCCGGATCTCCTGAAGGTCCCTCATCAAACATGGATTGCTTGCCTCTGTCCTGTACCTGTGCCTGTACCTGTACTACAGAAGGCGAGACCCTTTCCACCTGATCTGGAGATAATACTCGTTGTGCCGATGAAGAAGGTGAGACCCCTTCCACCCTAGGTGGAGATAATACTCGCCGTGCAGATGCAAATAAGGCCCTGTGGCCTCTCTGATATGTAACATATGAAGGAGCGCTAACATGCTCGGGCTCAGGAATGTCAAACTGATGTGAAGGCCCTCCCTCATCATGGAAAATCTCGGGAGGTGGCTGTGGCACCGTGAAAAAGTCACGAGAAATGAACTCCTCCCAAGCAATACCCTGTTGTGCCAACTGATGCATCACTATGATCTTAATCAGTGCATAATGATAGATGCTCTTATGCTGATGTGCTGGGCTCTTCCTTTCTACTAAAGGCACCATCCTCTCTATGTTGCGACACATGAAAAATGGAATGTTTATCATTCGTACCCTTGTGAAATGCATCAACAAACGGATATGGTACGAATATAGACGTGAAAATCTGCCCTCACAAGTGAAATACCGAATAATAAGTCTCATCAACGGTGCATATTCATCCCTTAGGAATCTTAAAGGAAAAAAAACAGTTAAGTGCCTCATACACCCGGGTTTGATATATTGCTCATAGTGAAATTTGTCTAACTGTTGGCGCTTATTCCACTCCTCCCCTACATTTGGTATCCCGGTGGCTTGAGCAATAATCTCAGGTGACAAGGTGAAATCCACTCCAGCAAGGTTTACATGACCATTCCGCAAATGTAGGACAAATAAGCGAACTAGTTCTCGGTGATGTTGGATTTGTGAGATCCGCTCACAATATTCAAAACATGATTGGTACTGAAAACAGTTCATTACAAGTGGACAAGCTTGCAAATGAGCCAAAGAAGTGGGCTCCTCCCTGACATGCTGACCACCTTTGCCACCCTTGTGATACCTCCTTGGCACCTCTATTTCTGGTGTTGAATCACTGTCATAACTCTACTCATAAGCTAATTCGGTTTCTGACATAGTTTTGAAGGCAAGATGGCTGAAATGTATATAATGACTGTGCACACAATTGACTGCTGTTTGACTTTTTCCTTTTTCAAAATGTTGTTACCAAGGGGACATAAATACAAGGGAATTGTTAGGGAAAGGGAAACATGAGGGAATTAGGGGCAATGAAAATAAACAAGGAATTTAGGGAAGGGAAAGGGCATAGAAATTATGATATTGTAGGGTTTGGGTGAAGTAGGGTTTGGGATTTTGTGGAGGGATAGTATAGAATTTTATGGGGAATTTTAAGGGAAATGCTAGTGAATATGGGGGAAAAAGAAGCACTAAAATGGGAAAACCTTGGGCAGCATATAACTTTGAAACCCTAGCAAACTAGGCCTTTAAATCCACACAGCAACTTAGGGTTTTTACATTTAATTTTCATGGCATATTTATCATAATTCTTTCACATTAACCTTGCAAAACCAAAACCAGCCATGGAAATGAAGCCTACCTGTAATTTGCTTGAGTTAAGAAAGGATTTGAATGCTTGCTGGCAAGTTTCTGGGCGAAAAACCCAACACGTAGCGCGCCTTGCCCAATGCGTAGCGCGCCTCTGGTGCGTAGCGCACGAACAAATTAACACAGGAAAAATCGTGCTGATGCGTAGCGCGCCCTGGGTGCGTAGCGCGCCTCAGCTGATGCGTAGCGCGCCCCTGGAACTGCCCGATTTGCTCAATAACTTGTAAAATCGCCTTAGCAGGGATGCACTTTGCTCTTGAGAAGTGAATGGGTTGTTTATGAAGAGGAATGTCTTTATATAGGCTCCCCTTTAATTTTTACTTGACCAAAACCCATTTTGTAATGTTTGGGTGTTGACACTTTTTCAAATTAATAGGCTCTGACTTTTGGTTTCCCTTTTTAAGAAAAACTGGTTGAAATAATGATCGCTTCTGATAATTTTTGCAGGGATGGCTCTGATATGCTTTGGCAAAGGAGACCAAGGCTGCGTTGCAACATTTGGAGAACTTGAAATTTTGACAATTTTTTACAAAAATGAGATGCGACTTATCTTCAAAACAGAGTTTTGAAGAGAAGTCCTTATTCAGCTGTACAATGATGAGAATTATTTAAATGATGATCTATGAAGGACATCCCTCTGGCCTGCTGGTCTTTTAAGACTTCTCAAGACAAAATTGACTCAACCCTAGACCTAAAACCTCGAAATTTAAAACATGATGATGAATGACCTTTGAAGACTTTATTTACTTAAACAGACCTGAACCAGCAGTGCCAAACACGAGGGGAATAAATGACACAAGACTATTCCATCAGAGTTATGGCATGCCTAACGAAATGCAGCTGATCAAACTGATGGGACACCTAATCATGAAATGCAAAGAGCTTTGATCTCTGATGGAGGGATACTAGACCGACTCTAACAGGATGCTTAACTAATTGAAGGGTCCATATTCTACTTAGGAGGTAAACTTCCAGGACATGTGGTAACCACCTAGGTGCATTGGGAAGACCATAACTACATTTGGAAACCACCTTCAACACCCCCCCCCCAAAATTCCTGCAAGGAAAGGAGCAATTACAGCTTACCAGATCTGAGCTATGTCATAAAGCTAAAAATTAAGGATTTTTCTGATAGCTAACATAGTAGGCACCTAGTCGTATCCCCTAGCCACAAAGTGCTATGATATAGCACCTAAGGGATAAGTTCCATTAGGGCCCCATATCTGGGTACCGAGCACTAGAATTAACCTTATTCATGTTTATATTCGGGCATCCAAATATTTGATATCTAACTAAGTTAAACAATTAACCAAATGAACTAGATTTTGAACTTTGGTCCTAGCTATCTAGTGTATGGGTGAAGCCTAGTCAACAAATAGGGGACAATGACATGGATTACAAGTAACAGGATTGTTGATGTGGCAACGTGAGGAGGTGACATGTGGCATTCAATTTTGACCTTTTTGGATGACCAAATGGATCATTTGTGGATTACATGTGGCAACAACAGATAATGAAATGTGGTAATAAGGTGATGTGGCATGTGATGTGGCACCATGTGGATGACATGTGGTAGATGACATGAAAAAGGTGGGTTCCCTACCAAGGTACTAGGAACTATGTGTAGGTATAAACAAAAAGACAGTTATTGTGTGTGGCATGGTAGAGATATAAGATAGTAGAAGGACCACATGGCATATAGTGACCAGTCGACAGTGGATTGGTGTGGCAAACCTAGAAGTCTCGGGACTCATGTTAGGATCACGCTTAACACGACGATCCCATGTATTTGTTTTTGGACAGAAAGGCGAAAAGGGAATAGTTTCACATATGGGTTGAAAAGAGCCAAAGATTAACCCTTATGGGCCATATACTAGGGTACTGGAATAAATGAAAAACTAATATATCTTTGTTATTCAATGATCTTGTATGACAAGGAAAGTGTTGTCAAGTGTTGGATTGTTTGTAAATTCCATCAAAAGATGATTTGTACACTGGGGTACTAGGGTACTATAATGGACCAACAAGTTAGAACACTTAGGTATGGCATGTTATAGTATGATGGGGGAAATGCCTTCAATTGCAAGAAAGTTGGAAAATTTCGTCGGTTGCAGATCTATCTACCGAGTTCCTATATCATATTAGTACCAAGACACTTGGAATGGAGAATACCGGAGTGATGTGTTTAGAATGAGGTCGTATCATGTGGTCATGGGTGCTTAATGTTTTAACACTTGGATCTAAAGAGTCATGGAAAGTAATCTGGGTATTTGTGTATTTGATGTGTTCAAAGGGTGATTTCAAGGAATGATGTAAACTTCAAATTCATTGGAGTGGTGATTTAAGAGCATGGTCATGGAACATGGACGTATTCCATCATGCTTCAGCTCTTGAGTGCTACGTATTAACACTTGATATTGGAGAATATCAAGTCTTCGATATCTAGTATGAATGGTAAAGGTTTCATCTATCATAATTATGCGCAGAGGACATGGTTATAGATTATTGTCATGAAGATGTAAAGGGATCAAGTGCCTATATTTCAAGAAATTGGACGAAATGGATCTAAACTAGTAAACATGAAAAAGAGCATTATACAGGTGAAATAAAGAGTTTGGATTGAATAGCACGAAGCAGAGAAATAAAATAAAATTAAAGGTGGCACCATTATATATATGAAAGTGTTGTTAAAGAAAAATGGTGGTGAACATTAGAACTTTGTGTGTCAATGTGGTGCATGAATTGGGAGTGTCTAGTGTGAGAGTATGTGCATGTAAAGAGAAAAGAGTTGTGTTATGTAGTCTTCGATATGTTTGCTAGTTATCCAAGAATGAACATATAGTTGTTGAAGTAGAGAGTATAAGAAGAGGATCAAATATTGTGGAGTCTAAATAATTAGAGCTAACAAGAATTCCTATAAAGATCTAGTTTTAAAATGTGATGAAAAAGAGGATCTAAGTAGTTTAGTGTGTGAAAAATCATGTTGGTGAGGAAAGAGAGATATGATAACTGCTACAAAACATATTATATTATAAATCTGATGGGATTGGTGTCTCTTACAAGTTGGTGCTTGCAAATATCGGGGGATTGTCCTGCAGGTTGGTGCTTGCAAATTTGAGGGTGTTGGTGTATTCTACAGGTTGGTTCTTGCAAATCTAAGAGGCTTGGTGTCTCTTGTAGGTGGGTACCTACAAAGATTGTAACAGTAAGTTGGTTCCTACATAGATCAATCAATTAAAAGAGTTTTTGTGGGTTTCTCCTAAATGTGTTTCCACGTATATTCTTTGTTTAATGCTCTCATGTAATTGATGTTTTATTGTGTTTGAATGATTTAATTGTGTAAAATTGTATTATACTAATTCATTGCCCCCCCCCCCCCGAGTATAATTGTGAATCCAACAATTGGTATAAGATTCAGTTCCTTCAAAGACAATTTAACCATTGGAAGGAGATCATAAAGGGACCAATGGCTAGTCATGATGAATCCTTTTCAAGCATAGCACCACTCTTTGATGCAACCAATTATGATTTCTAGATAGTAAGAAATGTATCCTATTTGATGTATCTTGCTATTGATATTTGGCTATATTTTATGGATAGATATAGAGTTTTAGCAACTTCTCCAACAACTTTGGATTAGAAAATGGCCTTTACAAACAATGCAAAAGCAATGAATGGAATTTTTTGTGGTCTTTCGGATCCTAAGTTTGTTAAAGTGATGCAGTGTAAATATGCCAAGGAGATTGTGGATAAGCTTTAGAGAAACTATGAAGGAGATGATAAATTAAAGGGAGACAAACTTCAAACACATATAATGCAGTTTGAAAGTCTACAAATGAATGAAGATGAATATATTGTATGATTCTTTCTTCAAGTAGATGAAGTTGTTAACATTATTAATGGACTTGATGAAAAATTGATGGAGTAGTAATTGTTCAGAAAGTGTTGATATCTCTTCCCATGAGATTCAATTCTAATATTTCATCCATTGATGAGATGAAATATCTAGAAACTTTTAAGATGGATGAAATACATGGAACACTCACAATGTATGAAATGAGGATCTAGTAAAGAGAATTTAGGAACAAAGGAAGCTTCCTTTAGAGCCTCAAGGAAAACATATGAACATCAAGCCTAAGAATTTCGTAGCTATGAATCAAATCTAGAGGAAGCTCAATTTGTAGACTTTATCAACTAATAACCCTTGAATTCTTTGATTGTGGTAGAATTGGTCATGTTGCTTCTTATTATCCTTATACTAAACTAAACTATTACAAAAAAGAAAGAGAATATAAGGATAAGATCATATCTGATAAATATAAGAAGGGAAAGCCTCTCAAGAAGAAAATATTATATTCCAAAGAATATAGTGACTCATCAGAAGAAATAAATGAACATAAATCTGATGAAGAGAAAGAAGAATATCTACCCATGGCCATAGAGACTAAGTATAATAATAAAGATAATTCAGAACCCAAGGAAGAATTTGTTGAATTTAAGGTATACCTTGAAGGTGAACTTATTAGTACTATAGATGAATTAAAGAGACTTGGATGAAAGTATATAAGGTTGAAGGAACAACCACAAAATATAAAAAAGGAAAATTATTGTTTTAATAAAGAATCAATCAATCTTCAAAAGATTCAATCGACAGAAGAAAAAGGAATTGAAGAAACTTTGATAAATCAACTAAAGGACAAATAAAAAAATTTGTGAATGACTAGAAGATGAGAACACATCCTTGAGAAAGGAACTATATCAAAAATATGAAAAGGGGGACCTTAATTCAAATGAATAAGCAATCATCCTCTTGAAGGCCAAACTCGAAGAGGAAAAAAGAAAAGAAGAAATTCTTACAAATAAACTAATAGAATGGGAGAGAAATTGTGAGAAGTCAGAAGCGGAAGTTGTATCCTTGAGAAAGGATCTAGAGAAAAGAACAAATTAGCTGAATCATAGACTAAAAAGGACTAAAACATTGAAAAACATTCTCAGCTATCAAATATCTCCCTTTATCAAATCAGGCATAGGGTACAATGATCACCTTGAGTTCTTCAAAGGAGAATCAAGGACAAAGTCCTTAGAAAAAGGAGAACCTAATAGCTATGCAAATGTGCTCAAAAAACAGTCCAACAATGCAAGAAGAGGCACTGAAAAAAATAAGAACCAACAAAGACATGACCCCATAAGCTATGCAAGTGATACCAAAGGTAGATTAAAGAATAAATATGACAGACATAAAGGATTCAATAGAACCATTCCTCCAAGCAGATCCTACAAATTTAGGTAGCGAAACTTATTTTTCTTGTAACAATTTTTGTCATAACAAAATGAATCATAGAAGAAATAACTTTGTTGGAAGTATAAGAAGAGGATCTTATAAGACTCTCATGAATGTTGATGTAAACAACATATAAAAAATATCCTATGAAAGTGAGGCTAGAGATTACAACTTATTTTCACATTTGTTGAATCACATTGAATGCCACAAATGCAACAAGTTTGGACAAAAGGCAAGGCATTGTAAAAGAGGGTTGATAAATCCTCCCAAGAAACATTTTCCCAAGCATATCAATTAAGAAGGAAACATTAGGAGGTGGAAACTAAAGAATGTGGATTTGTGTTATACGCTCACAACCAAGAAGGACAATGGTATATTGACAATGGATGTTCAAAGCACATGGCATGGGACTAGAGTATATTTCTCTCTTCAAAGGAAGAAAAAGGAGGAAATGTCACCTTTATCAATAATTCACCAACCAAAATAATGGGTAAAGGGATTATCATCCTTAACTATGAAAAGGCTAAGGCTCAAAATGTCTGATATATTGATGGTCTAAAACTGAACCTGTTGAGTGTCAATCAAATATGTGACCAAGGACATGACCTCACTTTTCATTCTAAGAGATGTTAAATAAGGAAAGTTGAATATGGGAAAGTAATAACAAAAGAAATTATAACCCCTAACAATGTGTATGTTCTTGATGGAGAAATATAAAAAAAGGTTATGTGGGAAAAGTGGATGAAAGTTGGTTATGGAATACAATATTGGGGGGTATGAGCTTTGATAGGTTGGTAAAATTCAACAAAACATAAGCAATAAGAGGCATGCCTAAGATATCAAAGCCAAGTGATTCTATTTGCAAGCCATGTCAGTTTCAGAAGAAGACAAGGGTTCTATTGTCACTGCTACAATACCCTCCAAAATTTTCCTACATTTAATGTTTGGAGCCTCCAATTGATCATGTGAACTATCTTTTTGATTTTTTAAAGTGATATTATACTTGTTCTCTAAATTTTCAAGTCCCTTTGTGAAGAAACCCAAAGTGTCATATTTTTATAAGGGAAGTGTCATCCTTTGGGAAAGGCAGTTTTGACACACCTTTAAGAGGTAGCTCCAATACTTTCTCTCACATTAGTGGATCCTATATATCATAGGGACATGTGTTGGACACGTTCCCAAGGAATTTTTCACTTTCTCTTGTAGTCGACACTTGTGTCGTGAAGGGTTGCATCTTAAGTGTTGTACTTGGAGATAAGTGTCACTTTGTTGTCATTCCAATGAATACATGCTAATTTTTGGTTTTGCATATCTTCTTTTCATGTGGTTAATTGTATATGTGTGTGTGATCATGTTCAATACTTGTTATATGAGTTTATTCTTACCCTCTTATCTCGCTAATCTCACACTTAGTCAATTTTGAATTTCTTTTCTTTTCTTTTTGTCCTCACAACATGCGCAATCAATGATCAACATTCTACCCTCCAACAACTATGCACTACAAATTCCTAAGCCACAGTGATGAAGTCATTATCTCTTGGAATTGTGCACTGCGTAAACCGGAAAGACAACCTCCTTCAACTGTGCATTAAGTAACTTCATAGCTCAGTCACTCATCCTTGCTAGTTGCACTTACCCAATGCACGATTCTGATCATCCATTCCTTGCTTTGTGCACTGTGCACTTCTAATGGACAATGGATCCTCTCCTGGATCATTGCAATGATCAACTTTGAAATCCTTTGAGCCCATCCCTTAGCCATTACGCACTGCATAGTCACAGTTGTCAAGCATGCATCCTTTCCTCTTGAACTTTCCCAATGTGCAATCCTTGACTTGCCTTATACCTCATACATTGTGCATTGCATTGTAATAGTGCCCATTCCTTCACTCATTTCCTCTTGACACTAAATGTTGTGCCCAAGAAGGCCTCTCTCCTCAACCTTTTTACACTATCGCATCACAGTCAACATGTTGCATGAGAAACAAGGTAGACTAGGTGATTTGAGAACATATATTGTTTTGTCATGAGTGAGTTTCATTTTCAAGTGTTATCATCCTAGTATGGAAAGATGATGTTCAAGGAAGACATCAAGGATAGGTCACAAGAAGACACTTGTGGAGATAAAGCACAAAGATATAATCATACAAAGAGATAAAAGGAATTTTGAACGACGATAGATAAATGACAACTCAAGAAGCCTTAGAAGACTTTGATACTATAACTAGACCCTTTGGAGGGTGAAGATGAAGTACAAGAAAGATATACCATGAAGACATAAAGACATAGAAATAAAGAGGAGAACTTGGCATTGATACACTACAATGATGTATTATGTCAAAGTGTCATCATAAAGTCTTATGTTGTCCATGTATTTCACCAAAATTTGTGGAATGTAATTTTTTATTTCCAAAAAAAAATGTAAAATGTGTGGAAGCCCAAGGGTTGCACATTGAATGTGAAAAGTCACTAGAAAGTCCTAGAGTCATGTACAAGCTCAAAAGTCACATTTGAGCTCAAGAGTCATGAGGGAAGTCAAGAGTCGCATGGGAGGTGGAGAGTCACCTAATTTGCTCTAAATACACTCTCATAGCTAAAGCAAAGGACTTTTCACCTTAGGTTCTCAAGCTAGGCATCGGAGAGAAGATTGTCCATTTGAGGAGAAAGTGTTGGCTTAACATTCCACTATTGGAGGTAGTGGTGTATCATTGTAATGGTGTATCTTGGAACTTTCACTTAATGATTGGAAGCTCTCAGAGTCAGCGCACTTTCATGCATATATCATGAATTTTGTAAGACTATTCTTTCATTGTTTAAGGTGTATGTTTGTGTTTATACATACTAATAAAAATGAACTATTTTGTTGGATTTAGTATGCATCTTTGAATTGTGTGTCTCTTACTTTCATGATTGTTGTTTCTTTGTGAACATTTGCAAGATAATTAACCATTCTTTTATACATATGAGTGTGTCTTTATTATGATAATACTATTACTTTTCATCTAAAAGCTCACTTTCTCTTTCCTTTCCGTGAAAGAAACTTTATACACATTGTTTTAAAGGCTCACTTTCTCTTTCCTTTGCGTGAAAGAAACTTTATACACATTGCAATTAAATCCTTCACAAGGCTAACTTATTTGTTCATCTCGAAAGTATATGCATACTCTCTTATGTTGTTTATTGCAACCAAGGAAAATCATTAAGAATATGGTAGTTGGGCCTATTTCCCAGATGGGTTTCCTACTCCAAATAGTGTGAGGTCTAATTGGAACTTTATATCGAGGAGACCATCTATACGTTGGCAGTTTCCAACATTGTCAACATGTTTATTCTAGGAAAAAGGAATATTCATCAACTAGGCCACTGGAGCTAGTTGATACAAATGTCTGTGGCCCTACAAGAACCAAAAATGTAAGAGGTGAAAGATATTTTATGCTTTATTTATGATTACACAAGGGAAACATGGGTCATCTTGCTCAAAGAAAAGTTAGAATCTCTTCGCAATTTCAAAATATTCAAATTTCAAGTCGAAAATGAAATGGATTATAATATCAAGTGCTTGAGATCTGTTACAAGAACAAATATTACCTTAGATGATTTTTTATGAATTATGTGAAATGCATGGAATGAGAAGAATTTTTTCAATAGCAAGGGTTCCTTAGTAGAAAAAAGAAAATAGAACAATGTAATAAATGACAAGAACTATGCTAGATGAAGTAAAGGCTCTAAACACTTTTTGGGGAGAATTAATTCAAATAATAGTTTACATATTAAATAGAGCATAAGTTAAAGTAAATAGTGATAAGATTATTTATTAACTATGGAAAGTTAGACTTGCCTCCATCAAGCATCTAAAATTATTTGGAATCAAGTGCTATATCAAAATAAATGAAGACAATTTGGGAAAGTTTGACTCCAAAGCTTATGAAGGAATCTTCTTGGGTTACTCATCTGAGAGCAAAGGCTAAAAGTGCTACAACAAAAGATTACAAAATATAGTGGAAAGTATTGATGTAATGGTAGATGAAGCATTACCACAAACATGAAATAAACAAAGTAATGAAAAATCAAATAAGACAACAAGTATAGATCTATCAAAGTAAGAAAAAGAAGTGCAAGATGAAGAAGAAGAGGAGATGGCACCTCAACAACACAAAAACCCATCCAGATATGTACAAAAATTTCACCCTAAAATTCAAATCCTTAGTAATAAAGAACCAGGAGTTCAAACAAGAAGAATTTTGATCAACACACCCAGACATGAAAATCTAGCATTATTGTCCAAAATAGAACCCAAATGTTTTTCCCAAGCTGGTGAAGATAAGCATTGGGTCAATTCCATGGAAGAAGAAATAAATGAAATAGAGACAAATGAAATGTGGGAACTTGTGCCTAGACCAAAAGAAAAAAATGTTATTGGCACTAAGTGGGTCATCAAAAACAAATTAACCAAGGATGGAAAAGTAGTGAGGAATAAAGCTAAACTAGTTTGCAAAGGGTATGCACAAATAGAAGGTATTGATTTCGAAGAAAATTTTACCATTGTAGCCATACTTGAGGAAATCAAAATGTTTTTAGCATACTTTAGAAAATTTAAAGTATATCAAATAGATGTTAAGTCAACAATCCTAAATGGTGACTTAGAAGAAGAGGTGCATATTGAACAACCAAAGGGATTTTAGTTGTTAGAAGATACATACCAAGTATGTAGACTAAAGAAATCTCTTTATGGGTTAAGGCAAGATCCCAGGGCATAGTATTGAAGACTTGATGGATATCTACAACAACAAGGATTCAAAAGGGGCACAACAGATAGAAATATTTACATTAAAACTAATAATGAGAATTTATTGATTATTTTTGTATATGTGGATGATATGATTTTTGTAAGTGATGTTGATCAAATGGGCCAACAATTTGCAGTTGATATGTATAAAAAAATGAAATGTCCATGCTTGGGGAACTATCGTTCTTCCTTGGATTGCAGGTTCAAAAAATAGAAAAAGGGATTTTTATTTCTCAAACTAAATATCTCAAATAAATATTGAGGAAAATTTGAATGGAGGAATGTAAACTTGTTAGCACACCCATGGTAATAGGCTATAAACTCAACAACGATGATGAATCCCCTAATGCAAATAAATATATATATATTGGTTTGTGATTTGCATCCAACTTTATCTCAAAACTTCAAGACTAGACATCATGCAAGCGGTAGTTCTAACGAGATGATTTCAATCAAACCCAAAGGAAACTCATATGGATGTAGTCAAGAGTATTTTTAAATATTTGTAAGGAACACTAAATTTTGTCTTATGGTACTCAAGAAGGAAATATTTCACTTTAACAACATACAAAGATGTAGATTAGGTAGGAATTTTTAATGATAAGAAAAGCACAAGTGGAGCAACATTCTTCTTGGGAAACTATTTATTATCATGGTTGAGTAAGAAACAAACCCCCAACTCTTTTTCTATAGTTGAATCAGGGCATATTGTAACAACAACACTCTGCACTCAAGACCTCTAAATGAAACAAACTCTAAAAGACACCAAGGTAGAGTATGATCACCCTATTTCAATTATGTTTGATAATACAAGTGCAACTAATATTTCCAAGAATGTCGTTATGCATTTCAAGTCAAAGAATATTCCTATCAAATATCATTCCTTAGAGAACAAGTAGTTGATTAAATTGTAAGGCTGGAATATATTGCTACTAAAGAACAAATTGCAAATATATTTACCAAAGCTCTTCTTGGAGAGCCATTTGAATATCTAAGAAAGAGGCTCGGAGTGATATCTCTCCCATATCATTAGTCTTGTAAGTATGAGGTATGGAAGCTCTTCAGACCACATCAAGAATATGAAAACTCTAGTGAGTGACCTACAGGATAAAAATGATGAAATGGAAAGCTTCCATAATATACATAATTGGTATCTGAATATACATCACTAGTTAAGAGCATCAATAACTAGGGGGAGTCAATTCCTCGTCATGTTGTATTAAAAAGGAGAATTTATCATAAGAAGAAGCATTAGTTCAGGGCGAGCTGAGAATTAGAGATGTTTATGAGAAGATGTGTATTGTTGAGTGGTGTATTCCATTGATGTCACATGGGAAGTCAAAGTGTAAGAAAAGGAACCAAACACAAAATGTGGACTTGCAAACACAATCAAGAATAACAGATCAAGTGGAGAATTGTTAATAGTCAAACAAGGGGAGTTAGAAGCATGAAACCTATCATCCAACAAGGGAGAATTTCATATAAGTTGCAGATGGTTTCAAAGGGGGAGAAATTGCATGTAGATTGGTTGTTGAGAGATTTCAGATTAGCATAATCACAAATTGAAAGCAATGCGCTATCGTTAGGCATTGTGATCAATGATAAAGGGGGTTATTTTTGAACATTGAGTTGTTATTGATTTCAAATTCATGAGGAGTCCTCATTGATGGCACAAAGGGAGATTAATGGTCCTTTTTTATTTCGAGGAGTCCCAACATGCATGTTGCCTAACTAATTGAGGGGTCCAATACATTGACTAGGTAGTAAGCCGCTAAGATGCGTGGCAACCATCTAGGCATATCAAGAGGCCCATAATTATTTTTGGAAACAATTTGTAACCCCCTCAAAATTCCACCAAAGCAAGGAGAAAATACAACTTATCGGATCCCAACTATATCGTAAAGTTAAAACTTAAGGAATTTCCTCAAATCTGACATAGTAGGCACCTAGTTGCAACCCCCAGTCATGAAGTGCTATGATATAGTGCCTAAGGTTTAAGAGCCTCTGGGGACCATTTGAGGGTATTGGGAATCAAACTGAACCTCATTCACATTTATATCTAGGTATTTGGATATTTGGTTGCTCACTAAGTTGAACAATTAACAAAATGAACTGGATTTCAAGAATTGGTCTTGGCTAGCAAGTGTATTGGTGGAGCCCAGCCATTTGATAGGTGACAGTGACATGTATGACAACCAGTAGGATTGATGATGTGGAAACTTGAGGAGGTGATATGTGGAACTCAATTTTGGCCTTTTTGGATGACCAAATGGAGTGTTTGTGGATGAAACATGGCACTTCATTGATTTGGCATATGATATGGCACCACATGGGTAATATGTGGTAGATGACATGGAAATGTTGGGCCCTCATATTGAGGAATTTAGATATTGGGAACTGTGCATAAAGTATAAAAAGATACTAGAATCTTGTGTGACATGGCAGAGATATGACATAATAGAAGGATCACACGTCAAATAATGATTGGTCCATGATGATTGATGTGGTAAAACCAAATGTCTCAGGGCTCATGCTAGGACCAGGCTCATCAAGGTTTTTCTATATATATTTTTTTGGAAGAAAGGTTGAAAGGGCATGGTTGTAGACCTCAGTCACAAAGAGCCAAGAGCTTAGCCATTGTGGGCCCTATACTGGGGTACCGAGGTACTAAAAATAACGACAAGCTAAGAGATCTTTGCTATGTAATGGTCCAGTATGAAAAGGAAGGTTCCATCAAGTGTTAGATGGTTTGTAAAATATGTTAGAATATTATATGACCATCATCGTATCGGCATATTAGAATGGAATAAAAAGCTAGAACACTCCATTATGGTGTGTTCCGATATGATAGGGAAAATGTTGTCAATCGCAGGAAAGTTATAAAAATCCATTATTTGAACATCTTTCTACCAAGTTCTTATATGATACTAGTATCGATACATTTGAAAATGGAGAATATTGGAGTGGTGTGTTTAGACCGAGGTCAAAACACACAGTTGTGGGTGCTTAATAGGCTAGAACTTGGACCTAAATATTCATGTAAAGTAATTGGGGTATACATGTATCTAGTGTGTTCAAAGTGTGACTTCAATGAATGTCCCAAACTTTGGATTCATTGGAGTAGTGATCTAAGACCATGGTCACAAAACATGGTTGTATGCCCTCGTGTATCTTTTGGGTGCTAATAACTAATGCTTGAAAGTGAAGAATATAGAGTCTCCAATAGCTAGCATGAATGGTAAAGGTTCTAGCTATCACAGTTCCTTGTAGAGGACATGGTCACAAAATATGGTCATGAAGAGGTAAAGGGATCAAGTGCCTATGTTTCAAGAGGTTGGATGGAAGGGAGCTAAATGTGAAAAAGAGCATTGTATGGGTGAACTAAAGCGCTCGTCTCCAATATCATGAGGTCGAGAAACAAAATAAACTTAAAGGTGATGCCATTATGTATATGAATTCATTGTTAAATATGAATTTTGGTGAATAATAGAAATGTGTGTGTGAATGTGGTATGTGAACTAGGAATGTGCATTGTGAGAGATATGTGTATGTAAAGATAAAAGAGTTGTGATACACAATCTTTGAGAGGTATGCTAGTTAACCAAGAATGAACATATAACTGTTGAAGTTAAGAGTAGAATAATAATATTAGAGATCATGGATTCTGAGTGAAAAAAGTTAACAAGAGTTCCTATAAAGATCTAGCTTGAAAATGTGATGAAAAAGAGGATCTAAGCAATTTAGTGTGTGAACAGACAGGTTGGTGAGGAAATAAGGATATGATAATTGTTGAAAAATAAATTGGATCAAAAATCTAAGGGGATTGGTGTCTCCTTCAAGTTGGTGCTTGCAAAAAACAAAGAGTATTGGTGTCTCTTGTAGCTGGATGTCTACAAGGATTGTAACAATAGGTTGGTGCCTACATAGATCAATCAATTAAAATATTTTTTGTGGTTTTCTCCTGGATGGGTTTCAACATATATTGTATGTTCAGTGCTCTCATGTTATTGATGTTTTATTGTTTTTGAATGATTTAATTGTGTAAAATTAGATTATATTGATTCACATACCCTCTTAGTATAATTTTAAAAAATAGACACAAATAGGCATGCATGCATACCCCTTTTCCATGTGTTCATGATGATTTGAATAACTTGTTCAATATCATGCAAAAGCCTCTATTACAAAGTCATTAAACACTTTGATGAGTGTGCCATGCGCTAGATGGATACTTTATGAGAGGACCATGTTGGTTTTTGACTTTGAACAGTGCCTAAAAATTGAAATGTTTACATTCAAGGGGAGTTCATCAAGAAGTTGAATGAACCATGTATATGAAGGACATCCCATTAAACTAGAAGTTGCAACAGTTATGTACCTATCCATTCCAATGGATCGTTGTTCCTTTATATGTACTTTGACATATTGATGATGACTACATGAATGGGGTATGAGGTAAAAGTGCTAGGTTGAATCCAAATATAGACATTGCTGATAAGGAAGTTCTTTAATTCATAGTGGAGCATTTGTTGTAGAAGACTAAATGATGAAGATGCGTCTTAATAGAGATTTAGACAAGTATTCATTAAGGGGGAGTGTTGGAATTATTAACTCTTATTTGTATTATGTGATTATTATTATTATTGGTCATTATAAGGTAGAGTTTTCCTTTACGTAAGAAATCAATTTCCAAATTTTCAGGAGGTTGTTAAGTCTAGTCAAATATGAGAGATTCCATCTAACAAATTGGCTCTTAGCTTGGTGCGCAATTAAAATATTTTCTAAACAATTTAATAGTTGCTAAGATAATGTTTTCTATCTTGAAATAAAGTTTGATATGTTTATATGTACTTAGTACATTGATTTAATAGAACTCTCAACCTAATTTTTAGTATTTATATAAATATCTACTCTCACTTCTTTACACTCCAACATTTAATATTTTAAAATTATGTGTTATCGTGATCTAGTAGAGCATATCGGGTTGTGTTATATTCTTTCCATGACTAGCCTACGTAGTTAACCGGGGGGTTAGAGGGGGGTGGAGCCCCCCCTTCTTTGTGCTGACTGCACAGTGGAGGGGTCACAGGGGGGCGGTAGCCCCCCCTGTATGGCAGGTTTGAGGCAGGCGGTTAGCCCCCCTTTACAGGGTTCGGGGCAGCACCCCAAGGAAAAAAAATTTGGACCCTATATCAGGTTGGGTAGACCTACCTATGGTTTTGTGCATGGTTTTCACACATGGTTTTGGTCGCGATGGTTTTCGGTCCATGGTATTGGATGCTTCGATATGTATAAATATGTATTGTAACATTGAAAGGAACATAATGAAAAATCAAGTTGGTAGTCTCGGTTTTGGGATCCAAGGGAAAATCTCTTTGTATATGTGTTTTATGTGTTATGCTCTTACATTATTTATTTTTTGTGTTTTAGAATTCATATGCAGGTAAATTCTGTACGTGGTTAAAACCTACAGAGCATTGGAAGTGACATTTGTTGGGTGATTTAATTGTATGTTAAATCCATGTCATTTAATTTGTCAACCCGGGGGTTTCATAAACTTAGAAGCAAACCAAAATATATGGGACCTCAGATGAGATTGTTGTAGGAGGTTTGTTTAGAATGGAAATGCATATTACAAATAACTTCTAAAACTAAAAAGTTTCTAGTTCAAGATGCAACAAGCAAAGGAAGAGGCTCCCAATTCAGGAGGTCCTGGTTGTCCTTCCCCACAGTACTGTCCTCAAGAAGAGAAACTAAAGAGCAACAATATGTGATGTATAGAAAGCAAGAGAAGAGGCTCCTAACTTAGGAGGTCCTGGTTGTCCTTCCTCATAGTTCTATTCCAACAACATTACCATTGCATAAACTCAAAAATAACTTGAAATAAAGAAAAGGAAATGAACTTTAATTATTGTTCAGACCAAATAGAAGGAGAGCCTAACTTAGACTCTTGGTTGTCCCCTCATATGCTGATTGGAACTCAACTAAAATTCTTTCATAAGCATCAAAAATCAAGAATTCATAAATAACTTGAAACTAGAAAAAGAGAATGAATTTCAATTATTACTTATATCAAATGGAAGAGAACCTAACTTAGACCCTTGTTTTTCCTTTCATATGCTGATAAGATTTAAACTAAAATTCATTCATTAATAATGGAAAATCTTCAAACATCTAAGTAATTAAATGAAAATAAAATCTATAATGAAATGAAATTTATGATGAAATAAAATGTTTCTTTGATCCTTTTAGAGTGATCTCAATTCTCTTAAGAACAAAGTGAAAAACTATTCCATAAATTCATATACTACACTAAGACAATTTATATCTAAAATTGTAGAAAGAAAACTTTATTCTATTCCATCATAAGTTAGGATACATGCTCCAAGAGTCATCCTTTAGAATGGAGGAGGTACTCCTATTTATACAAAAACATAAACAACTAACTCATTAATGGATATCCACTAATCCCTCCTAGATCCACAAATCCTTCATATGGTTACAACCAATATGAGACACATATCCCTTTATCCATGATTTTTCTCCATGAGATATGCTTGACCCCTATCCCAAATCTCCCTCAAATCTTCAAGAGAATTCGAATTTGTGTCTTGGAGGCCACATAAGAGTGTCTTGGAACCTTCCAGATCACCTACACATGTCACCAAACTCATTCCACCCTTAGGCATAAGAAAATACATGTTATTTTTCTAAATTTTAATCATAAATTCACTTTAAATACATAAAATAAATAACTTTGGAAAATGAAAATATGAACCCATATGGTAATGGAAATATAGGGTTATGTAATGATAATGTGATGAAATGAGGTGACAAAATGAGGATAAAGGTGAAAATGGAGTGAAAGTGTATGTTAATTTGGTGGCCCAACATACCCCCCAACTTAAGTTATTGCATGTCCTCATGCAATCTATTACATTGAATTGACTTGCTTTTATATGAACTTTGGCTGATGTTAATTTTTCTT
Organism: Pinus tabuliformis; assembly: GCA_031772625.1. NCBI lineage: Eukaryota > Viridiplantae > Streptophyta > Pinopsida > Pinales > Pinaceae > Pinus > Pinus tabuliformis. The sequence continues at coordinate 968,525,575 of CM062806.1, read as the reverse complement.
TCAACCGTGCATAATTATTTGATAATTTTGTTCCTTTTGAAAAATATTTGATTGCAACATATTCTTTGGTTGGTTCTTGTGTGGCAACCAAATTTTATTAGTATTGGTTCTTGTGTAACAATACTTGTATTATTTTTGTGTTGTATCGAAAGACTTTGAAAACATTTAATCATCCATTCATTCTATGATCATCATTCGCAAAACATGTAACGTTTTGAATCATAATGCAATAGCAGTTGTTTGGAAAAGTATGTCGATTAGGATGACATGTGTATAAAGGACATATATGACATATGAAAGGTGATAATGGAATATGAATGTGATATATATCGCGAAATGTGAATATGAGGTATGAACTTGAATTCCCCCTCCAACTCGAGATATGAAAATGTGAAAAAGGAAGTGAGGAACTTTCCAAAGTTACAATTTTAAGCATTTTAAGGAATTGCATGACTAAAAATTAGAAAACAACATACCTTTACTTACCCTCAATGTACATGAGTTGTGGATGTTGAAGAGTGTGGCTATTGATGCTGTTGGATCATGGAGTATGTAAACAAAGGAATTTGGATCTTCTTTTGTGTTCTCTTTGCTGATGACAAGGTTTGAATCTTTATTGCTGCTATAACAAATTGATCTGCTGCAAACTGTAAAAATGATATAGTCTTCAATCGTTACAAGACCCTATGGTACAATTCTAATCATGTGAATAAATGTGTCGATGTCGAGCATGAAGAGAAGTCATTGGATTATCGACCATTGATGCATGTCATTAACCAATGTGAGGCAACACACCATTAATGTCAATGAGTGCCAAGGTATCTAAGTACATCTTGTGAAGGGCGAATAGATGAGCTGATGTCGAGCCACTTGCAAGATCCAATAATCAAGGGAAATTAGTGTATTCCCATGATTGCTAGTGAGAGAGCCTGTCATTAAGGCATACAAGCCTCAAGGTACTATTAAGGAATCTAGCCTTGAACCTTAGAAGGGAGGCCTTAAGGAATCTTCCATCATCTAACTCAAGCATGAAATAATAATTTTGAAGGATTATGGATGAGAAATTTTGCAGTGGATCAAGGTTTATTTGGAAAAATGAAAAGGAAATGGAATGAATCAAATTTGTAGAGGATTTGAATGTTTTATTGTTGGGTTACAGGTTAGTGAAAGTGAGGCAGGAAAATGACTATGAAGGAAAATTTATTGACAGAAAAAGTGAGAATGCAATGAAGGTTTTATTTACTGAAAAAGGAGCAATACAATGATGAATGTAAATGGAAATGAGGAAAATTTTTTATTGATTGAAGAAGCATGGATGCAATTGAGACACTATCATCTGAAAGGCTTGCAAGTGATGGATCTGATTTGAAATCATGTGCTCATGCATTGATGTTTCATCTTTGTTGTTGTTTTGATCATTTTCTTATGAAAGAAATGTGATATTTGAGAGGATTTTCAATGATTTGATATATATGATGACATTCTCCCCCTTGGCTTACCCAAAACCATGTCCTCATGCTTGAAATGCGGTCTTCAAAAGACAATGTTTGCTTCTGGCCATTTGTTTATCTTCCTGGAACCTGCAAAATCTTCGTACTTTTTATGCATTGAAATGTAAGTTTATCATAAGAGAGAGGTGATCAATATCTCTATTTATGAAATTTACAAAAACAACTGAGAATTGGTACTAATAAAACAAATTCATGAAAGAAAAATAGAAAGAATTTATACCTATGTCGAAAATAGTGCCTCATTTTACCTGTTATATCTTGTCAGTAATTTGTTCATTCTTTAAATGTTTCAAATTCTGATGATTTCTTTCTCATTAGGTATATCTTGTCGAGATATTTCCAACAATGCTTGAATCGTCGAAATCCGATGTCATATGAGAAATTTGTGCTTATTTGAAATTTGGGTGAAACAATGAAGATTGTCATAAGGTTTCTCAGTTGCAGGATTGTGCCCTTCCTGCATCTAAAAATATTGTCTATCTTCTTTGGCTGAGCCATGGCATAATATTTTCCAGTTTGTGATGTCGTTGGCTTCAGTACCTAAAACTATCATTCTTCCACCTGCGCTTGTGCTCCTCATTCACAATCGTTTGTCTTGTTGCAAATTTTTCCTTCCAAGGGTTAGTAAATCGGTGGTTCTTACTACACCAAAAAATCGCAAATTTATCCTAAAAATCACAAAAAATTGTTTGTTTATTTGTTAGTCCTATTCTATTGAAAAAGAAATCAAACATTCTCTTAAGTATAAGAGAATTTCCAATGCATCCATTTTCGCAACAAGATCATGAGTAGAATCATATCCAAGTTTGAAAAGTAAACGCTATTGAGTTCTTGGACATGATCATGAAGACTGATTAGTTGAAACCAAATTGGAATGTGATCTTTAGTTTTTTTTATTTTCTTCAACTATCATAGCATGAAGCTCTTTAGGTCTTGTTTTTGCAATTGGATGTATATATATATATATATAATGAATGGGGGCTTGATTTTAATGTTCTATTTTTTTATATGCAAATGAAAATAAACTTAAATGAAAAATGCCTATATGCATCTAACCCCAAATGAAAATGAACTTAAAAAAAATGTTTCCTAAACAATCCTCCTAACTTAGTTACATCTAAGTTTGCTTCCTTGGCAACCACGCCAAAATGTTGTGTGATTTAATTGTTTGTTAAATCCCTGCCATTTAATTTGTCAACCCGAGGGTTTCATAAACTTAGAAGCAAACCAAAATATATGGGACCTCAAATGAGATTTTTGTAGGAGGTTTGTTTAGAATGGAAATAAAGAATGGAAATGCATATGACAAATAACTTCTAAAACTAAAAAGTTTCTAGTTCAAGATGCAACAAGCAAAGGAAGAGGCTCCAAATTCAGGAGGCCCTGGTTGTCCTTCCCCACAGTACTGTCCTCAAGAAGAGAAACTAAAGAGCAACAATATGTGATGTATAGAAAGCAAGAGAAGAGGCTCCTAACATAGGAGGTCCTGATTGTCCTTCCTCATAGTTCTATTCCAACAACATTACCATTGCATAAACTCAAAAATAACTTGAAATAAAGAAAAGGAAATGAACTTTAATTATTGTTCATACCAAATAGAAGGAGAGCCTAACTTAGACTCTTGGTTGTCCCCTCATATGCTGATTGGAACTCAACTAAAATTCATTCATAAGCATCAAAAATCAAGAATTCATAAATAACTTGAAACTAGAAAAAGAGAATGAATTTCAATTATTACTCATATCAAATGGAAGAGAACCTAACTTAGACCCTTGTTTTTGCTTTCATATGTTGATAAGATTTAAACTAAAATTCATTCATTAATAATGGAAAATCTTCAAACATCTAAGTAATTAAATGAAAATAAAATCTATGATTAAATAAAATGTTTCTTTGATCCTTTTAGAGTGAGCTCAATTCTCTTAAGAACAAAGTGACAAAGTATTCCATAAATTCATATATTACACTAAGACAATTTGTATCTAAAATTGTAGAAAGAAAACTTTATTCTATTCCATCATAAGTTAGGATACATGCTCCAAGTTTATACAAAAACATAAACAACTAACTCATTAATGGAGATCCATTAATCCCTCCTAGATCCAGAAATCCTTCATATGGTTACAACCAATATGAGACACATATTCCTTTATCAATGATTTTTCTCCATGAGATATGCTTGACCCCTGTCCAAAATCTCCTTCAAATCTTCAAGAGAATTTGAATTTGGGTCTTGGAGGCCACATAAGAGTGTCTTGGAACCTTCCAAATCACCTACACATGTAACCAAATGTAATAGCCCCGAAATAAAAACATGTAATTAATTAGATTAATCATGCGATTTATAATCAACATGCAATTTATCAACTAATTAACATCAAATTTCAAAAGTATGAGTAGAGACAACTTACCTGTGGTGATGATGTTTTTCACTTGTGATTTCAGGGTTGAACTCTAGTTGAATTCTGCTAACTGCAACAAAGTCTTGGGGACGACTCTCCACCCAACCGTAGGCTCAATTGCACAAAATATTTCTACAACTAGCCACCCCTGAGCCCTCAATCAACGTACTACTGCCAAGGAATCATTTGTCTCACAACACTATTCTCCCAAGAGAATGGATGATGGAATGCCTCTCATCTTCCTCACCATCTATTAAATAGAGCAAACTTTGAAAGGGGAACCACATGCACACACTCCATGTGTCAACATGAAACTTTACTGCTTTCTTGTTTTATTTCTTTTGTTTTTACTTTTTGATAGCTTTGCTTATTTTTACTATTTTCCTGTTTATTTATATTTATATTTATTTAAAGCTTTAGTATTGTTATTTATTATTTATTTACTACTACAATTTTTTTATTTATTGTTTATTATTTATTTCTTGTATTTTAATATTATATTATATTATTTATTATTTATTATTATTATTATTATTATTATTATTATTATTATTATTTATTATTTATTATTAAGGGACATTACATACTCCCCCACTTTAAGGAACTTCGTCCCGAAGTTAAGTTGAATTATTTTTATTATTATTATTATTTATTATTTATTACTTCATGTTCGCCAACACCCTCTGCTGAACTAGTATAACCAGCACGTATCGAAAGTTTCACAACACCCGGGAAATCCCAAGGAATTTCTGTCCTTTCTCCCACTTTCGGAACCAGGCATAAGCCTCCCCGATCTGTATCCCAGTCCAAGGCTCGCGCCTGACTCAGACCTCATCTGCCCCAAGGCAGGCACCCGATACGGTACTCAATGACTCCGGGCATCTCGCAAGGTTGGCCCACTCCCTCCACAACTACTAAGGTGCACAGCCCCAAGTATTGAAGTCCTTACACTCCCAACAGACTTCGGCATCCCAATCCAATAACAAGCACCTAGCCTACAACATCAGGCACTTGGCCTCCTTAAGATGGTCCCATAGCCCTTCAAGAGCTATCCATCAAGAGCTACATAAGACAAAGGAACCACTGGCATATGTAGTGTTGATTGAGTTTGTCCCCAACCCATATGGTGTTACATATTCTCCCTCGCAAGTATGGGCTCCTACGAGATCATCAAATAAACCAGCCCTCTCGGCCCATTTGTGATTTCCTGTCAATCACCACATCTCAACATGCAACCAATGCATTAGCTATACCATCATAGTATCATAGAAAATAATCTACATGCCAACTCTTGCATGTCATCATGATAACATAACATCATTGTTAATCACCACATTCTCATGTTATAAAATCTACTTGCAATTACCACATGCTTCACATCATAATATCCTCATAAGTTACAACATCAACATATGAACATCAAAGATATATCAGGAAATCATATAATAAATTAACCGCATGTCGATATAAGTCATGTCATAACATCATGGTCTTTATGCATATCATATCTATCATGAGAATTCAACATCATTATCATAACAAATAAATAAATAAGCACCACATATACAACATTAGCCTCTCATGAGAACTATATCCATTTACCACATACCATCATATCATGAAACATCATTAATATGAGAATCGTCAAAATACTTATCAAATATAGAACAAAATACACTATAAGCATTCTTATCATGAATTAATTTTGTTTACATATATAAACAATGAATGCTAACTATGAATTAACATTATTTAACATCCCTCTAGGATCTATGTTATCTCATAAATACTATTAGTGTCATGCTTTAATCAAGATACCAATTGCTTTTCAATAATCGTTTCATGTTCTCTCAACTAGGAAGTTAGCTATTTATACAATAGGTAGAGTCGTTTAAGTAGATCTTTGAGCCTCATCATCTTTAGCCTTAATCTCTAGTCATGTATTATTCTTTCCCCAAAGAAATTTAATGAAATTCATCATTAAGTTATTACTGACTGCACAATTATTCTTTGAATGCTCAATATCAAAATTAAAATATCCATGATCACTATATATATTTTGTTTATCCATTATAGTGTTATTCTTCTTAATGGGACACAAACACTAGGTCATCATTGTTGAAGTCTTTTGTCATGCTCATTTGCAGAAGGGAGGGTTGATCCTTGGTGAATTATCCTTCACTCGGTGAAAGTAAATAATCGTTCTTCCCTTAGATCAATACACCCAATAAGCATTACTTATGTATTAAGTCACTATAACTCAATGCTCACGCTCAATTCATCACACATACTCAATCATTCACTCTATATACTATAAAATTGTCATAAGTTGTTTGCCTTATTATAACTTTTTTTTCAAAATTGAATAAGTAATGAGATATAATTCAAGCCTTGCATTACTTTCAATTAAAAATGTCACTAATATAAAAACAACTTCATGATTTAAAGTGCATATCAACACACCCATTAGCTAATTAAAAAAAACAAGATCTTTCATATTTCACATAAAAAAAAATTTAATATAACTTTATCATAAAATATATATATAAGCCTTCCTATTATCACTTACTTAATTTATACTAAACATTTAAAAACAGTATTTTACCGTTGTTGTTTTTGTTGTTGTTGTTGTTGTTGTTGTTGTTGTTTTAAGCCACCTCCAACTTGTACCATCTCAATTTAAATATTTAATTGTAAATTTCCCTAACTATACTCAATCAATTATGTTAGAAAATCCAAAATTTGTTCTTCATAATCCTTGTTTTAAAAAGCATCATATCTTCAATAATAGTTATATTTTGAGTCTGTTCTACACAATTATGGGAAAACTCTTGGTCTATTTGTTTAATCTAATCCTTGAGATCTCATGTCAGTTAGGTAGCTAATGCAGCCTAACATTTCATTAAAAAAAAATTGTTTATTTAGAGAACTATATGAGCATAACATTGAATGAATCTAGGTTTCTACTAGACTTACATGTGAGAATGACTTCACTTTTAGTTCTCATGTGTATAACCTTGAGTCAAGTACTAATGTAAACATAAATGAAACATGGCTCAGGAAATTGAGATGTTTTTAATGTGCACATAAATTTAATGAACATGCATTTTGAAAGTATACATTTGATTAAGTTCTAGGCATGTATTTTTGGAAAAACCCCTTTTTGTGAGCTAGGGATGTAGCCTCTACTCTGTTCTAGCTATTGTTGCCGCTGATCAAACCCTACTCCAAACTAAACTACAGCTCTCGATACACATACATGGTTCTATCTCTCTGCCTTGCGGTCTTTTAAGTTCCCATTAACCCAGTTTAATCATCTATATATTAAATTTATCCTTTCAGTTAACCCTCCTGAATTTTCCGCATTAAATTAATAGCCTTCCGTATTAGTTTAGCTCCCATCGGTTCTCTGTCATGCGATGAATCAAATGAGCATGCTTATTATTCAATCCAGTGTATTTGCCTCCGCTTGTTTAAGTTTTTTCATTCCTATTAAGCATAGGAGAACAGAGTAGCGCAGAGCAGAACATGTGGTTAAACTTACTAATGAAATGCATGAACTAGAGGGTTTAGCTGATAGATACAGGGTAAACAAGTCGATTAAATTAATTAAGAAATATTCTGACTGAATTAGGGTTAGTCTATTGGGAGAATATGCCCATATCGGAGAATATCACAAACATGAAGTCCAATACGAAGAAGAAGAAAGATGTGAGATCGATGCTAAGATTGAGATTGATCACCCAACTGGAAATTTAAGCAGAATTGATAAGTGGAGAAAGAGATAGACCAAGAAGAGTTTTATATATTTTGTTATTGATTAAATGGACAAAATAGTGCCGAATTCACAAGCAATTATATTCAACTATAATAAACTTAAAGTAATTTGCAACTTAAATACAATGTGGGGAAGTGCCCAGGTTTACCCACGAGGTTTTGCTTTGGGAAAAAAAATAGTGAGTCAAACTATGGGCTACTCTCCATCCACCCAATTGTTTGTAATCATGAGTGCAGATCACTTATCTTGAATCAGCAATTGACTGCTGCATTTAGATATTAATAGTTGATAAACAACTTAAATCAATAGTATGTTGTTTCGCTTTATATGCTATAGCTTCTAATTGATTTTCTTATTATAGTGTTCTTTATCTCCTAGATCCTGGCATCTAAATAGTTAAAACTTGAATACAGATTTTTATCATCACTATTATAATGACACGTCTGGAAAAGGTTTCCAAAGCTAGATCAGGTTTGAACACATGATAACCAGCAATTGCTAGAATGTAATGACACACGAATAATGCCAGCACATAATCATAAATATGAGATCCATACATGCCAAGTCAAAATTTTCCATAGAACTTGTCATTTTTAATCTTCGTTGCCATGAGAAGTGATATAAAACCATTTGTGTCAAGAGAATTCTCACAAAAGAATCAAAAGTTTGACATAAATTGAACAGCTCGTATAAGCATAAAAGCAATGAAAACCTACTCATCCAACCCATCATATTAATCCAATCTCCCAACATTCTCTAACTGGAAGAAAAAATTTACTTGCTGAAAACAAAGAGTAGAAGCTTAATACTTCTGAAGTTTAAACATAGAATATCTATTCTCATTTTTCATTCGGTATTGGCACAGGCAAAATGGCAGCTAAGAATGGTATGCCTAAGATCTTGCAGAGCCCGACAAAACCCCAAATAAATACCTAAAGTGTTATCCATAACAACAAAGGGATATCACACACTGTGGTATGCTTTGGTATGCCTAAAATGTTAATTGGACAATTTAACAACAATGTTGCAGGGTGTATTCTCTGTAAATTAAACTTCAGTTTACTGATCCTAAAAAGACATCTTCCCCAACTATTGAAATAGAATTTTTAAGCTTACTATTTTCAAGCACATGAAATCAAATGTGACACACCACTGTCTGCGACAGAGTTCTTGGCTGCAATAGATATTGAAAAGTGGCAAACCATTTTACAATGTTTATTGGCATGTCAATCATCTATAACTACATAACTGGGCTCTGTTAAGGACTCGTCAAGGCAGGAGCGTAAGAATATCACTCAAAATTTACTTTATAAAATGTGACTGTAATATTCCCTTTTAAGTGGATAGAATCATTAGGATGTGACTATAATTTTTTTTTTCGTTAAATCATTTAGATCGAAGTTTTCTACATTAAAATGTCTATAGGCCCTAAGAGTTGAACCTACCTCTGATACCATATGTAACAGCCCCAAAATAAAAACATGTAATTAATTAGATTAATCATGTGATTTATAATCAACACGCAATTTATCAACTAATTAACATCAAATTTCAAAAGTATGAGTAGAGACAACTTACCTGTGGCGATGATGTTTCTCACTTGTGATTTCAGGGTTGAACGCTAGTTGAATTCTTCTAACTGCAACAAAGTCTTGGAGACGACTCTCCACCCAACCGTAGGCTCAATTACACAAAATCTTACTACAACTGGCCACCCCCGAGCCTTCAATCAATGTACTACTACCAGGGAATCCTTTGTCTCACAACACTATTCTCCCAAGAGAATGGATGATGGAATCATGGAATGATGGAATGCCTCTCATCTTCCTCGCCATCTATTAAATAAAGCAAACATTGAAAGGGGAACCACATGCACACACTCCATGTGTCAACATGCAACTTTACTTCTTTCTTGTTTTATTTCTTTTGTTTTTACTTTTTGATAGCTTTACTGATTTTTACTATTTTTCTATTTATTTTTATTTATATTTATTTAGAGCTTTAGTATTGTTATTTATTATTTTATTATTATTTATTATTTATTTACTATTACTATTTTTTATTATTGTTTATTATTTATTTTCTTGTATTTTAATATTATATTATATTATTTATTATTTATTATTATTATTATTATTATTATTATTATTATTATTATTATTATTTATTATTTATTATTAAGGGACATTACACCAAACTCATTCCACCTTTAGGTTTAAGCAAATACATGTTATTTTTCTAACTTTTAATCCTAAATTCACTTTTAATATATAAAATAAATAACTTTGGAAAATGAAAATATGAACCCATATGGTAATGGAAATATAGGGTTATGTAATGATAATGTGATGAAATGAGGTGACAAAATGAGGATAAAGGTGAAAATGGAGTGAAAGTGTATGTTAATTTGGCAGCCCAACAACATTAATAACTAAATTTAAAGTCTTGTCATACAATAAGAAAAACAAGGATTGCAAGAAATCTAGTCCCTGCCGATTTAATAGGAGATCGAGAAAATTTGACAAGGAGATATGAGTTGAACATCATTTACTAAAATTAAATTTGTGTGAGTGGTATATATTATGTGTTATAAGTATGCATTGAAAGAACAGTTCTGCCTATCTAAACCAATTTTCTTGGATACACAACCTAGCGTGCCTGCAAGGGGACATACCTGCTAATCACAGACTTCAATAAATCGTATTGTGCGGCGATTGCACGGTAAAGTTGACAACAAAAAAATAATTATTCACAACCTATTGAGATGGGTGTAAAACAACTTTGCTATTTTTTTAAATGTTTAAAGATCCAGATTCATTTAGAGATTTTAAAAATCATTTGGTAAGAATGAATTTTCATTTTTTTTCACGTAAATGTTTGCTTAAGGTACAAAAAATAGGTAGCTAGACGTGTAGACTTTAAGCTTTGTAAACACTTTACATTGTATAAAATTATTCTTGTCACTTTAGTTCATCTTATATGATGCACAAAATCTATGTAAAAAAAATCTACTTAACTAGCTAAAATAGCTAACTAGTGACTCAAACTTATAAAATTCTATGCGATAAGAAAAATGTATCACAAATCCCAAGTCATAGCATCTGGTGTTGGGTGTCGAAGAGTGGAAACATAACAGTTGTGTTGGAAATAATACTGAGAGGGGGGGTGAATCAGTATTATTATATCAATAAGTTAATTTTCAAAACTGATTTGTATACGCTACTTCATCTCAGTGAACTAGCGTGTATACGCAACTATACTTAATGCAACTAGCGTATATGCAAAGATCTTTTGATTTACCCAAATTATCATGCATTGAACTTTAACCAGTATATCAGGAATTCTTTAGACAGTGCAGTAAAAGCATAATAAAGCATCACACATGAGCAACACACAAGAACACCAAGATATAAGGTGGAAACCCAATGTCGGTGAAAACCATCTGTTGTTGTCGTCTCTGTCTTCTTTTAATAATAAGAAAAATGTGTTTACAATTTTTGTACTGGTGTAGTCTTATACCAGTACGCAGGATTCTACCTGCAGAAGGCTACAACCTTCTCTCGTTCCCCAGCTTCCACTGGAAGGGAGATACAACCCCCTATCTCTTGTACTAGTTGATATGCTTACTAGTACGTAGGTGCCGGCCTACAGAAGGATACAACCTTCTCTTTTCTTCCAGGGACCATGTTTCATAAATTTTCATACTGGATCCATCAACAACATCATTCAATCATCAAATATATCTGTATCAACCAATCACCTATTGAACCAACCACAACCAAATCAATCAATCACTTTGACAACCCATCAATCTGATCTTTCAGAATGCTATTACCAGAATATAGTAACCAAAACCCAAGCCAGTACCTAGAACACTGCAACAAAAAATAGAAGCATCTAAGACATATTTTATAAGGTATACACTACTTCCATGTGTCGAACCTGCGTGCATACGCGCTTTTCCCAAAGTAAACCGGCGTACGGATCTGCAAAACAAATTTATGATGTATATGTTGTTTTGATATGCAGAACCAGCGTATATACGCCCCTTTTATAAAGTGAACCTGTGTATAGATATGTAAATGATGATTTAAACATTACAACAATTCCAGATTTCAGTCATACCCAGATCATCATATTTATAGACTAAAACATGCGCCAATTATTCAGATACATGATCAAACCACATAAAGATAGCTCACTTCAAGCCTTAAGATCCTGATACATCATTAGATCTTATCCTTCATCAAGTGCTAAGGTTCATCCTTGGTTCAGATCAAGCACAGCACCATAAGCCAATATCCTACATATTAGATCTCACACTTTATCAAATATTCGATACTTGCCCTATTTGGCCTAAAGATCTTCTCCTCCTTTTATAGTTTGTATGCCTTTCTCAATACCATGGAACAAAACCACTTAGGACCAATAACTTGGACCAAATACCTAGGGTCAATGCCTTGGACCTGATACCTTGGACCAATACCATGGATCAAAGTACTATGGACTAAATACTTTGGACCAAAAACTTAGTTTTCCAAGGTATATGTGCTTTTCCTTTTGTGAAAGTGCGTGTGTACGTATACACGACTTGTATACAGTGAACCCGCGTGTATACGCGACTTGGCCAATGGTGAACCTGCGTATACCTCTCTTTCTTCATTCTTTGAAGTCTGATCTGTAACTCTGTGTTGTTAACCTACTGTACTGTCTTCATTCTGTGAAGTTTGATCTGTAACTCTGTGTTGTTAACCTGTTGTATTGTGATTTGTCATCTGAGTGAGTTGCCATCAAGGACAACACCTGTGTCCTAATGCCAACAATCTCCCCCTTTGGACTTAATGGCAACACCAAGTCACTCTCCCCCTTTGTCATCAAGGGCAAAGGGTCATGCTCCCCCAAAGTACATGTTGAACTCTCTGATATGTTGAAGTGTGATGAATGAGCTCCTATGATCAAATCCATTCTCCCCCTGAGCACAAGCAAGGTCTACAAAAAGATAACTTGACTCTATACATACATCACCAATGACCTTCCTATCACCAAAGACTCATACATACATCCATCTCCCAATCAAATGGGGATATACCAAATTTGACTCAGCCACCCAACCAAGTGGGGATATACCAATTGTTTATAAAAGAAACATTTCATCGTCCGTCCCATGCATAGTGGGGTTACAAATTAGGTCTTTTCATGACCTTTACATTAAATTATATACATGACATATGTAATAGAGACCAAATATCTTAAACAAGACCATGATAGTCATCAGCAACTATCATCAACAGGAGCATCCAGACCAGCAACCATGTTCTCCCCCTGAACTTGTTCCACCTGAATAAAAAACAACTATGTGAATCTGTATCGAGATCTTCTAAGATAATGCCAACAATGCATTATTAGAAGCATATGCTCCCCCTGAACCTATGTTGGATGTTGACTGTCAGATTTGATCATATATCAGAAGAGTTATCAAGCCATCATCATCAATTAGATATACATCAAGTTATCAACAATTTATGAGAGCCAACATATTTCCACATGTCATCAACAGATTGTAACCATCATCAAGCAGAGCATATAATTCACTAAACCATATTAGACCCCTTTCTCCTGAGTCTGGCCCACTGCTTTTCCTCAAACTAACATATATGCGACTGTACCCACAGAAACCAGCATGACTACACTTCATGAAACTCGCGTATAACCACCTTTCTCTGAAGAAGATAGGATTTAACAGTAGGATGATGCAGCAACTACTCCCAGCTTTTGTCTAAGATATTCAAATGTCTCTCTGGGTAGTGGTTTAGTGAATATATCAGCAACCTGTTCTTTGGAGGGAACATACTCCAATTTAACCTTTTTTTCAAGCACCTGTTTACGTAGAAAATGATATTTGATGGGTATGTGCTTGGTCATGGAGTGCATGACTGGATTCTTTGAAATACTAATGGCACTTGTATTATCACATAGAATGGAGATGGGTGGAGTACATGTGATCTAAATGTCTTGCAAGGTTTGCATCATCCAAAGTAGTTGTGTGCAGCAAGATGTAGCAGCCACATATTCTACTTTAGTTGTAGATAATGTAATTGAACTTTGTTTCTTGCTGAACCTGTTATCACTCAGATTTTCCTAGAAGTTGTAAGAAGAGGAAAGGGGTCCGAGGTAACCACAAACCAACTTTTAGACACAGAATCTAGCCAATCTGTGTCCAGAGAGGGCTCTCTCTTTAGGATTTAGCTTTGTTTTATAAGGTTTTAGGCTAGTTATGAAAGCTTTGGGATTTTGGTTGAGTTTGGTGGTGAAATTCAATAGCAGAGGGTTGGAACTGAATAGTTCAGGCCATTGGGCTAATGGAGTCAAAAGAAATGGCTCAACTGGATTTGGTTTCTCAACAAAGGATGGTTTCACAGGGCAAGATAGCTAAAACAGGGATCAAATGATAACTTGATAGGATGGAATGGGCTTAAAGGGATGAAGGGAAATTAAGAATCCTTCAACATATTTTAAGAAAAAAGAACTTGAATGATCACCAGTAAAGAGCAATTAAGAATTCTTTAATAAATGATCAAAATGATTAAACTAGAAAATAGGAGCAATTAAGAATTCACTGTTCATGCTAGTTTAGAATGAAACATCAAGAATATAAATGATTGAAAACAGATTGCACTGAAGCACTTTCTGAGTTAAGTTTTTTCGTTTAAGTATTCAGATATGAAACATAATTGATATAATAAACAAGAAAACAATACCACATGAGTTATAAAATACTTATTTGTCCAATGTATTGCACATGAATCCTGTGAAAAGTCCTTTGTATTAATTCTTCATCCAACTAGCCATGAAAGATTTGTCCAACAGCACTTTATTCCAAAATAATCAGTTTTACAGCAATGTCTAAGAATCCACCACCAATACTCCGAGTGGGGGTGTATTTATACAAAAAACTTTACAATAAAATATCCCATAACAAAGTGAGATATAATCTAAGATGACTAACTAGAAGTTACATGAAGATAGGGCCAAATGGTCTTGTAGGTAGTAGATAAAAGCAAACTGACGGTTTGTTGTCCCTACTCTTGAGAATGTACTGGAGTCAGGTCCTATAATTTGGCATTTCACTATCTTTGATGTAATTCTGTCCTGGCTGCCCTATATTTCATCTTCTTACTGATACACTTTATCCTGCTCTGATACTCTTTACCTATTTGCTCTCTGTTCATCCTCTTTACCCTCATTGACTGTAGTAAAAAATCAAAATTTACCTTTTACCAAGGATAAATTACAAAATTTCTAGCATTTCTTCCCACCATTTTGGCTGTGGTATTCTGGTTTTCTGAAGTTTTCTGAGGGTCTCATCAGTCTCGGTATATCTGAAAAAGGTAGGCTGAATTGGAAACAAGTGTTTGATTTCATGCTCGACATAGAACAGGTTCTCTAGACTGTCATAGAGAACTCTGCCTGTAGGCAGTGCCTTTGATCCTGATGCACTTGTTGATGAACTTGCCTGGTTGCCTGCATATTGATTCAATTTATCCACATAGTCTATATGCCTCATTAATTTGTCATTAATAACTAAAGGACTAGGTAGCCCCTTGCTCTGCAAAATGCCAAATTTGTCCATAAAAGCATTAATCTCTGCCTACATGTCATGGAATCTTCTTTATAAATTTTGCATCAAAGTTCTTTTGGTCAATACCCTTTTGATTTCTAAAATGGTCCCTATTCTGTCTTCGATGCCAAGTTCTTCAAGATGGTATTTATTCTTATTATTCAAAAAATTTATGAGCCTGTTGGCTTCCTCAGGCATTCTTCCTAATTCTACTCTTGTCCTTTGAATTTCTTCTTGGGCTACCTTTACTAAATCAATCTGCTCAAAAATTATTTGAATTGATGGCCAAACATCATTTATTGATTGAGTGATGTTTTCCCAAAGAATTTTTCTAATATCTGCCAGAGGCTTGTCAAATGTAAGGTCCTTTTCTAATGATTTCACTTTGTTTTCTAATCCTTTAATTTCCCTTGTCTTTTCTGCAACATTTATTTTTGAGAGATCATACCTCTGCTCTAAGTTGGCATACTGTTCTTTTACTTTTTCTAGCTCTAAAACGTGCAGTGTCATGTCCTCCATTGATTTTATCAGTTCCTCTGTGCTCAAATTGGTAGTATTGTCCTGTAATGCTCCTATTGTTCCTGTTGTCGCTATACCTATGACCACCTTTGTTCTGGCTGCTGGAATGTTTGGTGCCAGAGCTGTTCCAAGGTGTTAGAGTAGGTCTGGTCAGCCCTCTGTCAGAGATCAAAACTCTTTATGCATTTCATTTTTAGGTGTCCCGCTCCATTCATTCAGCTGCATTCTGCTAGGGGCATGCCATGATCTGATGGAGAAGGTCATGCTAGTCATTTCCCCTCGTGTCTAGCTCCTGCTGGCTTAGGTCTTTTGTCAATGATCACCAAAGTCCATGACAGTCAAGGTCTGGTCCTTTAATGGACAAAAGTCATTTTCAGTCATTAGGTCTAGGGATTAAATCAATTTGGTCTTTAAATATGTCCAGTAAAGCCATGCAGGCCAGAGTGATGCCCTTGTAAAGTAATGATTCATAGAGTTTCATCGTCATATTGATAAACTTCGACTGTTCTTCAAAACTCTGTTTTGAAGAAAAGTCAAACAGTGTCATTGGTGATAAAATTTTCAAAGAGATCGTCAGTTGATTTCTTCAGATGCAGTCATGGTTTCCGTGGCCAAATGTCCTGTCGTGCAATCCCTGCAAAAAGTGCCAAAAATTTCATCATTTGAGCTACAATTTCAAAGGGAAAGTGAAAATCAACGTTGCTATTAATTAGTGAAAAAGTGTCAAAACATAACATTAGAAAAATGGGTTTTTGGAGAAGAAAAAATCTAACCCATCACTTCCAAGTCTTTATAAACAATTTTCCACCAAAATTGAAGTCATTGTGCAAATCAAGTGCGTAGGGAGACATTGCAAAAGGTTTGAGTGTGCATCGTGGTGTTTGGAGCAAAGTTGGAGGCGGTTTACAGGGCGCGGCGCATATAGACAGGGGCGTGGCGCACACAGAGCCCGCCCGCAGTGCAAATTCCTAACTGGCGCATCGCACACCCAGAGTGCGGCACACTGGGTATTGCGTGCGGCGCACACAGACAAAGGGCCAGAAACAGTGCCAAACTCCCTCAAATATTTTGTGAAGCTCATCAAATTGCAAGATATCACAAACAACACCCAGGTTCACCATCATTAAAGGGCAGCCTAATTACAGTATATAAACAGCACTCATGGCATCTGAGGGTTCATCAGAGTATGAGATAGAAACTCACAGTGATACAGCTTCAGGAGAATAGGCTCCCAGGAGACATCACATGAGTGGAAAACATGTTAAGGATGAGCCAAACACCCTCACTGAATTGCAGGCATGACCTCTTGCTATGTCATGTTTCCATCACCTAGCATGTTTGGAATTTTGTCAAAGGGTGGCAAATGTTAGAGTTCATCATGAGTTGGCTCGTCTTTTTGTGCTTCACCTACATGGAGGTCAGTCTATCTTGGCTGGGGTCACCTTCACATTGACACCCAAAACTATCTCAGTGGCAATAGGCATACCAAATGTTGGAGAACAGTGGCATAAGAAGAAGAAAGTGGATAGGCAATACTATGAGCCTTACATTAAGGCCAGTTGTTTGAGGCACCTCACAAGAGTCTTCCCATTCAGATATTTGAAAGATGAGTATGCTCCGCTCATGAAATTGATCATGAAATACTTCAGTTGTGAGGGGAGGTTCTCTCGCCTATATGCCTATCACATCAAGTTGCTCATGCACTTTACCAGGGTGCGGATGATAAACCTCCCATTTTTCATTTGCAAGAACATAGAGAGGATGAACAATTTCATGCAACATAAGACCCCTCAGCAGCAGCTTAACAGTGTTTATCACTTTGCTCTTATCCGGATTTTGGTGGATCATCAGTTGGGATTGCAGGGCATTGCTTGGGAGGACTTCATCTCCTGTGACTTCTTCAGCACTCCACAGGTAGTTTAAGAGGCAGAGCATGAGACAGGTGGTCCTTCTCATCAGTATGAGCGCCATGAGGCCACTACTATGCCAGTATTCATCACCTATCAGAGAGGCAGTAGACATTTGTTTGCAGCGGAAAAGCGAGTGCTATCCCCACCCAGGGTGGAAGGGGCCTCGCTTCCGGCATCGATGACACAGGAACAAGACAGAGGTAAAGAGCCAATGCATGATGAGGGGCCTTCAGGTGAGCCATTAGGTGAACGAGAGATATAATTTGTTCTCCTTCATGATGATGAGACAGATACAGAACCTACAAATGTAAAGCTTAGAGAGATCATCCAGGAGCAGTAATCAGTGATTAAGGCCTTATCCCTTGACTTGGAGAGGGCTAAGTTGAACATGAAATACCTGGAGTAGAGAAACAAGCAGCTTGAGGATCAGTAGGTGATTATGGAGCTACAAAACATTCGTGAGCATCGCCAAGCTGCACAAAGGAGAAGAGTTGAGCTCACATCATTAGAGCAAGAGATCAATGAGGACGAGGAAGCCCATCTCGAGAGCATTAACATGCACTTGGAGAGGCTGCTGGACAAAGCCGACAAGGACCTTGCCTTACTGAGACACATGGCTTTCCATTACAGGGCACGAAACATGAGTGCAAAGGCCTGAATAAAGAGTTTGAAGGCGAAATTGAGCAAAGCAACAAGAGAGGCAAAAGAGCAAGATCAACTTCGAATCTTGGCTAAGGCTTCTTTGGCACAGCATAGCACCCCATAGAGAACCTCCAACCCAAATTTCAAGGAATTTGGGGAAATTTTGGTCACATGACAAATTTTTGGGCAAAACACAGGTTTTTTCTCTCAATGGCGCGGCGCTAAAAATTGGGAGCTCCAAATGAAGAATGGTTTGAATTTTTGGATTCAACATGAAAAATCACGACTACTGGTGCTTGGACAAGAAATTTGGGCAATATCTGAGTCTCCAGGAGGTCAAAAACACCCAAAAAATGACCTCTCTGCCCCTATTTTGACACACAGGAAGCAGTCTTGGGAGAATGAAGATTTGGAGGGGCAAATGAGCACCAAATTCAGAAATTCTAGTTGGGTTAGAAAGTAGACAGGATAGGCTTTCCAACAAGCACACTTGGGCACATTTTGGACTCCTGCAAGTGCCTCAAAACAGGCTCCAAAGTGGCATGGCGCACACAGGGAAAAATGCCAAATTTGCCTCTGTTTCGCGAAATTTCGATTCGCGACTTCTCCAAGTGGGCCCGCTCATCTAAATTTCAGTTTTTTGGCACCTAAGGTGGCATTTAAAGTATTTTCTCTCCATATTGGCTTCTATCCAAGTGGCGAAGGAAGGCAAACGGTCACCCAAGCCATTTGTCATGTTTGTAACGCTACACCTGTAGCTGATGCTTGGCTCTTCACCTCCATTTTGTAATGATTCGAGTAACTCTCCAACCCTTGGGCGTTCTATCTCTTCATAGAAAATTCTATATATTGTATGCAAACTATTTGCAAAGGGTGGTTGGCTGTAACTTCTGGGAGACTGTGGGAAAGAAACTCTGCTTCTTCACTGTATATTTTTGACAGAGAATTAATGAAAGGCAGCGGCTCTGTTTCATGATATTCATGTGGTTGTGAGTGTAGCAAATGTGTCTCTTATGTTTTCATATGTATTTCGTTATGTTTCATAATTCAATTCATGTTCATTTCCAGTGAAATTTTCTGAGTTAGATAAGGTAGAATTCAATTTTATTGCTTTGCCTGTGGGAAAATTTCATGTTTAGTGTTCTTCTTCTGTTGAAAAGGATTCATGTTCCTATGCCCTTTTCACTCTCCTAAACAATCTCTCCATTTCACGTTATTTCAAACTAAATTGCTACACTTCCCGCCTACCTTGCCTCACGAAGCAATCTGTGCCTTTGTATTAAATTCTCTGTTCTTTGCTGACTGTCGGTCCCATACCATCCCAGAAGCTCAGTCATTCATAAAAAATTGTTTCTTGTATCCCTATTCACTTACTAGCCTAAGATCAATACTTCATTGTAAGTCATCTCAGGCCATTTTTTGTTTATCTATTCACTGAGCGTGACTCGGAGAGAGCCCTCTCCTGTTCTGGTAGGGCTAGCTACCAGACTGAGTGTGGTTTGTGGTTACCCTGAATTTTGCCTTCCTTCAGCCTAAGGCAGATTTAGGTGCTAACACAAGGGTTGATGGGACTGCAGTCGAGACTACTGGTGTCACATTGGGAGGCTGAGAGGTTGACTCTCCCTGCTTGTCCTTCAATGCTTTTTCTAGTTCTTGTTCAGTCTCATTCCGTCGTTCATTAAGTTTTAAGAGTAAATCCATCAGCTCATATTCATATTTTTTTATTTATGATCTCAGCAGTCTGTGAATGCCTTGAAGGAAGCAGCTTTAGCTGCTTCCTTAAGGTAGCAATATCTTCATCTTTCTTTTTTATTAAGGCTTCTGTAGCCTTCACATCCTTGGGATCATGACCCAATACAATAATTATTTCTTCTAAAGATTTTATTCTATTATCTTTAGCCTATGAGGAGGCTTTCTCCAGCTGTAATTGGGCAATTGTGTTATTCAAAAAAATTTCCAGCCTTTGGGCCATCATAGCCTTACAAGTCAAGATGGAATAAATCATCTCTCCAGTTTGTTTGTGCAATTCAATTTGATCCAAAGGATGAATATCCTTTGCCATGACCTCAAAATTGGTCCTGAGATAGTCTGCTGCTGATTGAGGTTGCTGCATTTTAGGTTTGAAATAATGCATTATCATTTTACCTTCTTTGATGTCATAGGTTGACATCAATCTGTTTTGATTGGTGGGAGCCATTTTCAAATATTGCTTGTAAACCTGAAGCCTCAATGGATCATTTCTGGATTTTATTTCTATAAATGTCTTCTTGATATCTGAAGTGTCCTTTCTTGGTGGTCTGAAAGATAATACCTCTGCACTTTGTTGTCTCTCTAGCTCCTGTCTCTGTGACCTAGTAGATGTACCACCTACTGGGAATGTTTGATGACTATCTACTCCTCCTTTCCTTTGACTATCAGTAGTCTCTTCAAAAAATTCCTCCTCTGAAAGAGGATTTAACCTTTTCCTTTTTGCACCAAGTTGCTCTGAGGGTCCACTGGTGGGGTAGCTACTTCCTTGTCTCTTTTTTTATTCCTTTCCTCATTCAGAGGAGTTTGCAAGATTTGAGGTTCTCCCACATTGCCCTGAGTTGTAGGAGTTTGCATTTGGGCCTGTTCCTTGGAAGTTTCAGGCTGTTTAGACATTGTAGACTGCTCTGTGGCTTGGGCATTGGTCTCTGGTTCCTTTCCCTTGGATGTTTCTGTAGCTGGTGTGCTGGTATCCTGTGAATGTTGCTGAGAGGTTTCAACAGTAGAAGCATTGAACCCTGACCTCTATGAAGACTCAAATCGTACCTGCCAAAAAGAATCTAGGTCAAGTGTTTTCTCAAGATCCCTCATAATATTTTCTATATTGACCTGTTCACTATCAGCTTCTACTAGGGTCCCCTCCCTCCATTCATCCATATTGGCAAATTGTTCAATCTCTGGGATTCTATGGTGTATATATGGTGACAGTCTGTTCTTCATTATTCTATCACAGATAAAGCTATTAGGGTCATATGGCCTCCAACCAAAACTTTTGTGCAACTTAAGATGATCTTCTAGAATTTTCTCTGCTTCTCTCCATGCTTCCCTATCGTTGCAGACAAAAGGGCCTAACTGATTTTTGATTCTGAGTTGAGCTTTCTTTTTGGCTTTATGAAAATGGACCAAGTCTGAATGTATCATTTTTCTGAAATATTCCAATGCAAACAGTCTCATTGGAACATATTTTGGTAACTTGAAAGGGCACACCCATATATCTTGATTTCTGTATGGTTCTTGTACATGTACGAATCACCTATTCTGTACTACTTGGAAAGCTGTAGGATCCTCTTAACGTCACCACTAATCCTGGGAGGGGAAACCCCTGTGTCTAGTCATTTTAATGTCTTAAATTGCTCTACATAAATTATCAATCCGCGTATCGTAAACTGATGAAGTGTGGTGCACCATATGTGCTTAGTTAACCTTTTTCTTACTTCGTTGTTTTATAGATTTTATTTTATTTTGGGGTTTTGTTTTTGTTGGTTTCCTAAAGTGTCTAATGCAAATGGAAATCATATTCTAAGGTCTTAAGAATACTTTTAAAGAACATGTATGGATATAGATTTCAAGACAAGGCCTATGTCCCTAATGGTAACTTCCAAAACTTAGAACTTCAAAAGATCTCAAAACATGTTATTGATAGAATTAGTACTTAAACAAAAGTGTAAATATGCAGCTACCTCAATCAAAATGGAATGCAACAACCAATCAATGAGCTAGTGACTGAAACCCAGTATCCTTGCTGCTGTATAAAAAGAAAACTGAACTTAAAGCAATTCAAAAACTATAAGCAAAGTAAACTAAATCATATTACATCAACTCATATTCTGACCCCTCACCATTCGACTCGCTCTGGCTATAGGAGGTAATCATAA
Source organism: Pinus tabuliformis (assembly GCA_031772625.1). NCBI lineage: Eukaryota > Viridiplantae > Streptophyta > Pinopsida > Pinales > Pinaceae > Pinus > Pinus tabuliformis. The sequence continues at coordinate 968,503,293 of CM062806.1, read as the reverse complement.
ACGAATTGAGCAATCTGGTATCTAATTTGCATAAAATGAAACTAATATTAAACTACACATTCATACTTCAATCCCTCACCATTCGACTCGCTTGGCTATAGGAGGTAACTGAAAATGACATGAGCAATTCAATAACTAACTTGCAGAAAAATAAACTAATATCAAACTACGCATTCATACTTCAATCCCTCACCATTTGAGTAGCTCTGGCTATAGGAGGTAACTGAAAATGACATGAGCAATTCAATAACTAACTTGCAAAAAAATAAACTAATATCAAACTACACATTCATACTTCAATCCCTCACCATTTGAGTCGCTCTGGCTATAGGAGGTAACTGAAAATGACATGAGCAGTCTAATATCTATCTTGTAGAAAAGTAAATGAACAAAACAAAACTGAAAGAAATAACAATGCTGGAATTAGAACTCAGAAAATAAATCAGAAGAAGGACAAGATGATTCCATCATGTCATTAGTCATTAAAAAGCTATGTGCATTACTAATCTACAATCAACCAGTTGAACACACTTGCATGAATTAAAATTGCATGAATGAAAAATCTAATCTATCAAACTTGAAAGCAATCAAATGACATAATGAAATCAAAGCAAAATTTACAAAATGAAATCTACTCTACCTTACATTCTAATATGCTTCATGACATCTACTTCACATCTCCTTCCATGTTGAGAACATCAAAGCTTTATTCAAATTCTTCAAAATTACAAAGTACAACAAAACTCTCCAAAGCTTTCAAAAGCCATCAAGGAAGAACTACAAACTCCAAGCTAAAGAAATTACAAGCTAAAAGACTAACAAATGAAGGAGAGAGATATCCTATTTATACAAAAAGATGAGAAGCCATCTCATTAATGAGAGTCCATGAATCTCTCCCTCTACTTCTAGAGTCCCAATCAAAATAGGAACTGATAAGACATATGTCTTCTTAGAGTTACAATACAATTAGGAGATGTGACACATATCCTCATGATCCCATGATTCTTTCCACTCAAATTCGAATTTAGCCTTAGAGTGCCACATAAGGGTCTTTTAGAAGCCTCCTTTCAACCTACACATGTCAACAATCTCAACCCATTTGTTAGGTATAAGCATATGCACATTATTTTTTAATTTTTAACCACAAATTCACTTAAAAGACTTAGAATTAATAAAGATTGGAAAAAACATAAATGTGGCCCAATGATAATGAAAGTGAGATGAATGTGGTGACATGGTAGTGAAATGGAGGTGATATAATGGACATAATAGTGAAAGTGTAATGGAAATGAATGACATTTTCAAGACTCAACATACCCCCTAACTAAAGCTATTGCATGTCCTCATGCAATATATATTACATTAACTCTTTTGATCCTTGAGCTTTGGCTTAACTTTGCATGATATCATTTGATAACTTCTTATTTCTGCAAAGTGTTTTACTTGAATTGCAACATGGTTGGTTCTTGTGTTACAACCATTTTTTTGTTGTTGCCTTCTATTTTGATCTTTGAACTTTGCATAATGATATTTTGATTATTTTTGCAAAGTATATCTTTATTGGATTGCATGATGGTTGGTTTTTGTGTGACAACCATGATTTTGTTTGTATCCAATTTATCCTTTAAGCACTTTTTCAAAAGCCATTGTATGCTCATAATAGCAATGTAATAATTAATATATGTTGGAAGTATGTGGGCTCTTGAATATGATATGGACATGGCAAGATATGAATATGAATGTATTCCACCCCCCAACTGATGGTATCGACAATTTTATGAAATGAGGAAGAGAAATGTTTTTCCAACAATTATCATTCTAACTTTTTATGGAATTCTATGCTCAAAAGTTAGAAAATGATGTACCTTCACTTACCCTTTGGAATGGATGAGTTGTATGTGTAGTGGCTGAAAATTTCTGATCATATTCTTCTTCAAGTGGTTGAACAAGAGTTGTCATGGATAGAGAGATAATATGACTTTTTATTGCTTCTACTAAAACTTGTTGAATCTGTTCCAAAATGCTGAAAATAATAGTCTTCATGTCTTCAAAACTCGTTGGCACAATTCCTACTATGTGAAAAGATGTTCTAATGTCGAACATAGTAGGGAAATTGTTGGCTTAGTGGCCATTAATTCATGCCATTAGTCAACACGAGAACTCTCACCATTGATGACAATGAGAGTCAAGATGCCCAAACACATCTTGCTAGGTATGAATGAATTTGCCGGTGTCGAGTCACCTAGAAGATCTAACGAACAAGGGACATTAATGTATTCACATTGTTTGTCAGCAGGAGGACTTGCATTTAAGGCATGCAAGCCTCAAGGTGTTTTTACAAAGAACTTAGACTCAAAGGACTATGGACTCAATAATTTTCATTGAAGCAGGACTTATTTGCGGAATGGAAATGATAGGAAATGGAAGATGAAAATAGAAGATGGAAATGGAGAGTAGAAATGGCAATGGGCAATAAACATATGAATGAGCCTCTTACTTTTATTTGTGGGTTATGAATGAAGAAAAAGAGATGGAAAGTATATGTGAATGTAAATGGAAAATATGGAGTGAATGGTTTATTATGAAGTATGGATGTGATAGAGACAATAGTATCTGAAATTTTTTCAAGTGTTTGGATCTGATTTTGCATCAACATATTTCCTCTTTGTTTCTAATCATCATTTTATGAAACAAATTGGTCTCTTAGAGAGACACCATTATCTTGTAGTCATTTGTCCTTCCTCCTAGAACCTGCAAAAAAAACTAATACTTCTTCTGCAATGGAATGTAAGATTATCAAAGGATAGAGATGGTCAATCTCTCTAGTTATGATATTTACACAGAAAACTAAGAATTTGTATTAATGAAACAAGTTCTCAAAGGAAAAATCAAAAGAGTTTATACCTGATTTGGAATTAGTGCCTCAAGTTGATGTTGCTTCTTTTCAGCAATTTATTTCATTATTTGTCATTTCAAACTCAAATGATGGATTTCTCATTGTGTAGATCTTGTTGAGATCTTTCCAATGGTACTTAAATCATCAAAATCTGATTTTGTATGAAAAAGTTAGGCTGATTTGAACAATGAGGTTTTTCTGGCTGCGGAATTAGACTTTAGCTGCGGAATGTGCACAGTTTCTGTAGCTAAAAATCTTGAATAAAAAGTTAGCCATTCATCTTTCATTATCAATCCAAAATTAATCAATACCTTTAGAAAAGTGAGCAAATAACTTATTCATTTCATTGATTCAATTTTTTTTTTCTTGACATGCAGTGACTTAGTGTGGCGACTCAGTGATAACACACAACTTGACTTCCCTTTGACCATGGTCTTTTTCATTGAATTGGATCAAATGAATAGGACACCATCCATGTACTGACATTCCCCCAGCTACCCATGTGGCTTGTTTTTCTTGATGACACCTGCAACCTAGAGTTTAACAAAACAGCTGCGGAAAGTTGAACCAGCTGCAGAAAGTTGAATCAGCTGCGGAAAGTGGCTGAAACAGTCAACCATCAGACGCATATCCCTGACTGCCCCTTTTATCTAGCTAAAGAAAGTCCAAGTCTAAGTGTGTTCAACTGATTTAGCTCTCCCAATGAGCCCCATTATTTTTGTTATTTTTTTTTGGTCTAAGCTTTAAAAGCAACCCAAAGTGATCACTTGGCAACACAGGAAGAGTCAAAATTTGAGACCGTACTCTTTTTATGGGAGAGACCAGGAATGGGATTTTTCCCTATCATATCAATACTCTCGACCTCAAAATTTTGAAAATGGCAAAACATTCTATCCAAACGCTTTTGCAAGAGACGATTTCCAGTTAGCATTTGATTAGCTTTAGTATCATATGTCCAGCCATCCTGACCAGGTCTCAACGTCACCCAAGCATCATACCATCCATAAGGAAGAGGAGGAGCACCATCCAGCTTATCATCCTAATTCATATCTCCTCCAAAAACAACATTTGGTAGATTATTCAATGGTTTACGTAAGGGAGTTAAAACAGAGCCGTATGATTTTTGGACACGTCTTTGCTGTTGGTCGTGAAACTGAAGCACAATCACGCGTTGCATGGGACTGTTAGTCATTAAAGATGTGTAATTAAGATTGAACACCAGCACATAGTTGATTCCTAATTAGATTTCTCTTCCTCAGGCACGCCGAATTACATCACAGCCTGTTCATTTAATTGAAATTCCGTTTTTTTACACGCGGCAGGCAAAAATGGGCTCCAAAGAACCGAGGATTTCTCCCAGACCGCCACGAATTTCTTAAAACGATTTCTGGGTTATCTAATTGACCCTACTGGCGAAAAAACCCATGTTTTATTTTTTTCAAATTCATCTCCGTTTGGCCAAATCATGCATTTTAAGTTAGACGTTTTTCTCAGCTATTACGCATTTTTTTGTTTTTCTCTGTCAGGTGTATTACACAGGTACGATGACAGGGCTGAAGAATTGGGGCAATGTATTTTGGAATGCAAATAATCTTAATCAATCTGGAGTGGCTAGAACCTTCAACGATTCATGAAAACCTTCACTTATTTTTTAGTACAGGTGATTCCATACTGACCCCAAAACCTGTTCAATAACAACGTTGTCTGTCAGAGGAATCCTCTGCGTGTTTATCTTTCTATTCATGTAAGTCAGCTCTCCAATATTCTTCAAATTAGGATAGCCATAAGTCACATATGTTTCACTCATTTGCAACATATTCACAGTTGCTTTGTTCACTTTCAGGAATACTCCATTGAAGATCTGCCTCAAACGCAGTAGTTGTAAGATGAATAATGAAAAGCAACTTGGCTTCTAGAGTCTTCTTTCGTTCACAATTTTGTTGCAAAGTCCTGCACCATAAATACCTATAAACTAACCAGTATACCAAGAAGGCCACTAAGAGATCAAGGTCTAAGGATTTTGATGCTGAGAAGGTTTTAAAAAAAATTATGTCACACAAATTGGACTCTGCACACATTATTTTGAAAGCCACACAAGGTTTTTTTTTTTCAATTGGCCTCATCTTAACAGTCCATGCAATATGTTGAATTTGCACTTTTTTTAATTATTTTGTTAATAAAATTATATATGTTATATTTCCAAAAACTAAAAATATACATATATATTTTACTAAACAAAATAATAAAATTTATTATATTTTTTTTAAATTGTTTTGTTAATAAAACTATATGTTATACTTTCATAAATTAAAAATATACATATATATTTCATTAAACAAAACAATGATTTTTTTTTTTTTTTTTAATTGAATCAATTGAAATGATGAAGTTTATTTTGTCTCCATTTTTTTTTTTCTTTTTTTTTTTAACATAACAATTCTTTTTCTGATCCTCCAGATCACACAAAGTGCAGGAGGAGAGCATACTCAAGCATACTCAAGAATTATTAAATTTTTTTTTACTTAACAATCCTTTTTCTGATCCTCCAGATCACACGAAGTGCAGGAGGAGAGCATACTCAAGAATTATTAAAAAAAATTCAGATGTAAGAAATAAGGTCCCCTAATTACACTTCCCCAGCAACGGCGCCAAAATGTCTAGTCAATTTAATGTCTTAAATTGCTCTACATAAATTATCAATCCGGGTATCGTAAACTGATAAAGTGTGGTGCACCATATGTGCTTAGTTAACCTTTTTCTTACTTCGTTGTTTTATAGATTTTATTTTGTTTTGGGGTTTTGTTTTTGTTGGTTTCCTAAAGTGTCTAATGCAAATGGAAATCATATTCTAAGATCTTAAGAATACTTTTAAATGACAAGTATGGATAGAGATTTCAAGACAAGGCCTATGCCCCTAATGGTAACTTCCAAAACTTAGCACTTCAAAAGATCTCAAAACATGTTATTGATGGAATTAATACTTAAACAAAAGTGTAAATATGCAGCTACTTCAATCAAAACGGAATGCAACAACCAATCAATGAGCTAGTGACTATGAAACCCAGTATCTTTACTGCTGTATAAAAAGAAAACTGAATTTAAAGCAATTCAAAAACTGTAAGCAAAGTAAACTAAATCATATTACATCAACTCATATTCTGACCCCTCACCATTCGACTCGCTCTGGCTATAGGAGGTAATCATAAACAAATTGAGCAATCCGATATCTAATTTGCATAAAATAAAACTAATATTAAACTACACATTCATACTTCAATCCCTCACCATTCGACTCGCTCTGGCTATAGGAGGTAACTGAAAATGACATAAGCAATTCAATAACTAACTTGCAGAAAAATAAACTAATATCAAACTACGCATTCATACTTTAATCCCTCACCATTTGAGTCGCTTTGGCTATAGGAGGTAACTGAAAATGACATGAGAAATTCAATAACTAACTTGCAGAAAAATAAACTAATATCAAACTACGCATTCATACTTCAATCCCTCACCATTTGAGTCGCTCTGGCTATAGGAGGTAACTAAAAATGACATGAGCAGTCTAATATCTATCTTGCAGGAAAGTAAATGAACAAAACAAAACTGAAAGAAATAACAATGCTGGAATTAGAACTCAGAAAATAAATTAGCAGAAGGACAAGATGATTCCATCATGTCATTAGTCATTAAAAAGCTATGTGCATTACTAATCTACAATCAACTGGTTGAACACACTTGCATGAATTAAAATTGCATGAATGAAAAATCTAATCTATCAAACTTGAAAGCAATCAAATGACATAATGAAATCAAAGCAAAATTTACAAAATGAAATCTACTCTACCCTACATTCTAATATGCTCCATGACATCTACTTCACATATCCTTCCATGTTGAAAACATCAAAGCTTTATTCAAATTCTTCAAAATTACAAAGTACAACAAAGCTCTCCAAAGCTTTCAAAAGCCATCAAGGAAGAACTACAAACTCCAAGCTAAAGAACTTACAAGCTAAAAGACTAACAAATGAAGGAGAGAGATCTCCTATTTATACAAAAAGATGAGAAGTCATCTCATTAATGAGAGTCCATGAATCTCTCCCTCTACCTCTAGAGTCCTAATCAAAATAGGAACTGATAAGACACATGTATTCTTAGAGTTACAGTACAATTAGGAGATGTGACACATATCATCATGATCCCATGATTCTTTCCGCTCAAATTTGAATTTGGCCTTAAAGTGCCACATAAGGGTCTTCTAGAAGCCTCCTTTCAACCTACACATGTCAACAATCTCAACCCATTTTTAGGTATAAGCATATGCACATTATTTTCTAATTTTTAACCACAAATTCACTTAAAAGACTTAGAATTAATAAATATTGGAAAAAACATAAATGTGGCCCAATGATAATGAAAGTGGGATGAATGTGGTGACATAGTAGTGAAATGGAAGTGAAATGGAGGTGATATAATGGACATAATAGTGAAAATGTAATGGAAATGAATGACATTTTCAAGACTCAACACCCTGTCAATAAGGTAGTCGTTGGATGAACAAATTGATCAATGAACTCATTGTATGAGTAAGGGGAGTCTAGGGAGGCATCGAAGATGGGACTCCAAAAGATGACAGACTTTGGATTGCCTTTGGTATCAAGTTTCATGACAGGGAAAGGGAAGTTTTCTGACTGATAATACAACATGAGATGATATATGAAGGTAGTATACTTGAAAACTCCTTCATTTTCCAGTCTCAAGAACTGGTCATGAATCTTATTAGCAATATAGGAGGCATAATCATACTTAATAGCAGGGGGTTGTCCAGGAGTAAAAATTGACAACAACACTAGGGTTACCTCATCAACATATTCACTAGTGTTGAAACCCATAATTAAAGATATCATATCAACAATGAGTCTTCCCATATCTGTGAAGAAAGTTTGAAGATAAGGAGGTGGGCCCTTAGGCTGATGTTTCTGTAATATGAAAGTCTGACAAATGCGATTCAGTTCTGATTGGGATAATTGAGTTGATTTCTCAAGTAAATATCCCATGGAGATGGGAGTGAGAGCTTGACTGGAGTGGAATTGCAACATTTCATTGATGGATTGAGCAGTTATTGGGAAGAGGACTGTTTGGCTTAGAGACATAACTGCTCTGCGGTTAGGGTCATAATTGGCCTGGCATTGATGAATTATACCGGGGAAAACATGGACTGAGGAGAGAAAATACATGGGAAGGTTAGATTCCCACTATCCAATGATGCCAGAGCCATTTAGGTAGTTGTCTCTACTTTGGCAAAAGACTTTAAGGTGGATTTTATCAGTGGATAAGTCTTTTATCTAGAAATCTTTAGCTGCAAGGGGCAGATAGTCTAAATCTTTATGAGGAGCATTCATGGGTGGAACATTCAATGCCGCAGGGGTTTCCATTTCTGGTTCTTGTGGATTCAGAAAGGGAATTCAGGTTTTCTGTGGGAAATGGGTGAAACAGAGGGTCTGGGAACTTATGTGACAAAACAAAGACTTAATTGTAATGAACTTGGGTCCTTTTTTGTCAAATTACAGTGAAAAATGATAACTTGCAGGGTTTCTTTGGGAATTGGGTAAATACCTATGTTCGGGGGATGAACAGTGAAATAGCAGGTACTGGTAGTGGCTAACAAGCTCTGGGCTGTGTCGGCTGCAAGTTTTTTGAGCAGGTTGGCGGTTGAAAACCTCAGACAGTTGACCTCGATGTTCTTTGCATGGGAGCACAGGTTTACAGTACAAAGCGACGAAAATGACATTTGTTTGTTTTATTAACAAAGTCAAGGGTTGGCGGGGGTTTTTGGTTTTCGGGCGGGTGACGTCAGCGGGGAGTGAAGTGATGTTTTGTCGTATGCGGGAAAGTGGTAAGCGGTTTCATATCGCACCACTTTTGGGGAGGGTGCTAACAGGCCTCGGACCAGCGATTCCATAGGTTTAGCGATGCGTGGCAGAGGCGTTGTGCGAAAACCACTTTGTGATCGTGCGCTAACGCGCGGTCACAAAGGGGTGTGTGATATTGATAATAGCCGTCGCATATGGGAGGTGTGATCAGACAGTTAACGGGAGGCGCAATGCGATGGGGTTTAACAACGGCGGGCCCAACACAATTAAGGTTTAATTAATTATATCGGGGGTGGTGTGATAGGTCGGGGAGGTTCTTAATTAACTGTGAGGGTTAATTAATTCCTTATTAATGCAATGGAGGATCAGGGTTGTTAACTAGTTACGAGTTAACTAGTTAATCCCGTTTAAAATGTATTTATGGTTATAACTTAACCAAAGGGGCGAGATATATAGAAATTTTGGGGTTTTTAATATATTTAAATAATACGGGAAAGGGTGAATTTTTGTGTGGGAGTTATATAATATAAGTTAATAGTTAATATGGTAATGTAATGAAAAAGTGCCAAGTAAAAAACATTTAAAATGTGTATTTTAAACTTAGGCTAAAGTGAAAAAAGGGTTTTTATGGGGTATTGTGTAATTTTCCTAAGTAAAATAAGGTTTTACTTAGAGAAAGACTTATTAAGGTGAATGAATGATTTATGGGTGGTTTTAAATACTTAGGCTTTTAAATTATTGGACCGAGCGTCTGGTCCCTCCAGAAGTCAGAGAAATGCTCTGAGCCCCTCCAATTTAGCATGCCTTAGTCCTTAGGGGAATTTAGTGAATAATTAGGGAAAATGAGAAGGGGAGTTAATTATTTTGACTTTGCTTTGCTTGAGATGCTTGTAATGTACTGTATGCCTTGGCCTTGTGATGAAAGTGAAAGATTAACACATTTAGAGACATTATTCATCACATGTGATTCTGCAACATCATCTACCTACCCTACCTACTTTAACCTAGCATTTTTTCTTCTTTGTTAGGGTGCACTTAGATTGGCAAACCCTTATCAAATCTTCCTTTTCTTTTACATGGCAAAGCCTATCTAAATCTGCACTTATTACATCCAAGGCCTCAGATTAAATTGTTGAGCTCATTTTATTTACTCTACCTATCTACTTATCTGCCAAGATTACACTGTTTGGTCAGACATTTATTATCTATTTCTACAACATGAAATTGAAAAATGAATTAGCCAAGTTTAAATAGTTTGACTATTCATGCATTGTGGCATAGGTGACAAGCTGCACACAATTGCTTATTACACAAAGTAAAAAAGTAGTGGCATTTAGACTTGCACACTTTTCTGGTCTTTTCTTTTTGTTTGGGGTTCATTTTCTTTCATTTTTTGACCATCTTTTATTCTTTTTACACTTTTATTTTTCTTTTAGGGTATACCCTCTTTACATTTTTTTTTTTTTGAAAATATGGAAAACCTTTGCAACAAGAAAAGGTATGAACATATTACATAGCTCATCAAGTCAATCATGACATATGACACCTATTGGTATAGGGGCATAATTGTGGCTCCACTTGGGGATGGCTTTCCATGGTGGAAAGTCAATAACAGTAGATCAGATAGCCTCTGGATCACTTTGACTATATTCTGCAATCTTCTTTTCCCTGTTGCTTTATTATATGTATGACAATGGTACTTCTAAAGCTTAGGGCCTTCTCTTCAAGCTTCAACTCCAAAAGTCACTGTCTAATCAAAACTGTGACATTACAAAGGATATAGTATGTACATGTTAATCATCATGATAAATCCTAATAAGTAGGATCAAAGTAATGTTTTAACATTCAACCATTGACTGGTCCTTCTTTTGATTTTGTGCCATCCAATTTTTTTAGAAAATATGTGTTGTTTCCTTGTAGGGCATGGATAATATATGGCCCTTTCCATAGGAAGTCAAACTTCCCATGTTTCCCCTTATCTTCTCTTCTAGAATCCCATCTTAGCACTTTATCTCCAAGGTGGAAATCTTCTGCCTTGGTTCTTCTGTCAAATATCTTCTCAAGCTTTTCCTACCATATTTGGGATCTTTGGTACACCTCCTCTCTATTCTGCTATAAATTGATGGTCTAATTTATCCTCCTTTGGATATTATTAGGTTCCACTTGAGCTTCTTGAAGTAATTTCATAACAAGAACTCCTAATGATGAAGGAAACACAACCTCCATACCATACACTAACTCATAGGGACTAGTGTCGATGGATTTTTTAGTTGTTAATCTGTCTGCCCATAGTGCATTTATTAGTTTCTTACGCCAAGTCTTTTTATTTTCTTCCAACAGTTTCTTAATGATATTAATAAGGCTTTTGTTGGAAGATTCAGCTAAATCATTCCCTTATGGATAATAGGTTGTGGAATGGCCTAAGGAAATGTGGTATTTGTTGCAAAAATTGATCATCTTTCTTGATTTAAAAGCTGCAGCATTATCAGTTATGATTTTAGTAGGGCAGCCAAACCTGGAAAATATGTTGGTTTCTAGGAAACTTATGATTACCTGAGATTGGTTGTGGATTCTATGCATCCTTGAAGTAAATTGAGCCTGATTTACCTAGTGGTCTGCTTTATGCCTTTGCTGACGATTGTCAACCTATTCACTACTCTTTACTGCATCAAGATAGCTTTTAGTGGAGGTTGACAGCTTCTGTGCTTGAGATGCTTCTTCAGTATATCCAAAACCTGTCTTTATCAGAGGAGAACGTTGCACTTTAATAATTTCATTTACTGTTTCTGATCCTTTAGAAAATCTAAGATTGAGAGATTTTGTTTTCTCAAGATCCTTTCTTAGACCCACAATTTCACATTCTAGTTTTTCATTGTGTTTTTCTCTTTCAGCAAGTTGGTATGTCAAGGTATCTATAATCATATTCTTTTCTTCTAGACAGATTTTGAGTTTAGAGATTTCTTCATAAAGGTCATCTTCATCTAAAGCATCCAAAAAATCATCATCTTCATAAGCCATCAGAAGTCTATAGTCATTACTATTTTCATCTTCATCACTATTTGATAAACCATCGCTATCTTCATGAGTATAGTAGCTCTTTTTACTTACACTTTGTTTTCTATTCCATTTTGCAGATTCCTTCCCTTTATCATATTTATCTTTATGGGGACATTTGGCAGCATAATGACCGACTCTACCACAAGCAAAACATTTGAAAGGTAGTTTACCTCTGAATCTTTTGGAACCCCATTGAAGCTTCTTGACAAAGTTTACTTCCTCTTCTTCTTCTGAAAGATGTCCTGATTCATTGAGTTCTTCTTTTCCTTTTGCTGAAGCTTTAAATGCAGCTTCTCTCATATCTGATGGACCTCCTTTTCTCATCTCAAAGGCAGTTAAGATTCCGTGCAGTTGTGTCATAGTAATAGTTTGTAGATCTTGCTTTTCTTCTATGGCATATACTTTTGATTCAAACTTAGCAGACAAGGATCTTAAGACTTTTTCAACTAAGGTAACTTCTTTTATCTCTTCACCCGGATTCTTCATGCAATTAACAATCTCATCTATACGTAAGAAGTAACTAGCTATACTTTCATCATTGTGCATCTTGAGAGTTTCATATTGAATTTTGAGAATTTGCAGTTTACCACGTTTTACCTGAGAGTCTCCTTCGTAGCGTAGAACGATTTTGTCCCATATTTCTTTGGTGGATTTGAGCTGCATAACTTTGACAAACTTTGATTCTGACAAACTTACCAACAATGTATTGACAACCTTGGCATTGGTTTCATATTGCTTTTTACCTGTCGTATCTGTAGGAATTGCTGATGGAAATGTATATCCTCCTTCCACGATTTCCCAGACATCTGTTCCAAGTGATTGAAGATAGGTTGTGGTTCTTACCTTCCAATAAACAAAGTTTCTTCCATCAAAGATTGGCAGTCTGATGGATCCCCCGCTTTCTTGATTACTCATGATGATGGATCTTCCTTCAAGTGATCAAGCTTCTTCTGAAGGACCTGCTCTGATACCAATTGTTGGAAATAATACTAAGAGGGGGAGTGAATCAGTATTATTAGATTAATAAGTTAATTTTCAAAATTGATTTTTATATGCTACTTCATCTCAGTGAACTAGCATGTATACGCAACTATGCTTAATGCAACCATCATATATGCAGATATCTTTTGATTTACCCAAACTATCATGCATCGAAATTTAACCAGTATATCAGGAATTCATTAGATAGTGCAGTAAAAGAAGAATAAAGCATCACACATAAGCAACACACAAGAACATCAAGATATAAGGTGGAAACCCAATGTGGGTGAAAACCACCTGCTACTGTCATCTCTGTCTTCTTTTAATAAAAAGAAAAATCTGTTTACAATTTTTTCACTGGTGCAGTCTTATACCAGTACACATGCTTCTATCTGTAGAAGGCTACAACCTTCTCTCGTTCTCCAGCTTCTATTGGAAGGGAGCTACAACCTCCTAGCTCTTGTACTAGCTCATATGCTTACTAGTACATAGGTACCGGCTTACAAAAGGCTACAATCTTCTCTTTCTTCCAGGGACCACATTTCATAAATTTTCAGACTAGATCCATCAACAACATCATTCAGTCATCAAATATATATGTATCAATCAATTTCCTATTGAACCAACCACAACCAAATCAATCAATCATTTTGAAAACCCATCAATCTAATCTTTCAGAATGCTATTACTAGAATAAAATAACTAGAACCCAAGCCAGTACCCAGAACAATGCAACAACAAACAGAAGCAGCTAAGACATATTTTAAAGGTATATGCTCCTTCCATGTGTCGAACCTACGTGCATACGCGCTTTCCTCAAAGCGAACCGGCATACAGATCTGCAAATCAAATTTATGATGTATATGTTGTTTTGATATGTAGAACCAGTGTATATGCCCCTTTTCTAAAGTGAACCTACATACAGATCTGTAAATGATGATTTAAACATTACAACAATTCCATATTTCAGTCATACCTAGATCATCATATTTACAGATTAAAACATGCGCCAGTTATTCAGATACATGATCAAACCAAATAAAGATAGTTCACTTCAAGCCTTAAGATCCTGATACACCATTAGATCTTATCCTTCATCAAGCGCTAAGGTTCATCCTTGGTTCAGATCAAGCACAACACCATAAGCAAATATCCTGCGTATTAGATCTCACACTTTATCAAATATTCGATACTTTCCCTGCTTGGCCTAATGATCTTCCCCTCCTTTTATAGTTTGTATGCCTTTCTCAATACCATGGACCAAAACCACTTAGGACCAATACCTTGGACCAAATACCTAGGGTCAATACCTTGGACCCGATACCTTGGACCAATACCATGGATCAAAATACCATGGACCAAATACTTCGGACCAAAAACTTAGCTTTCCAAGGTATACGCACTTTTCCTTTTGTGAAAGTGCGTATGTACGTATACGCGACTTGTATACAGTGAACCTACATGTATACATGGCTTGGCCAATGGTGAACTTGCATATACCACTCTTTCTTCATTCTCTGAAGTCTGATCTGTAACTTTGCGCTGTTAACCTGTTGTACTGTCTTCATTCTATGAAGTCTGATCTGTAACTCTATGTTGTTAACCTGTTGTACTGTGATCTGCCATCTAAGTGAGTTGCCATCAAGGACAACACTTGTGTCATAATGCCAACAAGTTGGTTCTACCTTCAATGCCATGCCATTCGTCTTTCTACTTCGACAGTTGGAAAGTTGCATGTAAATCATTTTACCATGTTGCTCATACAAGCATGGTAGGCAGAAAGGGTTAGGCGCGTCAACCTAAGAGTGTAATTACCAGTCGAAGGGCCACCATCGTATTGATCTCCCAATGGTATGTTGGATCAAGGTCCTAGTCTATAGCACACTTAAGGTTATTAATGGTAATATTTTGTTTGGCATAGTGTATATGAAAGAGGAAAAATGTAGGATTGAGAAAGAAGAACTTAAGAACTGAATTGAAGTAGAAATTGTTGCCCTAAATTTTCTAAATAATAAATAGGGTGTAGATTATTTTCAAGGCAGGGAATGAACCAACAGATATGGAGGTGGGAATTAAGGAAATGTGTTTTGAGTTTGCAGAAGGCCATGTAAGCTACCATGGCGTTGTGGGTGTGGGGATACTAATGGTTTCTATGGCAGTGGCAATCCTAGCTATGAAGAGTAGGTATCTGAAGAAGCATCTTCCTCCAGGGTCCAGTGGGTGGCGTCTAGTTGGAAACATGTTCTAGGTTGTATTATCTCAGAAACCTTCATGTGTGTGGTTCGAGACCTGAGAGGTAAGTTCAGCCCCATTTTCACTCTCAGAATGGGGTATAAGACTCTGATAATCATCACGTTCGTAGAGTTAGTACATGATGCCCTTATTGAAAAGGGGGCACTCTTATGCAATAGGTTTCCTAATACTCTGACGTAGATGTTCTTCAGTGAGAACAAATGCTCTATAAATTTGGCTGAGTATGGATTTGTGTAGCACACCTTGTGCCAGAATATGGTGTCCGAAATGATCACCCTCTCACACATCAAAGACTTCAATTGGATTCATGATTGGGACATCGAGTGTCTCATTCAGAGGTTGGAAATCGACATAGGGCAAAACCAAGTGATTGTATGTGTATTGGAGAATGTGTGGTTTTCATTTTTCAGCATTTTGTTCTGTATGTGCTTCAGGAAGTTGTTAGTGTCAGTCAGTTTTTCTTGCCACCAGTGATCAAATATTCTCTTTCAGGATGTCCATTAGGGTTTAAGGTCAAGCTTTTATCATTTCACTAGGTCTTCCATTCAAAAACTTTGGTCACTAGATAGTGTGTCTAAGTTGTTAATTCCTCCTTTACAAATTGCCATATTTTGGTCACTATCATCATACATTTGGATGTGCCACCCCAGAAAATATTTATGGTCATATCAGTCTCATTATCATGGTTTTCATCCATCTCACTATCATCCATTAGGTCACTAGGGTTTTAGTCATTGAATTTCTCATTCCATTCATAAATTGGCATGTAAAGGAGTAGCGATACAAAAAAATGGTTCAAAAAAGTTTCATTTCAAAAGAATATTTTGTAATAAGTTTAAATAATCTCAAGTTGTTTTCAAAAGGTTCACAAGTACATTATTTCCAAAGTAAAATTGAGAAAAATATATGGTAGGCTACCCCACTTCTCAAAGCTACAAAAGATCAGTTTTCTCTTATTTCTCTCGTTCATCACATTGTCAAGGGAGATCTCATCCATCGTCCACCATTTCCTCACAAGTTTAGGGCCATACACTCTTAAAAAATTAGTCTTTTCCCTCAGTCGCTACGCTTGTTCTCCAGTCATTTTGATTTTCTTCTTTTGCTACACTTTTCCAACTGCACATTGCGCTTTTCCTTAAAATGTTGCGCTTTTTGTAGTGATGCTACGCTTTATGGTAAAAGGCTTCTACATGGTTGCAGAAGGTATCCAAGCTCAGCAAAAGCTCTCACAAGGGTCAAACAAGTAATTGTAAGCCTCTCACGCTCTCTTTCACTCAGTTTACCAAATCTTATGGTGTGAAAACTTATCATTGGCTCCTACGCTGTGCTTTTTTACCAGTCTTGGGAGAATTGATTTTTGAGGGGAAAAACTTGGTCTTTTTTAGTGCTTGAGGACTCCATCATGTAGCAAATAGAAAGATATTTCTAATGAGCTATCATGAGCTCAATTTGGATTTCAGGAAGGCCTCCAAGAGTAGCCTGAAATATCACACTACGCTTTTCCTAGGCCACATTGCGCTTTTTCCAGGAGGCCGAATTTCATCTACAATTTGACCTGATTTGAATTTTTACCTATGTAAAGATGTAATTGATAATTTAATCATGTAACTAAGATGTAATTATGCTATATGAAAGTTAAATGAGGTAGATACATGCTAGTAAGTCTTTTGTTTTGGTCAAATGAATAAGTTTTACTATATGGAGGGTTTGTTTTAACCTCCCTAGTCATTAGGGTTTTGGTTGAGACCTTTGAGGAACAACTCCACAAGTCATGGATTCAATACCTGAGTGTAGGAAATGATGTTTTATTCTATATGTATCATTTTCTGAGTCATCTGAATGGTTGGACTTGAGAGAAGAGAACTATTGTAGCTTGTACTTAGACATTTTTTGGAATCAAAGGATACAGTTTGCAGCTATTATCTAGGAATTCATGTGTAGTAAGTTTGTGATGTTTTTTTCCTCTGTTATTACTTTATATGAAAGATATTCACCTTTTGTTTCCATGCATCAACTCTTCAATGGTTTTCCTTACAGTTTATAAACATAATTCTTTACATTAAGCTTTGTTTTGATGGAAAATTATTATATGTTACTTTCTCTCTTGCTTAATGAATTCATGTTTCATGCTCATTAAGACCTTTATGCTTCTTCTAAACACCATACTACATCGACAAACCTTAAAATCCATCACAAAAGTATTGCTACCTTGCTCCTTCATATCTTTGTTTTTGTAACCCTTTGATCCTCTGACCTAGCTACCTGGTTTTTCTCCCTTATCCAGCAACAAAACCCTAAATTTTCCAAAACCCACTGAGCCTAGCTATCTAGCCTAAAATCCTTTACATTCCAATCATCTTTTGGTTGTGATTTCATAGAGAGATCCCTCTCTGGTTTGGTAGGGCTAGCTACCAAACTAAAAGTTTGGTGTGTGGTTACCTCCATCGATTCCTCTCAGCCTGGGACATTGTGGAGAATAACATTTTGGCATCGTTGCCAAGGAATGACTGTTATATTATTCCTGGGATTATTTCTATAAGTTCTTTCAAGACTGGTTCTATGAGTGACAGATTCTAGTATCCAAAGAACGCTGATTTAAAAAATCACATCAAGTTCAAGCTGTAAAAAAACCCTGGATCGTAAAAGATACATGAGGTCAAATCCTGACCCAAATCCACCTACTATTGTTGATGATCTTGAGAAGTTTCTTAAGAAACTGAAATACCATATTCCTGAAAGTGAAGACATTTATTTTGATATTCAGTTTGAGCAATCTTTGTTTCGATCTAAATCTGATTCTTCCCTTTCGGAAGTGGTTTTTGACCTTATTAGGCTTGATTCCTACCTCCCTTCTATTAAATCTCTCTCTTCCAAAATTGATCATGAATTGTGGTTAAAATTTGATAAACTTCAAAGCATAGTGGACCAACTTCAAATCACTACTGAGAAAGCTTACATTCAATATCATCTTGAAAACTTGGTTGTTGCTTCATCCTCCACTTCATCTCCAAATACATCAGCTACATCATCTGCCATAGTTAGTTTACCACTATCTCCATTAGTGTTATCATCTCCTTAAACACAGCCTATTGTAATACCTACACAATCCATTATAGTACATCTACTACCTCCTCCAGTAGTCATGGCACGGTTTGCTCCTTTACTATTAGTTGGTCAACTTGTTGCCCTACCTCAGAACTATGGTCAAAGACTCCGTCTTTTTTATGGAACTTCAGAGATCACAACATAGCAACATGTTGACAAAATGATAGACTTTATCGACCTTGAAGAGGTTGATGAGGAGGATGCAAAGATGAGAATCATAGCCCATAGTTTTTTTGGAGATGTAAAGAAAGGGTTTCGTAGTTTGGCAAACAATTCCATCAATTGTTCCCAGCGGTTGATAGAGTTATTCATAGTTCGGTGGCAGGAGAAGAAAAATCTATTACAGATTTGGGCTGAGTATAGTTCCATGAAAAGAAACCCGAATGAGACAATGCATGAATTTACAACACGGTTCAATCTAGTTTACAATTCCATTCCTAATGATATCAAACCTCCCCCTGGTTTAGCCCTCTTCAACTCTCCTGATGCATTCGATACAAACATGGAATATCATATTAGGGAGAGAGATCCTACAACTTTGGAAGAAATGTCACGCAATGCTATAAGTGTGGAAGCTAATTTTATTATCAAGAAGTCCAAAATCAAACCAGAGAAACCTGAGAAGAAATTTACCATCAAGGAGGAGTCTTCTTCTTCTTCTAAGGTAAATCTTGACACTTTGATTAAAACAATGGAAAGAATGATGGACATAATGACTATCATTGATAGAAAAGCAAAGCCTTCGTTAAGGAATCCAAACTACAGGGGACAACAACAATCACAGTTTCGAAATAAGCAGAAAGAATGGAAAAATCAAGATCCTCAGGGACAAATCAGAACACCATTTCAGCAAAACTACACACAAGACCTGGAAGATGATGAAGAAGAAATTTCTAAGGCTAATCATTTCTTTGAGGAAGATGAATTACCTACCTTTTTGACTGAGGAACATCAGTTTTCTTAGGAATCAATAATTCCAAGTGATCAGCAGCTTGTCCTTTCCAATGATGATTCATGGGAAATGCAGACATGATAGTATAAAAGGGGATATTAGATTTCCCTCAATCATTTGCATAAACAATACAACTTGAGGAGTAGAAATGTCCTTGTCACACTACATCAGAAAATGAAAAATGTTCTGAAAGACACATCGGATAACAAAGCAGATCGTGTAGATCAAAACAGAGAAAAGAAAAAGAGACTGTCATTCTAAGTCGAGATAAAAATAATGAATCTTCTACCAGCAATGTGAGGAAGGACAAGTAGGTTCAAACTAAAAGTCAAAAAAAGGAATCTCAAGCCAAAGGACAGCCTGAAAGGAAGGACACTGCAGCAAAAGAGGTAGACAAGCAATCCAATATGTTTAGCTTAGAGAATGAAATTTACAAATTGAAGGTTTCAATTCCTCTAACTGAACTAGTCAAAAATGAAAATTACAAATTCCAAATTGTTAAGATGTTGAAAGTAGATAAAATGTTAGATACTATCAATGTTGTTGATGATGAGCCTGCAATTTTATTTGGTCCAGCTATAGAGGGAAGTCCTGAGGATAATGAAGTTCCCCCTTTCTATCTTAGTTTGAAACTCCATGAGTTTATACTCCATAATGCCATGTTAGACTCTGGTGCCTCACATAACCTGATGCCAAAAGCTATTATCAACAAATTGGGATTAGAAATCACTCGACCCTACCATGACTTGTATTCTTTTGATTCACAGAGAGTCAAATTCCTTGGCCTTATAAAAGATATGGTATTTTCCCTCGACAAAAGCCTAGCCAAGAATGTGTTGATGGAAGTAGTGGTCACTGATATACCTCCACGGTTTGGCATGGTTCTTTCATGGTCTTAAGGGGCAAAGTTGAAAGGAACCTTGCAACTTGTCTTTTCATATGCTACTATACCAGTATTTGGGCATCTTAGAAAACTATACCAGGAGAAGAAGATGAAATTCATGATTAGTAGCAAAGAAAGACCAAATCATCACCCAATCCACGTTGTACATACCGATCTAGAGCCCTTTATTTTGTATAGTGATATGAATCTAGTTGATGATGATAGTCAAATTGTTTAGATTTTTGAATTTTTGAATGTCATAAGTAATGTACAAGAAGATTGGATTGCAGAAAAACGGGAAAATGATGCAGAATGTTTGAATCCAAAAAATTCACCCGAAGAGATTGTTGAGAGAGTAAGTCATCCTCCAGAAAATCAAAAAGGTCAGTCTTCCAAAATTTTGTTTTCGGGTGAAGAAGAAGGTCTTTGGACCATGGAGTTTGATGGTGCATTGGGGAAAGAAGGAGCTAGGATCAGAATGTGGATTCATGGCCCCTAGCATCAGTCATGTAAAATTCCTCAGAATGTAAGATTAAGTTCTTATAAGTTGGCTTTTGATTGCTCAAATAATGAGGTGGAGTACGAAGCACTGATTGCTAGCCTTAAAATTCTGAAAAAGCTGGGAGCAAAGAAAATTTCAGTTTATGACGACTCCAAGTTAGTAATTAAATAGGTAAAAGGGGAGTACCAAGCCAATCATACAAGGATGTGAGCTTATCGAATTGTTGTCCTTGACATTCTTAAGACTTTTTCATAATATACTTTGTCTTTGATTCCTAGAACTCAGAATATTATGGTTGATTCCCTTTCTACTACAGCAAGTATGGTTAAAATTCCTACCTGTTTAAGTAAGAAGTATTCAATTCATATCAAGCATCACCCAACTATCCCTAACAATCTGAGATATTGGCAAGTGTTTTGGGACGGCAAACATAATAACTTTTTGCAGGTGGGGATGAATTTCTAAATTCCCATATTGATGATACATGTGATGAGGATGATCAGGAAATTGAAGCAACTGAGGTTGATGCATGTCAATTGAAAGACAATAACATTCCATGAGTTCTTGTACCTTTTGAAGAGTTATTTGATCATGATGATGTCGCTAAAAAGCCTACTATGGTCCCCACAGAAAAGGGTGTTGAAGATGTAAACATTGGTACAGCAGACAAGCCTAATAAGGTCAAATTGTCAAAGTCTTTATCTCCTGAGATTAGAAGTAAGTATATTTCTTCGTTAACAGAATTTTCTGATGAATTTGATTAGGATTATTCAGATTTAAAGGTGTATGATAAGAAAATCATTCAACACACTATACTGATCAAACCTGATCAAAATCCATTTCGCCGGAAGCTGAGAAGGATTAATCCTAAGTTGTTGCCATCCATTGAGAAAGAGGTAAACAGGATTTATAAATCTGGTATTATAGTTCCTATTCGATTTTCTGAATAGATGTCCAATCTTGTGCCAGTAAGAAAGAAGACTTGGGAGATTCCCCTTTGTATCGATTTCATAAATTTGAACAAAGTATCCTTAATGGAAAATTATCCCATGTCGAATATGGACCGTATCCTACAAAGGGTAGTAGGGTCTTCCAAGATTTCATTGCTTGACGGATACTTGGGCTAAACTCAAATTTTATTGCACAAGGATGAGCAATTGAAAACAACCTTCACGACACCATGGGGTACATTTATGTATGCCAAAATGATGTTTGGATTAAAGAATGTAGGACCAACACTTCAGCGAGCTATGGACATCGCTTTCGCTAATGAAAATGATGTTTTTCTAGTTATTTATTTAGATGATCTCACAGTTTTTTCTAAATCTGATGAGGAACACTTACATTATTTAAGAATCGTCTTTCCGAGATGTAGAAAATTCAGCATTTCGTTGAATCCTGAAAAGATCCTTTTCACTGTGGAGGAAGGTAAGATGTTAGGGCACATCATTTCCAAAGATGGCATCTGAATTGACCCTGCAAGAGTTGAAGCCATTTAGCAGTTAGATTTTCCGAGGAACAAAAAAGAAATTCAGTCATTTAATGGGAAAATTAACTTTTTAAGGAGATTCATCCCCAACCTCGTTGAACATTTGAGAGAGATGACAGACATGCTGAAAAAGGACAACAAGGTAAGATGGTCTGAAGATGCCAAGAAGTATTTTAATGCAGTCAAATTTTCATTATCTACTGCTCCTACTTTAATCAGTCCCGACTATACTTTAGATTTTATTATATTTTCATTTGCCTCGAAGCATACTTTAGCAGTTGTCTTGATGCAAAAGAAGGATCAGAAAAATGAACAGCCCATAGCATTTTTCAGTTAGACAATAAGGGATGCAGCACTAAAATACAACATTATTGAGAAGCAGGATTTGGCTTTGGTGAAAGCGCTTAAAGACTTCCAAGTATACATATGCATTCTCACACTATAGCTTATGTTCCAACAACAGCAGTAAAGGAAGTCCTTATGTAGACTAATCTAGAGGGTCGAAGGGGAAAATGGATAGCAGCAATGTTAGAATATGATCTGGAAATAAATCCAACAAATCTCATTAAGGGACAGGGTTTGGCCAAGCTCATGGCCGAATCTAATTTGCATGCATTAGATATCAACCTAATTGCTTCCCTTTCCAAAGAAGAAGCAGAAGATTCACAGGTACATGTGTCAAATATGTTGACTTCATCTCCATGGTACTCCGACATAGTTTATGTATTGCAGCATTTAAATCCTCCCCCAGAAGTTCCCAAAGGTAAAAGTAGATCATTAAAACTGAAGGCTTCAAAGTATTGCATTCTTGATGTTGTTTTGTTTTGGAAAGATCTGGGTGGTGTATAGTTAAAATTATCTAGTTGAAAATGAAGCGAAGGATGTGATGACTAATTTCCAAAAAGAAGATTGTGGTGTCCATCTCTTTTCGAAAACTAAAGCCAACAAAATTCTGAGGGCTGGGTTTTATTGGCCTACTATTTTTGTTGATGTGTAAAAAATAGTAATGAGCTGCGATGAGTGCTAGATTTATCAAGGGAAAAGAAAACTTTTTCCATTGCCTTTGTAGCCAGTTTTAGTTTCAGCTCCATTCCAGCACTGGGGTTTTGATTTTGTTGGGGAAATACATCCTTCATCTTCTGCACAACACAAGTGGATCTTGACAGCCACAAACTACTTTATAAAATGGATTGAAGTAATCCCAACCAGGCAAGCTACTGATTCTGTTGTCATTCAGTTTATTGAAAGTAATATCTTGTCTAGATTTAGCTACTCGCAGAAAATAATCACCGACAATGTTGTTGCTTTTAAGTCCAAGAAGATGGTGGAGTTTTGCGAGAAGTACCATATCACATTGGGGTATTCTACCACTTATTACACGCAAGGGAATGGCCTGGTTGAATCCTCTAATAAATCGTTGATCAACATCATCAAGAAAGTTTTGTAACAAAAAGAACTGGCACAAAAATCTCATTAATTCTTTATGGGCAGATGGAGTCACTACTAAGAAATCCATAGGCATGTCTCCTTTCCAGTTGGTGTATGGGGTTGATACTATTTTTCCTTCATCCCTTGTTGTTCCAGTCATGAAAATTCTGCAGGAAGTGAGTAGCGAACTGAATGATGTGCAGTGGAGGATAAGTCAAATGATCCATTTACAACAAACTAGGGAAGAAGTATTTCAAAATACTTCCAAGCTTTAGGAAAGGATTAAAAAGATTTATGACCACAAGACTAAAGAAGATAACTTCAACATGGGCGATGTGGTTCTCCGTTGGGATGCATAGAATGAAGAGAAGGGAAAACATGACAAGTTTGAAAACCTATGGAAGGGAATGTACAGAATCTTAGCCTTCAGGGGGAAGAATGCTTATCGGTTGGAAGAAATGAATGGGCAAAGTTATTTAGGAGGAGTGATCAATGGTAGGCTTCTCAAGCACTACTATACCTAAAGAAATTTACGGAAATTTTCATGATCATTATATATACCAATTTACATTTCATGTCAAAGTTTACAATGGCTATTTTTATGAGTTTGAAGCCCGAGGAGAAGGCCATAAGGCTTCTTTGATTAACTGTTAGTTTAAAGTTTCTATTTGTTTTGTTTATTGTTTGTAAAAGTTAGTCAATCAATTTTTAGTTTGAATTTAGTCTTTTCTTTTTTACCCCATGCCCAATGAATAAGGCTACTAGGTCTACGATGTTATTAACACCTCCTAGGGAGCTGCCATCCCCAGATGGAGCCAATGTTAGTGTCAGTCAGTTTTTCCTGCCACCAATGATCAAATTTTCTCTTTTAAAGAATGTCCATTAGGGTTTAAGGTCAATCTTTTATCATTTCACTAGGTCCTCCATTCAAAAACTTTGGTCACTGGATAGTGTGTCTAGGTTGTCAATTACTCCTTTACAAATTGCCATATTTTGGTCACTGTCATCATAAATTTGGATGTGCCATCCCTGAAAGCTTTATGGTCATATCAGTCTCATTATCATGTTTTTCATCCAGCTCACTATCATCCATTAGGTCACTAGGGTTTTAGTCATCGAATTTCTCATTCCATTTCATAAATTGGCATGTAAAGGAGTAGTGATACAAAAATGGTTCAAAAAGGTTTTATTTCAAAAGAATATTTTGTAATAAGTTTAAATAATCTCAAGTTGTTTTCAAAAGGTTCACAAGTACATGATTTCCAAAGAAAAAGTGAGAAAAATATATGGTTTCCACCCCACTTCTCAAAGCTACAAAAGATAATTTTTCTTTTATTTCTCTCATTCATCACATTGTCAAGGGAGCTCTATCCATCATCCACCATTTCCTCACAAGTTTAGGGCCATAAACTCTCAAAAAATCAGTCTTTTCCCTCAGTCACTGCGCTTTTTCTCCAATAGCTGCGCTTTTCTTCTTTCGCTGCACTTTTCCAACTACACGTTGCGCTTTTCCTTCAGACGTTACACTTTTTGTAATGATGCTACGCTTTGTGGTAAAAGGCTTCTAAATCGTTGCATAAGGTCTCCAAGCTCAACAAAATCTCTCACAAGGGTCAAACAAGTTATTTTAAGCCTCTCACACTCTCTTTCACCTAGTTTATCAAATCTTATGGTGTGAAAACTTCTCATTGGCTCCTATGCTACGCTTTTTTACCAGTGTTGGGAGAATTGATTTTTGAGAGGCAACACTTTGTCTTTTTTAGTGCTTGAGGACTCCATTGTGTAGAAGACAAAAATGGATTTCCAATGAGCTATCATGAGATCAATTTGGAGTTCAGGAAGGCATCTAATAGTAGCTTGCAATCTCATGCTACACTTTTCCTGGGCCACGTTGCGCTTTTCATAGAATTCGCTGCGCTTTTTCTAGGAAGCTGAATTTCATCTACAGTTTGACCTGATTTGAGCTTTTACCTATGTAAAGATGTAATTGAGCATGTAATCATGTAATTGAGATGTAATTATGCTAGATGAAAGTTAAATGAGGTAGATACATGCTATTAAGTCTTTTGTTTTGGTTAACTGAATCAATTTTACTATATGGAGGGTTTATTTTAACCTCCCTAGTCATTAGGGTTTTGGTTGAGACCTTTGAGGAACAACTCCACAAGTCAAGGATTCGACCCCTGGGAGTAGGGAAATGATTTTTTAGTCTATATGTATCATTTTTTGAGTCATTTTAATGGTTAGACTTGAGAGAAGAGAACTATTGTAGCTTATACTTGGACATTTTCTGGAAATCAAAAGATATAGTTTGCAACTATTATCTAGGAATACATGTGCAGTAAGTTTGTGATGTTTTTTGTCCTCTGTTACTACTTTATATGAAAGATATTCACCTTATGTTTCCATGCATCAAATCTTCAATGGTTTTCCTTACAGTTTATAAACAAAAGTATTTACATTAAGCTCTATTTTGATGGAAAATTATTATATGTTACTTTCTCTCTTGCTTAATGAATTCATGTTTCATGCTCATTAAGAAGTTTAGGCTTCTTCTGCACACCATACTACACCAAAAAACCTTAAAATCCATCACAAAAGTATTGCTACCTTGCTCCTTCATATCTTTGTTGATGTAACCCTTTGATCCTCTAACCTAGCTACCTGGTTTTTCTCCCTTATCCAACAACAAAACCCTAAATTTTCCAAAACCCACCTGAGCCTAGATATCTAGCCTAAAATCCTTTACATTCTACTCATCTTTTGGCTATGATTTCATAGAGAGAGACCTCTCTGGTTTGGTAGGGTGAGCTACCAAACTAAAATCTTAGTCTGTGGTTACCTCCGTCGATTCCTCTCAGCCTAGGACATTGTGGAGGATAATAGAAGAAACTGGAGGAAGACATTATTATCCATGTGGAACATGTTATGAAGGATATTTTGCTAATTGTGGAGCCCCAAATACATGATTTCTTGCCCATTCTCAAGCCATTTTTTGCCAAAAAATAGAACAACATCAGGAAGTTGCAGCGGATCCATATGGACAACATTTTGCCTCTCATCAATGCCCTCTGCACGGTTCTAAAATAGGGGATTCATACTCACCCAAGGTCCCCTGATGGCGCAAATGTGTATATCAACTCACTAATGAAGCTAGAGCTACTAGAAGGGCAACATATGTTCTTTGAATGATTTTGTGCCCAAATAGAACCTATCAGAATCAAAGTTACTTAAATGTGGGATATGAGTACATACTTAGCTTCAGAATACACCTCCATTTGGATATTTCTCTTCATCATGACTATTTGAATTTAACTGACTCTCCTGACCGCCAGAACTGACACAACAACTACTATGTTGGAATGGGAAATGCTTCACATGGTGATGCACCAATATATTCAAGAAACCCTCTATCAAGAGATTAGAAATGTTGTGGCTGACAGGAAAGTGGAGGACACAAACATTGATAACCTTCCATACTTGAACGTCGTGCTGAAGGTGACCCTGCGATGACACCCTCCAGGTCACTTCGTCTTGTCACACTCAGTCTAGATGACTACAAGCTGAGGGGTTATGAAATTCCCTACAAGGCCAATGTGGAGTTCTACATGGCATGGATGTAATTAAGTCATACCATAAATTGCTATCAATGTCTATTTCATATATGTCATATCTCCAACATCATCAGAGCTAGAAGCTTAAGCTGCAATTGCAGAAATTGATTGCATTTCAGACCCTAAATTGCTACCAATGTCTATCTATGATATATTACATGTATTATCATGAATGAATGAATATTTGTTTGTTTATTATTACAAAAAAATGAAAGAGGAAAAAGGTCAAATAGGTACTTGATTCCTACATTAGAAATCTCATAACTAATTAGGTTTGTCGCTTACCTGTTGTTGTGTCCCCATTTAGAACGTACGACTAGTTAAGCATACAATATGCAAGCTTGAGAGAAAATTTTACATGAGCTATTAATTACATATTTTTCAATTGTTTTGGTTAAATCATGATTAGAAGTTAACTTACTATGCATGGTGTAGCTGCAAGATTTTTTGTGCACAAGTTCCAAAAGACTTGGAAATTTGGAATTGCATATAACTTTGTCTCTAAAACTTGGAATTTCAAACACCTTAATTTTAAATGGCACATAATGTTGTATAATTTCGAATTAAAGATAAATTTTAGACAACTTCAAATGATGAATATTGCTCTTGTATGCTTCCCTTCAGAGTAAATTTCTTTGGCATAATATCAAATTGTTCGAGAAGCTTGGTGATATTCCTCAAGATTTAGTTTGTGGCTATGGTTATTTATTTCCCTCAAACCATCGCATTAATATTTAACACTAGTTCACTTGCTTGCCTCCAATCACCATTAGAATTAGATCTGTGTGTGGGAAACTTCTGGAAGTGTGATTAATCTAATCAGACGGTGACTCAATAATAACTTGAGCTATTGTTCATATGTAGAGAGGTTATCTGTCTACAATTTGGCCACAGAAAGGAAGTATTGTGTCCAACACCAGGGAGGTGATGACATGCAGCTTGCCACGAAGTTAAGAACTGCATGGGATATGTTCTACGATGGCTTAAGCTGTGGACTGCATTAGAGTGGTGGTATTCCATATATGTATTATAGTGGAGAAGCAAAAAATTAAATGTTTCCCAAGTAATGCTAAGTATAATCTAGCATTAAATTAGCATTCAAGTGAAATTTGAAACGATTATCCTAAGTTTTAATAAAATCACATTCTTTTGCGTGCAATAAGAGGTCCAAGTTAAAACTTTGCATAAAAAATTGTTTGATCAAATATTTCCGTTGAAACATTGGTTAAACCATGAATATAATGGTTAGTTAAAGAAATTTAATGCTTGATAAATGGTCATCGATCATTATAGTCCCTACTATGTTGAAAGCAAGGACTAATCAGAGGGTTTTTTTATCGTGTAGAACTTGACAAGTTGGGGTGTAACACTATAATATACAAGTAGATGAGATGGATCTTAAAACTTTGATATCTTCGAGTGGCGAACATTACCGGCTTCACACTATCAACAACACTTTGGAGGGAGAGCGACTTAAAGAAGAATTCGATGGGATGTAGAGATGGATTGCTTTTGTGTTTTTCCTAGATTTTGTGAAACAAAGTAAGACTTCATGCACTATCTCAAGCATAATATAAATGGTTTATACTATAAATGGACTCTAAAGTATTATATTACATTTTTCAAAGGTAAAAATCATTTTGTTAGATATTTAATTAATTTTATTTAAAATATTATTTTATTTTTCATAAATTATTTTAAGTTATATATTAAATAATTAAATATAAAAATCGAATTATGAATTAAGGGTATTTATTTGAAATAGTTTTTAATTAAGATGATTATATTATTGAATTTACAATTTTTATGTAAATGACTAATGATTAACATTTAATTGAGATTACAATTAATTTGTTAAAATTTAAGAAAGGTAAGAGATTACTTAGATTTCTTTATATTGTTATTTTTGTGCTTGAAAAGCATTAAGAGAAATGCTCAAATACTAGCATAATTTTTATGACTTAGAATGTTAAAAATATTGGTATTGTAGTGGGTATTTTGAAATTGTGATTTAATTTGCGTATAAGTGGGCACTCTAAAAGAAAGCACTTATCATTTTCAACTTTCTTAGTTTCACAAAATTCAGATATTCTTTTGCCCCACAATGTATTGAGAATTGTTCAATGATTGATTTTATTTGATCTTCCATATTAGAGTTGACCACCACCTTGTAGTATCTTAATTTTACTTTATTCTCTAATTCCTTATTACACCACGTATTCTCTTTAAATTTAGATGTAATACCATTTTTAATATTATTAGTATTTTGCATAATTAGTTATGAGTTCTTCCTATATTCCCAAATGATTTAACTAAGACTTGGAAATTTTATGTCATCCATACTTGAGTTGGTGGTGATTTTGGCTAGGGTTTGAAATAATTTTGGTTACTATCTTATTGTCCATTTTTTTTTTATCTTTTGTTCATACATCAAGTACCTAATTGTAACCTTTCTCTCAATGGGGTAAAGGTTCACTTTTAGGAAAGGATATGATAGGGTGTATTTATTTTAATTTTGAAATTTCAAGTTATAAAAATCTTTCTCAAATCTACTCTATGTTTGTCCAAGATTATCTAGAGATAATGCATCAAAAAACTTCACATTCATATAATATAATGGGAGTGATGATAATCTCAAAGAGGAGTTTTTTTTCCCTTATCCAAAGCTAAAAAATTCCATTAATTTATAATTATTTTCAAGCCCATTATAAGCTTTCCACTCTCCGTTTAGCCTTTTGTAAATGCTATAGTTCCAATTGATGTTGTGTGGAATATTGTTTTTAAAATATTTGTGAAGCTAATTCCTCCAAAGTTATTGTTGTCGTATATGAAAGTATCATAGGTGATATTTTCTATAATTAATTATCATAACCTTTTTTTGTAAATGTTCATAGTCACGCCTATAGTAGAGAAAAATCCCTTAAGAATTCTTAGTTACCTATTGAGGCCCTTGGGGCATAAGAAAATGATGATTGAGTAATTGAATTTTTGGATTTTCAATGGAAGTGGTGTAAATGTATTCCTTAATTTGATATTTTTTTATAAATTGGTTATTTGCATGCTTATTATTGGGGAAAATAATTCCATACTTATAATAAATGTTTGGTATAATGTTTGAGCATACTAAATACATGATGTTACTAGTATTATTAATGTAAAGTTCAATATTTTTACAATCAAGATTCTAATGATGAGTGACCTAACTACCATTTACCATTGCACTCAAATACTATGTCAAATCAAGCGATTGATATTAAGTGAGCATGGCTTGAAGAGAAAGCATTACAAACATGGTTGAATCCGTCTTCTATTCAATTCCCACTACGTCTTGATTCAACAATTCAAAATCTCTACATTAACACTAGTTCTTCACATGTTGATTGGAATGAAGGCAATGATATAGAGGTTGGTATGGATGATTTCTTATAGGATACCCATGCCATGGAAGGAATGTTATTACATGAATTATAGTAAAATAAACTAGGGGATGACATTGACATGGCCAATACCTTCTTCAAAACCTGAAGTCTACATCCACCACCCCTCTTTGGACATGGATCAAGGTCTACCCAACAAGGGACAACAATGTTACTATATAATTTGAAAGAAATTTATGGTATGCCAAATGCGTGCTTCTCAACACTTTTGTGGCAACTAGCTATTAAGTCCCTTTATTTTTTAATTAATCTTACCACATAATGAAAATTGAAAAAAAATTATTTTATACATGCTCGATAACAATGTTCATTGCTATTTCCCATTTATTGCAAGTTTCTTAAAGATAAGGTACTTTTGAGTGATAATTCATTTCCCGACAACTACATAGAGGAAAAACACACTACAAATGTTGGTGGTTGAGTAAATATCATACCATGCATGCCTAAATGATTATATTCTATGTAGAGATGAATATGTAAGAAATGAGATATGTCTAGAATATGGGAATGACATTACAAGAAATAATAAATCAAAGGTAAGGTGCATGGTCCTCCTCATAATATATTGAGGAACATTCCTATAATTCCAAGGGTTTAAAGGGTCCTTCGTTTCAAACAATTAGTTGTGTTGCAATGGTGGCATGACTCACATAAAATTGAGCCAAGATTTATGTGAATTCCAACAAATTCAATAACCATGAAGCATTTAGAGGATACATGGCTTGCTAGTTTCAAGAATAAAGTACTGAAACTATGATTGAGAATATTCATGGATGGAGTTAACTCATATTCCTTCAAAAACACCAACAATTCTATTTGGCTAGTGGTAGTGAACAAATAACAATATCCCCCTATGGTTGTCTATGAAGGATGAACAACTTATGCTAACTCTTACTAGTTAGGAGACAAGTAAAGAGATTGGATATCTACCTCCAACCATCTATAGATGAATTTAAAAAATTCTAGGAAGGGATACATGTATATGGTGTGTTGAAACCCATCCCAATGGAGAGGTCTTTTACGTTGTCTAGTATACATGCATACACCACACACAATTATCATGAACGAAGAGTTTTCTTTGGTAATAATGTTGATTGATTTGCTTAAATCTATAATGTTATTTGGGATATTTAATTTGAAGCAACTACCTTTTTAACACTGATGTGTTCCATATACAGTAACATTGGAGGTCTTGTAACAAAAGGGTATCATGAAAGTAAATGTTGTGGATCCTCTATAAAGGCTAGGTGGTCTAATCACCTAAGAAAGCTAGTGGATCACTACTCGAGGGTAGTCCTCCCATAAGAACACCCTTATATAAGACTTGTGTATGATTTCAATGGTAATCCAAAGAGAACCCATAGACTTGAAATAATGACACTAATGGATTGGATTAGGGAATACAAAACAAAGAAGGAGAAGGAAATTGTAGAATTGTTCAATTCAAATGAGGAACCTATATTTAATTATCCTAAATTTTTTGAGATCTATGTTGAGAAAATTCCTATTGGGATGAAAAGGAAGTTCAATATTTTATAGTATTCCATATTTGAAGTATCTTAATATTCACCACTTACTATTAATTTCTTGAATCTATTAAACAATTAGTTCCTAGCATATTTATGACAAATCTACTAAATAAATGAATGACTAGGTTCTTAACACAATTATTCAATGGAAGCAAAATTACAAACAATATCAATCGCATGTTACACATAAATTTTTCTAAATCAAATCATTTCTTCATTAAATCTTATTCATAACCCACTTGGGCTCTTGTCCAAGGATAATGACCCAAGTGAGAAATTTGTAGTTACAACATACCCTAGATCCAATCGAGAAAATTAGGCCCTAGATCCATCTTTGATATCCTTGGTTGATTTGGATCTCCTATGCTTCAACCTTACACCTTCCTCGAACCTGGAATACTTGAGTTGATTATCACACTCCTCACTTGAGAAAATATCTCTCTCAATGGCTTGTTCCATTGTATGGTGTGTATTTCTGCTCTCCTTTGCCTTTCTTTTATAAATTTACATTGAGCTAAATCCCTAACCCTAATATCCAAAGTGATTTATGATTTAGATTAGATTTTTCCTCGCTTGATATCGATGGTTGATATTAAAACATAATCACTAAGGTAAATACTTTAATTTTCCTAAGTTTATTTAGATCAATTGTTAACATACTTAATTATGTGATTTTCCTAAGTCAGACTTAGTCTAAGTTACAATAACACCTTACACATACTTGAGCATGTGTCATAAGGAGACTTTGGGTGACTTATGCATGCCTAAGCTACAAACATCAACACTCCCCCTTAGTGAGGTAGGTACTTCTGCCACTTGGAGCTTGCTTTGATCTTGGAGCTACATATTCTTCCATGG
This sequence comes from Pinus tabuliformis, assembly GCA_031772625.1. Classification (NCBI taxonomy): domain Eukaryota; kingdom Viridiplantae; phylum Streptophyta; class Pinopsida; order Pinales; family Pinaceae; genus Pinus; species Pinus tabuliformis. Next base: position 968,470,434 of record CM062806.1, on the reverse strand, counting down.
TTTCTTCTTTTGGATTGGAAGCCTTCCCTACCATATGGTTTGGAATCATCCTCAAAAACTTTCTCCCTTTAGATTTTTTCATAGAAACCTCTTGCTTCTGAACATCCTATAAGGTCATTGCATATCGAGAGACCCTCTTGATAGACTTGGAATAATCTGCTAAGAACTCCTCCCCGCCTAAACCTAAATTTTGACTCCCTTTGAACTGATTAACCTTTAGATATTCTCTCTCCTTGTTCTATGTCACTATTCTTCATCTTTCCATTGCTTGAATAGGCTATACTTTTAACCTAAAAATGTTTCCCTTTCTAATTCCAATGACATGATCATTGCATGAGATACATCCACAGGTCTAATCAGTGCATGTACATCATAGAATGATACAAAAAACCCCTTATTTTATATCATAGAGACTGAGAGAAAACTCCACCCAAGTTCCAAAACCCATAACACATCCTTCACTTCCAACCTACCTCCCAACTCAAGCTAGAATATCATTATTCCAACCCCCTTCACTACATGTTTGATATCAACACTATTAGACTCCGTCTCATGTTAGAGATTGATTCTTCTTCAAAACCCTGTTTTGAAGAAGAAATCATCTAATGTATTGTTTTAAATTATGTAATTTATTCTCCAGCTCTTCAAAAGGCAGCAGTGACTTCACGCTCCTATCCCTGCACAAACACAAAGTCAAAACATCATCAGCAATCAGAGGCATCATGTGTTTTGACACTGCAGATATGTATGGGCCTTTCACAAATGAAATCCAAGTTAGCAAAAAGGATTGCCCCGTGAGAAAATTCAGCTGGGTATAATAAAGCGGCAGATGACTCAAGAAGCAAGAAGCTATCCGACAGTCAAAAGTGGTTATTGGCGTTATTACAAGAGGAAGAAAGTTGCCTGACATATTTGGAGGGATGTCCATCGAGAGCAGTTTTATATCCTAGCCCTTTTTCTTCATTGCATTCTTGAATTAGTCAGGAGCATCTTTATTTAGTGGAACAAGACAGAGCCACGGTTGAATATCAGAACATTGTATAATCTTTCATTGTCAGAGATGAAAGTGTAGATGCTAGTGTCTTCAGGTAGGCTTTACGTTACGTTGGCATTACAGCCAAAGAATCACTCTGGCTAGTTTATGTGATCACGAGCCATGAAGCTGATCTGTTGCTTTTGTCTCATGAAAATGGCATCATGCCTTGGTGAATTTAGATATGGATCAGGGTGTAATGGTAGTTTTCCATTATCTGCATGGCGTTTGCTTTCATTCCTTCATCTTTTGCTGTGCCAATTGTAAAGGAACGTGAAGTCAAAGCAAAACACCAACAGATTATTAGCGGGGTTTCTGTTCTTACTTATTGGATCTCAACTTATTAGTGGATCATTTCTCTCAAACATTGAGCGGAGGCACAAACTTATGAGCCAGGAGGACTCGGGCACGCTACAGAGGGACTGCTCTATGATTAATAGGAGGATCAAAACTGACTATTATGATGTTTTACATGGATGCAAATATGGTCTTGACCATTTAAAAACTGAATTAGTGCCACCAGCAGTATTAACTACTTTTTATATATTTTGTGGAGAGCAGGTATTGCAAAATGCAGGTATATATTTTGGTTATCTTTATGGTGTTACAGCTCCATTGCAGTTGGATGACAGTGAAGAGATTCAGTGGTCAAAGCTGCTTGCAAATCTGCCTTTGCGCAGCTTATTGCTCTATATGGAAGATCACTGGACGGCATATGAACATTTATTTCCATGGTGGACTCAAAGGAACAAATGCCATAGCGGATCTCTTTCAGTAAATTGTTTGTGAGCCATTTTTTTTTTATCAGCTCAGGACAAAGGAACAGCTTGGATATCTTGTGAAATGTGGCTGTAGGATGATATATCGTGTACTGGGATTTTGTTTCTATGTTCTGTCTTCGAAACATAGCCCACCATATATACAGGAAAGAATAGATGCATTTATCGATTCAAATTGTGGAAAAAAGATATTTGTTTGAAAGGCTGGAACTGGAAGCAGATGAGTTAACCAGTGTACAGACATCAGATGTTATTGATTGGTATAATTCATTTCTCAACCCAAATTCTTCGCAGTGTCGTAGACTAAAAATTCATGTATGGGGTTGCAATGCTCATAAGGCTGAGGTAGCGGAGTCAACAAAGTTAGGTAATGTTATTGATGATGTCTCCGCACTGAAACTTACTAGCGAGTTTTATCCACCATTATGCTAAAATCGTGTGCCTATCAAGTGAATCTTCAGTCAGCTCCATCCGTTATTTAATGTATGGCATCTCAGTACCAGTCGATCCTGTTATTGCGATTGAAACATGTTCAGATGTTCTGCAACCTCTTCTAGTCGAAATAGATGGCAACGTTGATAGATATGGAGGACCTGTTCAACAAAATCAACAAAAATATATCAGTGCCAACAAAAATAACACTTCCAGTTTTTGAAACGCAGTATCCAAAATCACATAATACAAAGCTGGTTTATGTTCTTCTCCTCATGCTTCTTGATACATCAGCAAAACCTTTATCGAGGAACTTTTATTGGCTCCATTTGTCCGGAGGAAACTACAAATTACTGGAGACATATAGATCTAAAAAGAAAGAACAGAAACATTCAAGTGACAGAGACAAAAGGGGTTGGGGATATCTGGAAGAGCAGTCTTTACCGTTTCTCATTCAACAAACAACGCAAATGTAGGCGTAGATTCATATGTTAGTTTCATCAGTATTGTACCACGCTCAACCGATATGCCCATCATGAAAGATTCGGTGTTCTGGCAATTGAATACTCCGGCATTCAATTCAATATATGCGGTGGATTTACTCCAGATTAGCAAAGTCTTTCCCTAATTTCGGTAAAATGGCCAACGCATTGCAAGATGGCAAGATTTGGGAAGCAGTTGCACACCATTAGATTGCCCATATCTTCAGATCGACACCTGTGAACGCACTTGTGAAAAGGATGTGTTATTCCATCTTCAGCAGCGCTTAGTGGTTATTGTTTTTGGTTTTTTTTTTTTTAGTTTTATTTATTAAATAATAATAAAACAAATCCCTCATCTTGGGGTCGATTGGTTTTCCCCCAGCTGGTTTTTGTTTCATATTTGGTGATGTTAGTTAAAACAGCGCCCCTGTTTTGGGCAGCAGTTGTATTAATTGTATTAAAAAATTCATTTGTAAAGAATAGAGGGGAGGGGAGTTTTTCTGAAGCGCTGGGAGCTGCTGGAGAAGCAGAGAGCTTTTTATTGTACAGTTTTATGACAGAGAATTTAATGGAATTTCACAGCTCTGTTTGCTGAGATTCATGTGGTATGTTGATTTAGCATAAGTTTTTCCCTTTGTCTCATATGTAAACTGTTATGTTTCATTCACCTCATGATCATATCTATTTGAGCAAATGAAGTGATTAGGTAGGAATTCATAGTATTATATGCTCCTCCTATAAGTTTGTTCAATTCAATGTTTTCTTCTGTTTAAGGAGGATTCGAAGTATTATTTGCCCTCCTTAGCTCCTCACCGGTCTTGCCATCCCATTTGAAACCAGATTTGGTGTTAAATTGCATGCCTACCTTGCCTCAGTTGAATAACCTGTGTAGTCATTATATTTCTCTGTTTCAAGCTGTGATTTTGCCCATGCAGCCCAGAAAAGCCCCGTCATTCCATTAAAAAACCCCAAAAATCATTAAATCAACCCCCCTTATCAATTTACTAGCCTAAAATCTTTATTCTTAATTGGTCAGCGTAATCCTATTGAAAGATCTACTGAATCTGACCCGAGAGAGCCTTCTCATACCTCGTAGGGCTAGCTACGAGGTGAAATGGTTTGATGTAGCCTTGAGAGTTTGTCTATCTCAGCCTAGGTGAATTCCAAGCGCTAACATAGTGGCGACCATACTGGGGAAGAACAACTTGTCTGTTGATTGATGTGTTTGTTTCATAAGTCTTAGACGGAGCCTGAAGTTACGCCAGAAGCCTTCGAAAATGCTCCTGTTTTACATCAGCGTTAGTAGATAAACGCTGCTTCAGTCAATCTCCGTGAGCTTGTGAATACGACCACTTCGATTGCATTTTACCCCAGTACATATATCAAGTTCAGATCTGATGCTGATGGTGGACAGCAGTCAGACACTTATGCAGGCTGAATCATTCACCTGGCGACTCCAACTCGATCCAGACATTCCAGTGCCTGTTGATATGTTCATGCAATGGTAGGGTATGTGGCAGACCCTGCACTTTGTGAAGCTCTAGATGGCATTAGAGAGTTGTTAGCGGATATTGAAATTAATGAAGAATTTTTCAGTATTTTCCTTCAATGTTTGAAATCTCCGAAGCTTCATCTTGAAGGCAAAACTAGATTTTATGAGTTAGTTGTTGAAAGAGTTGAAAATGAGATTCAGTATCTCGATGAGCAAATTCAGTCTTATGATTTCCAAGACCCTAAAAAGTTCTTGGAAATCCTTCCTCCTTCGCAACAAGCAATAACAGACTTGCCTATAGAGGTATACATTGACAATGTGCAGCTGGAAGCATGTGTTGCAGAGTTGGGGCAGCCAACAGAGTCCGGTGTCCGTGATCCTATTGCGGCATACATGGATACATTTTTCAGGTTGATTGACAGATCAAGCTGTCTTTTCCGTGACCAGGGTCATCACGTGCATGAAGGGCTGCCAACACTTGCATCTGTGACTTCGTGGCAGCATTCTCAAGTGGCTTCATTCTCAGGTTTACTTGAATGGTTAATATGGCATTTTAGCATTACCTGATCTATTATTTGTACAGCAGATTAGAGTAGGATTTGTAAATAAATAAGCAGCCATAAAGGCAGCATCTTGTTTTAGTTTGCTTGAAGATTGTTTGAGTTCAGTTTCAGTTGGGAAATAAGTCAAGAGTTGTGTTGATGATGACTCCATTGCCCAATGGGTGGAGGCACTGGTCTACTCTCCCAAGAGGTCTGAGGTTCTTGGCACCTCCAGGAAGCTGCAGCTGCCATCCCAAATGGAGCCAATGTTAGACTCCGTCTCATGTTAGAGATTGATTCTTCTTCAAAACCCTGTTTTGAAGAAGAAATCATTTAATGTATTGTTTTAAATTATGTAATTTATTCTCCAGCTCTTCAAAAGGCAGCAGTGACTTCACGCTCCTATCCCTGCACAAACACAAAGTCAAAACATCATCAGCAATCAGAGGCATCATGTGTTTTGACACTGCAGATATGTATGGGCCTTTCACAAATGAAATCCAAGTTAGCAAAAAGGTTTGCCCCGTGAGAAAATTCAGCTGGGTATAATAAAGCGGCAGATGACTCAAGAAGCAAGAAGCTATCCGACAGTCAAAAGTGGTTATTGGCATTATTACAAGAGGAAGAAAGTTGCCTGACATATTTGGAGGGATGTCCATCGAGAGCAGTTTTATATCCTAGCCCTTTTTCTTCATTGCATTCTTGAATTAGTCAGGAGCATCTTTATTTAGTGGAACAAGACAGAGCCACGGTTGAATATCAGAACATTGTATAATCTTTCATTGTCAGAGATGAAAGTGTAGATGCTAGTGTCTTCAGGTAGGCTTTACGCTACGTTGGCATTACAGCCAAAGAATCACTCTGGCTAGTTTATGTGATCACGAGCCATGAAGCTGATCTGTTGCTTTTGTCTCATAAAAATGGCATCATGCCTTGGTGAATTTAGATATGGATCAGGGTGTAATGGTAGTTTTCCATTATCTGCATGGCGTTTGCTTTCATTCCTTCATCTTTTGCTGCGCCAATTGTAAAGGAACGTGAATTCAAAGCAAAACACCAACAGATTATTAGCAGGGTTTCTGTTCTTACTTATTGGATCTCAACTTATTAGTGGATCATTTCTCTCAAACATTGAGCGGAGGCACAAACTTATGAGCCAGGAGGACTCGGGCACGCTACAGAGGGACTGCTCTATGATTAATAGGAGGATCAAAACTGACTATTATGATGTTTTACATGGATGCAAATATGGTCTTGACCATTTAAAAACTGAATTAGTGCCACCAGCAGTATTAACTACGTTTTATATATTTTGTGGAGAGCAGGTATTGCAAAATGCAGGTATATATTTTGGCTATCTTTATGGTGTTACAGCTCCATTGCAGTTGGATGACAGTGAAGAGATTCAGTGGTCAAAGCTGCTTGCAAATCTGCCTTTGCGCAGCTTATTGCTCTATATGGAAGATCACTGGACGGCATATGAACATTTATTTCCACGGTGGACTCAAAGGAACAAATGCCATAGCGGATCTCTTTCAGTAAATTGTTTGTGAGCCATTTTTTTTTATCAGCTCAGGACAAAGGAACAGCTTGGATATCTTGTGAAATGTGGCTGTAGGATGATATATCGTGTACTGGGATTTTGTTTCTATGTTCTGTCTTTGAAACATAGCCCACCATATATACAGGAAAGAATAGATGCATTTATCAATTCAAATTGTGGAAAAAAGATATTTGTTTGAAAGGCTGGAACTGGAAGCAGATGAGTTAACCAGTGTACAGAAATCAGATGTTATTGATTGGTATAATTCATTTCTCAACCCAAATTCTTCGCAGTGTCGTAGACTAAAAATTCATGTATGGGGTTGCAATGCTCATAAGGCTGAGGTAGCGGAGTCAACAAAGTTAGGTAATGTTATTGATGATGTCTCCGCACTGAAACTTACTAGCGAGTTTTATCCACCATTATGCTAAAATCGTGTGCCTATCAAGTGAATCTTCAGTCAGCTCCATCCGTTATTTAATGTATGGCATCTCAGTACCAGCCGATCCTGTTATTGCGATTGAAACATGTTCAGATGTTCTGCAACCTCTTCTAGTCGAAATAGATGGCAACGTTGATAGATATGGAGGACCTGTTCAACAAAATCAACAAAAATATATCAGTGCCAACAAAAATAACACTTCCAGTTTTTGAAACGCAGTATCCAAAATCACATAATGCAAAGCCGGTTTATGTTCTTCTCCTCATGCTTCTTGATACATCAGCAAAACCTTTATCGAGGAACTTTTATTGGCTCCATTTGTCCGGAGGAAACTACAAATTACTAGAGACATATAGATCTAAAAAGAAAGAACAGAAACATTCAAGTGACAGAGACAAAAGGGGCTGGGGATATCTGGAAGAGCAGTCTTTACCGTTTCTCATTCAACAAACAACGCAAATGTAGGCGTAGATTCATATGTTAGTTTCATCAGTATTGTACCACGCTCAACCGATATGCCCATCATGAAAGATTCGGTGTTCTGGCAATTGAATACTCTGGCATTCAATTCAATATATGCGGTGGATTTACTCCAGATTAGCAAAGTCCTTCCCTAATTTCGGTAAAATGGCCAACGCATTGCAAGATGGCAAGATTTGGGAAGCAGTTGCACACCATTAGATTGCCCATATCTTCAGATCGACACCTGTGAACGCACTTGTGAAAAGGATGTGTTATTCCATCTTCAGCAGCGCTTAGTGGTTATTGTTTTTGGTTTTTTTTTTTTTTTAGTTTTATTTATTAAATAATAATAAAACAAATCCCTCATCTTGGAGTCGATTGGTTTTTCCCCAGCTGGTTTTTGTTTCATATTTGGTGATGTTAGTTAAAACAGCGCCCCTGTTTTGGGCAGCAGTTGTATTAATTGTATTAAAAAATTCATTTGTAAAGAATAGAGGGGAGGGGAGTTTTTCTGAAGCGCTGGGAGCTGCTGGAGAAGCAGAGAGCTTTTTATTGTACAGTTTTATGACAGAGAATTTAATGGAATTTCACAGCGCTGTTTGCTGAGATTCATGTGGTATGTTGATTTAGCATAAGTTTTTCCCTTTGTCTTATATGTAAATTGTTATGTTTCATTCACCTCATGATCATATCTATTTGAGCAAATGAAGTGATTAGGTAGGAATTCATAGTATTATATGCTCCTCCTATAAGTTTGTTCAATTCAATGTTTTCTTCTGTTTAAGGAGGATTCAAAGTATTATTTTCCCTCCTTAGCTCCTCACCGGTCTTGCCATCCCATTTGAAACTAGATTTGGTGTTAAATTGCATGCCTACCTTGCCTCAGTTGAATAACCTGTGTAGTTATTATATTTCTCTGTTTCAAGCTGTGATTTTGCCCATGCAGCCCAGAAAAGCCCCGTCATTCCATTAAAAAACCCCAAAAATCATTAAATCAACCCCCCTTATCAATTTACTAGCCTAAAATCTTTATTCTTAATTGGTCAGCCTAATCCTATTGAAAGATCTACCGAATCTGACCCGAGAGAGCCTTCTCATACCTCGTAGGGCTAGCTACGAGGTGAAATGGTTTGATGTAGCCTTAAGAGTTTGTCTATCTCAGCCTAGGTGAATTCCAAGCGCTAACAAACACCAAACTCCACATGCAATTCTAAGTCCCACTTAGTCAAGCTATCAAACAACTCTTGTGCTCCTTTAATATATCATATGGATCCACTATCTATTAGACATGCACCAACTGATATGATGCTCGAGGAAAGGTAGGAAAAGTGAGAGGCCAATTTCAAACTTCATAGAAAACTCTACCACCCAAGCTTCTATTGACGCAATTATGATTGGCTATATACCTTTCCACCCATATTTGTCTTTGGACACTATGGGGCATAATATCTTGGCATATGATAAAAAAACGCTTAACCTTAGTCAAGTCCTTCTTCGTCCTTGGCTATGAGGCTGACTCCTCACTCCTACTTGAACCTTTTCCCTTGTTCTTCATTGTCTTATTGATAAAAGCAAAATCCTCATCATCTTCGGTCTTATTGGCCTTAGCATATTATTATAACCTCATCCCCTCCTAGATTCAATCACCATATACCTTCTCAAATCGTGGTTGGTTCTCTTGAGCATCGAATCCTTTCAAAAACAAATCCCATGTCTTTGGGAAGCCATTCAACACCAGCCTTACTAACTTTGTTCCATCCACATTTTCCCCCATTTCTACAAGCTTATCATGGATCTAGGTTATCTTCATTAGGTAACTTATCATTATGTCAGATTTGGTCATCTTCGTGGACTAGAGCTTATCCCTCAACGTCATTTTTTTGTTAATGATCTTGCTTTGGTATAAAACCACTAAAGCATTAAACATATCCTTGGATGGCTTATTCTTAGATAAGTTAGGGACTAACTGGTCCTTTACTGCATCCAAGAGTACCATTTATGCACTTATCTCCCTCTTAGTTAGGGAAACCTTCTCCTTCACATTTGTTGCCTCTAGAATCACGTTATCAACAATCTTCTAGAGATTGTTTTCCTTGATAATTAGGGTGACCCTAATTTAAGGCTCCATCTAGACTGTGTTCAAACTAAAGAGACACTATAGTCATCTTGACAGGATCTTCAAAAAAAACTACCTGCTCCTTTAGGTACCCAAATTGTAAATTAATCTATTGTCACTTTATAGCTACTGCCTGTTCCTGAAACTTCCATTTCTATGGTTGAGTCTCTGCATAATGTTACATGTTAGCTCCATATATTCACTCCTATGCAATGAAAAATGGTTGGCATTTCTGTGTTGACTGAAAACTTATACTACCCCTCCTCTTGTAGCACTCCATGACCCTACAACACTCCTTGTGGTGGTTACTATTGACATAGCTACCTAGTGATCAACGGTTTTGATGGCCCAATCATAGTCATAGATGACCCAATTACACACCTCTTTAATTTTTATTTTACCTTTAATTTCATTCAACCACCGTACAATGTACATAATTTTTTTCTTTTCAACAATTTGGTTGCCATATTGTATTGCTTTTGGCCTTCTATTTTTTGGCCAATAACTTTGTTGCCTCACACTATTGCAACCAAACTTGGATTTGGCAATACCTGTATGAACTTGGAACCCAAAAAATTCTTGAGACTGATTTATTAGAGGTCAAACTCTGAGACCATGTTAATTTCCTAAACCTAACACCTGCCAATTAGTTCCTAATATATTTATCATAGATCTATTAAATAAATGCACAACTAGGTTCTTAACACATTTAGTTAGTGGAAGAAAATTAAAAACAACCTCAATCACATGTGACACGTAAAAATTATTCCCAATCAAATTAGTACTTCACTAAATCTTAATAAGAACCTCTTAGCATCTCATCCTAGGATAATGGCTCAACTGAAAAATTTATAGTTACAACATACCTTGGATCTAATCCAACTGATTAGACTCTAGATTTGTCCTTGATATCCTTGTATGATGTAGATATCTTACAATGCACCCTTGTACCTTCCTCAAACTCGACACATTTGAATATCACACTCTTCACTTGAGAAAATCCCTCTCTCAATGACTTGCATTATTGTATGTTGTCTCTTTATCTTCTCCTTAACATTGCTTTTATAACTTTACAGTGAGACAAAATCCTGAATCCTAATCTCCAAACTGATTGGCAACCAATAGCAGATCTCGCCTCACTTAATATTGATGGTTGAGATTAAAATATAATCACTAAACTAAATTCTTTACTTTTCCTAAGTTTGTTTAAATCAATAGCCAACATAATTAATATGTGATTTTCCTAAGTTAGACTTAGGCTAAGTTACAATATCAACTTACTCATACTTGAACAAGTGTCCTAAGGAGACTTTCGGTAGATTTTACACGCCTAGAAACTTAGGGCTATGCAGAAGTACCTACCCAATAGATCCCATTTGTATATTTACAAATATTTCATCTTCTTTATGGAGGCGCATATCATTGAATAAAAGTGACACATTGTTTGTTAGGATATATCTTATTTCATTGAATACTGAAATGATACATTGGACACGAAAACAAGTAAAAGAGAGGCTTGTCCCTCTTTCTCTTTTAAAAAAGGTGATGTCCAATGCATTCTGAGGAAAGATGTTCTTTCTATGGGGAATGATGTTATATCAGGTGTGAAGACACCTTCTTTATATGGGTCAGCTCTATAACATTGCTTCACTATGGAAGGGAATTTATCAAGGTTGAAATCACATGACCATCTAAATTTTCTAAGGGTATGTATATGTAACACATGATTTTTTTTCTATAGTGTAGGCTAAAATATACTATGCACTCATAGTTTTATGGAAATTTATAACGATGTGTCTATTATTTTGTAGTGTCATTATCATTTTCTCATGCATGGTTGTGTGAACAATGACTTTCCAAAATCTCGTGACATTCCATATCGAAATTATCTACATTTGTACATTGGATCACATCTAAGGAGATTCATATGGCTAGCATTCCATGATGGAATGGAGAAATAGTTGAGATTTTTTGTGTGTTTGAGAAGTAATTGTCCACAAGTTTATGGACTTACAAGTCCATATTCTAATTCACCTACCTAATGAGTTGAATTAACTAAGGTTCTCTCATGTCATTCAATGAGATTCATAGAGAGGTACATGAAAAATTAAAGAGTTTTGTTTGACAAAAAGAAAAATTAAGGGGCTCTATAATAGTGGGGTACATAATATATGAGTAGTTCTATTATGCTAGTGGGTACATCAAGAAAATTGATGACACACCAGAGGAAATGGTATTGGATGAAAAATATGATGAGGACAAAAGTGAAAGTAAGCTACTCCAAACAAATCGAAAAAGGTACATGACAAAGAGTAAGTAAATAACTTTTGTCAAATTTGTATAGATCAACTATTTACATTAAAGTTGATATCTTATATTTGATCTCATACCATTTGTTTTGTACTCTTGTGTACAATAGTGAATTTATAAATGATGAAATCAATAAATTTATTCTTTACAATGCAAACACAACACAACCATAGGTCATGTTGTATGAAGAGAACATAAGGAAATGGTATAATGATATGAAAGCATTCATGCTATTGAATTGTAGGAGCATGCCTTATCCCGATAATTTAAAAGATATATACTAAATATTTATACCAATAGCTGGGTGGAAAACCAAATCATAGAGATATATGACATGCTTGGTCATTACCCATATGGAGAAGAGGTGGATGCACTAAACATAGGGATCGAGTGTAGCAACACTATAATATCTCTTTGAGTATCATACATTTGAATTATAGGATGTATTATGCTTTTATTAATGCTTGGTTTACTAAACATATAACAACAAGATGTGGATGTTGAACTTTTAATCCCATCATATTTACGAGAACGTGAAGATATACTAGTAGTGTGCATTTATACATGAAATAAATGGGAACGATGGCTTAAGGTATGAGCATATTTGGCAGTATTTTGTGTGAGCTGGTTGCTAGCATGATGACAAGCACACTCATTGATCTCACCTGGTTAATTACTAAGACTTTCTTTCAGTCAGTCGGTAGTTGTTTATGTTTTGAGCTCAAGGTAAGTGAGTCTCTTATGGTACATGAAGGCTTTAATTTCCTAGATTTATGGGGTTTTCCATGCCACAAAATGTGTCAAACTGGAATTCTCCTTCTTGAGTTCTCACACACTCAAGTAATTAGTTTTTTCTCTTGGCTTTGTTTCGTTCAACCTTGTGGTGGTGGCCTTCCACATTGGGGCTCTAGGTCGCAAACATTGGGGTTTGTTAGCTTTCTCTGGATGTCATGTCATGGGTTAATATTAAGCAGTCGGTCCATAGTCCTCTAGTCACACTTCCCTTTGGATCAAACTTAGAAGGCGAGACAAGATGCGATTACAGTCTCAAATTTTTTGTGAGAGTGCTCACTCCTAGAGTCATGATGAGAGAGAGAATGCATGCTTGTAGATGCACAATGGGAAGAGGAGGCTTAGGGAGGTGGTAGTTTCCAACATGTCTTAACACAAGGTCAAATATCTTTCCCTGAAGCACCCCAGTGCATTGAAAACCCCTTCCCATCCACTAAGGTTGACCAATATAAGGGTCTTCTGCTAAGAGGTGGGCACCACATTTTAGTGGAAAATCTCTCCTCCCTGGTTTCCATGCAAGATTTATTTAGCTTATTGGAACAAATAGTCTTTCATGGAATAAAAGAAGGTAAGGAAGAACTGATAGCAAGGTTGAAAAATTTGGAAGAGAGGGTCTCATCCCTTAACAAGAAGTAGGATCTTTGTTTATCTCGACTTCAAATGTTATCCTAGGGGTTTGAAGAGGAACCTAATTTTGACAAGCCTAGTAATACTCCTCTCTAGGGTAGTCCCATACATATTGAAGGAAAGAAAGGGTAACCTCATCAATTCAGTTTCATTATTTTTTGTAATGTCCTATGCAAACTTGGCCATGAAGCCAAAAAATAGAATATATTTTGATGGATTTTTTAATTTATATAGAATAATACAAGAACAATATTATTTCTTAATGTATGATATAAAGGCTTTAAGCATGGTTTTGGTACATCAAGGGATGGTTTACCATAGGGAACCCCTATTTGTTATGACTGTATGCTATGTGTGTTATGCTTAAGAATATTAACATAGTAAAGAACCTTACAACAACAACAAAAAACTAGACATATGACACCATCCTTTGTTTGTATTTTTACAAGTGTATTTGTTCCCATCTATGTGGGAATATGGACGTTATTTTCGCATTGAGGATGCCAATGTTGAACACATCCCACAATCTTGTGGAGTGGAGGTTAAGTTCAAACAATCTAGTCATGCTAAAAATCATGATCAAAACCTAATAAAGGGGAAGTTAGGTTATGTTAGGAAGATATAAGAGATCATGCAAGTTGACTTTTAGTCTTTTCAATTTGTTAATTTTAGTTGCAAGTGGTGGAATACCTTTGATCGGATAAATTTAAATAAATGTCATGATATTGGGATAAAATGTATTAATTCTAAAAAAATGTTGGCTAGAACTAAGGAGCCTTATGTTTTCCCAAATCACTACAACCAAGTGCTCTTTTTATCCAAATATATTGTATGAGGATTGATGGTTCTTAATGAGACATGATATGTGATCAAAATTTCTTTTTGAGAACATTAATGTTATAATTCCAAGTAAGGAAGATAACCAAGGTAATGGGAACGAAGAGTGATATGTAAATGTTTTATTTGAGCATTTATATTGTGGATGTGTCATTTTATTGTGGACATATATAATTAGTTAGTTTTGTTTTTTCCCTGCATTTTATAGCATTGAATATGAAAAAATAACAACCATTTACAACCTCATATCGAAAATGCATTAAACAATAAAAGCACAATATGTAGCTTTGATTATTTTTGCTATCATTGTTATTGTTTACTATATTAACATATATTTATGCTAACTTTTGAATTACTAAGAATTAACTCAGACTTCACAAGTTGATGATATATTCATATGATACAATAGTAAGGATTTATTCTAATTATTTATAATAAACCAACGAATGATTAGCCTCCAAAAATCTCCTTTTAATTGTCATTAGATGTGTATCTATGACCAACATATGAATGGGCGTGCAACATGTAGACCTTATTGAATGGATTACTTACATTAAATATTCATAAACAAGATATATGCATTTGCGATATACCTACACTTGGACTCCTTTAATTGCTCCTTTTCCCCACTTCTTTTGGATGGTAGAATCTCTTCCCTAGTCATCTCCTTAAGCTAATCCAATTCTTAATATACTTACTCCCTTCCTTGTTTATTTTGTTTAATGAGTTTTATTAATATTTGAATTTTTTTAATAATAATATAAACCTTATTTAATTTAATATTCTTTTAACCATAAAAAATTAATTACTTTCTTGATGAACCAAATCTAATACTTATATTTACTTATGAAGATATTCATAAATTTAATGGTAGGGTACAAAATTACGAAGTCATGTACACCTTGAGTGAGCCTAATGGTTAAGAGTGGGTGTTCCCTCCTAAGAGGTCACAGGTTCAAATATGGAGAAAAGTATAATCAAATAAAAAATTGTAAAACCATTTCAAATCGAAACTTGTTATTTTTATTTATATTAAATTAATTTAATTTAATATATTATAATAGCTGATTAATAAAAATTAATAAAATCTATGGGAAATTTTTAAAAATAATAAAATACTGATTCTAATAAACAATTATATTATAACTTTGTCTTGTAATCTATCAATACTAAAAATTAATAGAATAACATTATTAGTACATCATTATTTAAAAATAATAAAATATTGATCCTAGCAAACAATTATATTATAACTTTGCCTTGTAATCTATCAATACTAAAAATTAATAGAATAACATTATTACTATTAGTAAATAATTCTATCATAATGCTATTATTAAAATACAATGAAAATACATAATTATTTGTATCACAATAATTTCACTCATCATATTTATGTATTTTATTTGTAAACATGTTTAGTCAACATATTCTATCTTGTTGTACAACAAATAATTCATCATGAATAAGAGTTAAACATTATATGGCATTGATGGTTATAAGTTTTTGCGAACACAATCAAATTAAAAAATTTCATAAAACTAACATTAAACATGTGACGTTAGTTCTAAATTTAAATGAGTGATATATATCAAATTAATTTAAAAGCAAAGAAATTATTAATATTGTTAACCATTAATGTACTCATATTAAATTATTTTTTGGATTAAACAACAATGATAGGATATGAAAATACATAATATACATGAGCGATAAAAATATCAAATATACTTGTCAAATATACATCTCCTCAAATTAATAAACATGTCATACATCTACAATAAAATATACAACAATCAATATGCATGCCAAGTACCACTGCTAGATAGGTACACCACTATAGCCAGAGGCATTAGTTCCTTTGCTACCATAGGTAAATGGTTTATCAATACCCATGTTAGATGGAAAATTTAAAAATAAAGCTTTAAATAACTCTCCACTAGGACCAAGTACAACACTTGATGTAAATATAGTATGCATAACATCGATCATTAGTGTAATTTGTGTAATAGATGTGGAGGAGGAGGAGGAAGCATGGGTGGATCTATGTGGGGGGTAGAAGTTGCTAACACATGGATGAGGAAAATTATTAGTGGATGGTGTTACCAATGACACATGTGGAGGAGAAGGAGGAGGACTAGGTTGAGGGAATGCTAGTCAGTTTGGTGGAGCACCAGGTGAAGGAGATGTCAATTGTCGTAGTGGATGACTAAGTGGAGTGGATGCCAATTGGTCTTATGGAGGAACATATGGAGGGGATGTTGGTTGATTTATGATTCATATTGGATCATAATATTGTTTTTCCTCCATCTTGATTCTTTCAAAGTGGAAAATGTGGAGGAATTAACTCACAAGAGAAATTTTATCGATGGGACCTAGTATGGTAAATTGGAGTATGAAACCTTCTGAGAGCATTTTGAGGCATCAAATGATGCTTTTTAGGGGTAAAAATTCATTGCATTAGTGCCACACATTTTTTTAATATTCTAAACATAACGACCTTTCCAACAGGGAAAAAATTGCCTCAATATGAGTATGTATTGAAAAGTTATGTAAATTGGAAGTTGAACTTCTTGTTTTCACCAATATAATATAATAGGATGCCATATCAGCCACCATAACTCATGGAAAAAGGTCTAGCCACGTGATTATAATGAATATAACTATGGAAGAGTCCATATTGTAACTTTGGTTAAGAGTTGAGGTAGTCAAACCTAACCACTAGTAGGTAATCAAGTTGTGTTATAAACGGCCCACCACTTGGAGGAAAAGGGGGTTCCATTCTTTTCGAGTACATTTGTTCCATAGATGAGAAAAAATAGACAAGAAGGATATGGGGAGAGAATATAGAGAGTATTTGTACATTTTAGTAGCCCACGAGCCACAGGTCACACTTCTTTGTACTAGCATCCATTTTTTATTCAGAGAAAGAGAGCAAAGATGCCTCACTTTCCAACTAGGTTTTCTCCCGAAAGGGTTTCCTAGGTTATATCTTTTGTCAAGTCATGGTTTGTGAGTATTTAATTTGTTTTTCTATATTTTATGCATTATTTTAATTTGCATGTATATGCAGTAAATAGTAATCTACATATCCATAAATCTAAAAAGAAATAAACCCTAATAGTGTATATTTTGGATTTTTAAATATAGTTTTATCAAATATGTTGTGAGGAACTGTCTAGTGGAGTATCCATGGTAGTTTAGGAATCATATTGGTATAAAAGTAAGTATCTTTGGATATATTTTGTAGGTTTTTAGGGGATCTAGATCAGTTAACCCAAAATTCATAAAACCCTAATCTTGGTTGGTGAATTTGTGAATAACCCTCCTAATTCAGCAGAGGAGAGGTTTTCGTGAATGGAAGCACAAGTTGAAGATATAATACATAATGTACATCTCCTCATGTCGATCCTAAATAATAATTTTGGGATACTCAAAGAAGATGGGTGTTTTAATGCAAATGATAGATCAAAGGGGAGATCAAGAGATCGGGAAGAAAAAAATAACTAGATGAAGAAAGGACCCGAAAGAGATCAACCCAGTTCAAGTGTCATGAACCATTCACAATCCTTGTTCAAAATGGAAGCAAAGGTCAATATCAAGCCATATCGAGGTGAGATTGATGCTCTGAATTTAATTAATTGATTGTAACAATTAGAAGTGTATTTGAGTTTTCATCATATCAAGGTGTTAGAAATTAGCTAGGAAAAGTGTTTTCCACATAGGCTTGGAGCTAGCATGTGGGAAATTTTCCTAAAGTGGCTTGGGATTTAATTTAACTTTATGAGATATAAAATTAATGAGAAAAAGTGTGCTTTATTAATGTTAATGATAGATGAAACACGACCATTGGATCAAAAGGGCACAAGATTAAATCTCATCCCTTGATCTTGGAGGCTAGGTGGAAGGTCAAAGGACACCATATCTTATATTTATAGTGGCATGAATTTCAAGAAAGTGTTGGCATGAATCCCAAGGAAGTGTGTGAATTAATTGTATGCAATACAACAAAGAAAAGGTAGTCCATACAAGAATCTAGAGGCACAAAAATTGAGGTTGAGGAGAGGAAAATATTTATGAGAGTGTTATATTGTACAACAATTGGTTGCATACTATCCAAGGAAATTTTTGCTCTGATTTTTTGGTTGTACAATCCATAGAAGATATACACTTCATAAATTCGTGGGCACACAATTCGAGGTAAGACATACAATGATTTTGGGGGCTATTATTGGCTCAAAAATTGAGATAAGTCTGTAATTTCATTATTGGGTTAATTATGCTACGTAAACTTTGATTGTTGAAGCATACTAATAAAATCCTCCCACTCCTAAACCAATTTTCCCTCAAGGTATTTTCCAAGGACTTTTGTCCAAGAATTTTTTAGTACAATTTCATGGTTTTTTTGAGTTATATGTTGATTTGAAAGTTCAGAATTTGTCATCTATGTTGTTGTTCATATCATAATTTTATTTTTTGAGTGAATGCAATTTTATGAGTATAGTTTTTATTGGAATTGTAACCTAAGTGTTGACAAAGTGTTTGATGAAAGTTCTACAAGTGAAATTTGAATTGTAGTGAACTTTTTGAGTGGTTTTCTTACATGGTATCAGAGCTTGGTTGTTCAGATTGAATCAACAATTGGGACAACACCTTGTACTCAACCTTTGCTCATCAATTGAAAAGGATTTCTTGCTTTTGTCATGGCTATTGGTTTGCATTTTGAGGACAAACTAGAAGGAGCTTCAAATTTCAGTGCATGGAAGGAGATGATTGTACTGATATTGGAGGAGAATGAGGTGTGGGACATCACACAGAATGTGTGTGTTATTCCTTAAGATCTAATTTAGTTGGTAGCCTACAACAAGAAGAAGGTGAAGGCAAATATAATTCCTTTTGATGCAGTCAAAGACCATGAGATTCCTCATATCATAGGTAAGACCCATGATTTTGAAATTTGGGAAGCACTTTGCAAATTATATCATAATACAAATAAAAATAGGAAATTGGTGCTTAAGGAGAAACTAAGGAGCACCAAGATGACAAAAAATACGTATTCTCTTCATAACTTACCAAACTAACACATATATGTGATGAGTTGAGGGATATTGGATAAGAAGTGGATGACTCTAAGCTGGTTAGAATTGCCTTAAATGACTTTTCTAAACCATGGGATAGCTTTGTGCATGGGATTGTTGCTAGGGAGAACTTGCTTGATTGGGCAATACTATGGGATGATTTCATGTAGGAGGAGCTAAGACTTGGGGGTTTCTCTTCTAGCCAACAACTTGGAGATGATGAGGAGAATGTGGCCCTTTTAGCTAAGGGCAAGAAGAAATTCAATAAGGGGCCCAAGGATGGGGCCAAGAAGAAGGGTGAGTAGAAGAAGGATATGAGAAAATTTAAATGTTTTTCTCACCATAAGATGGGACATTATGCAGTGACTTTCCAAAATAAGAAGAAGAAGTAGGTTGTATCCTCTACAAAGGTGGATGAGTTTTCCACACGATTTGAGAAGGAGTGCTTGTTGATTGCTTTCCATGCTTCTAGTGTATATTCCTTAGATGCTTGGTAGATTGATAGTGGATTATCATGCTATATGTTTTGTGTTAGAGAGTGCTTTATTGATCTCAGAGAGGATGGATTTGTTTGTGAGGTGGTACTTGGAGATGAGACCACAGTCAGGGCATTGGGCATGGGACTATTTCTTTTGAGAGGGAGTCTCAGTTTCCTATGATAGTGAGGGATGTTTTGTATGTCCCTAGGTTGAAGAAGAACTTGATATCAGTTTCTGCCTTAGAGGATAGGGTATTTGAGTTATTATTTATACATGGATAGGTACTCATTTACCTTAAGGGGTCCTACATCACTTTGGCCAAAGTGATTGGGATTAGACATGAGAAGTTATGTAGGCTCATATTTTAGCCTAGTCATGCCCTGATTCATAGCAGAAGTAGTAGCAAAGATATATGTGATCTATGGCGTAGGAGGATGGATCATTTACATCATGGAGATCTCCGGATTCTAAGGGATATTGTCACAGGATTACTTGAGTTCAGTGTGGAGCATGGGGATGTGTGCAAAGGGTCTGATATTGGGAACGCCAAGACTGATTTTCCAAGCAATGATAGTAAGGTAGTTTTTATACTTAATTTGTCTCATTATGATGTATGTGGTATGGTGTCTTTAGTCTCTCTTAGTGGTTATAAGTATTATGTTATATTCATAGATGACTTCTCTAGGAAGACCTGGATCTACTTCATGAAGACCAAGGGTGAGGTCTTCAAGTAGTTCCAAGAGTTCAAAGCTCTTGTGGAGAACTAGACAGGAAGGAAGATTCAAGTGTTGAGGTTGGATAATGGGGGTGAGTATACATACATTTCCTTCAAGGAGTTCTATGAGAAGGAAGGCATTAAGAGAGAGTTAACAATTCCTTACAACCTATAGCGGAATGGGGTTTCTAAGAGAAAAAATAGGGTCATTGTGGGAGAAGCTAAAACTATGTTGCATGATCATAGTTTATGATTATTTGGGTTGAGGCTTGTAGCACTACAATATATGTTCATAAAATGAGTCTTCATTGTGCATTGGGAAGGAAACTCTTGAGGAAGCTTTATATGGGAATAATCCTAAGGTTGGGCACTTTTGGATCTTTGGGTGCTTGACATGGTCACATGTACCTTCGGAGAAGAGGTAGAAGCTAGAATCCCCTGCAGAAAAGGGTATCCTTGTTGGGTATAAGGAGACTTCAAAGGCTTACAATAGATACATCCCTTCCTTGACAAAGGTTTTTTTGAGGAGGGATGTGAGATTTGAGGAGGATAGAACATTTTAGATACCTTTGGAGGGAAAGAAGCAGGGACCTCATGCACAAGGTCCTCAAACCACAGGGCCACAAATTTTAGGATGTACGAGTTCATTTGGCACTAGTTCTACACTAGTTTTAGGATGTACGAATTCATTTGGCACTAGTTCTACACTAGTTTCAAGTTTCACTAGATCCTAGATTGTCACTTCATAGGGTACTAGCACACCTAGTTCAATGTCTCAGAGCACTAGTGGACCATCTTCGAGTGTAAAATATTTGACTACACATTTGGTAGACGAGGAGGATGAGAAATCTTATGCCACTCCACTATGGAAGAAATTCAAGAGGCTACAAGAGCTCTTGAAATAAGCTAAGGTGTTAGTGGGAAGTCCCAAGAGCATTATCACGGAGAGTAAACCACTAGAGAGTTTTGTAGTTACTTGGCTATGGTGTGTAACATACAAGAGGTATAACTTTCCTCATATGAGGAGAAAACAAATCAAGAGGTCTAGACAGATGCCATGATGGAAGAGTATGCTTCCATCATGAATAACGATGTTTTGGAGGTGGTACCGAGACCATAGAGGAAGTTAGTTGTGACTTCCAAGTGGCTATATAAAACCAAGTATGTAGTGGATGGAAAAATAGAGAAATACAAGGTGATATTTGTGGCAAGAGAATTCTCACAGGTGGAGGGAGTGGGCTATAAGGAGACATTTGCACATGTTGCATGATGCACTTTGATCAGAGCAGTGATCTTCATTGCAGCAAAGATTAGGTGGAGGATACACCAGATGGATGTGAAGACCACATTTCTGAATGGGCTTTTACAGGAGGAGGCGTGCATTGAGTAGCCATAGGGATTTGATATTCATGGGAGAGAGTCTCATGTGTGTAAGTTGAATAAAGGCTTGTATGGACTGAAGCAAGATCCGAGAGTTTGGTACTTATAGATCGATTCATACTTGCAGTAGATTGGCTTCAACAAGAGTGGGTTTGATCTAAATATGTATTATATATGTATTGGTGGGGAGCCTCTCACTCTTTTCTTGTATGTAGATGATTTATTTATGATAGGGGAGGAGAGACTGATAGTTGTTTGCAAGCATGTTTTTCCTCCAAAGTATGAGATGAGGGGCACCAGGATGATGCATTATTTTCTTGGGATGGAGGTGTGGAAAGAAGATGGGAATATTTTTCTAGGGTAGAGAAAGTATGTAATTGATATTCTGAGGATATTCAAGGTGGAGGGTTGTAGGCATATGCCTACATCGACGATCACCAACTTCTAAAAGTTTAGCACTTTTAAGGGAGAGTTGGTGGATCCTACTTTGTGATGAGCCTCGGTATTGCAATAAGAATGCTGCAACTCCCAAGTCTACCGACTTTAATTATCAACCTGGGATTCATACAACCTTAAGAGGTATCGACACTATATGTGCGGCATACAATGTGTCCTTCCTTTGCTATCATGATGTAATGGAGTGCATGTACTAAAGTCAAATCCTAAACTAATTGTAGAAAATGAAATGTTTGAAATGGAACTTTAACCTATCGCAAGAAAGAAAGTACAAGGAAAGAGACAGAAATCAAATGCTAAAACACGCCATTTTCTAACTAACTGCTAAGATGCTTTACTTCAAAAGAATGTTAAGTTAACATGTATGCAATCCTACTGTCCTAAGCATGCAAATTCAAACCATCAAACCTTCTACTATTGTGCATGAGAATGAATAAAATAAATCTGTTTTTCTTTTTGTCTTTTTTTTCATGTGAGAGTGTGAAAGCTAATCTCTTTTGGTGATGTGGCAGGTGGCTTGGAGATGATGGTGAATGGTTAGAAGGCTTGGGGGACAAGTAGGGACCCTTTGCTAGCTTCCTAGAGGATTTTTCCTCAATTCGGCCTCAAAACAAGCCACTACAAGAAAACCTACAGGATCCCCTAAAAACCTACAGGATACAACCGAGAGCAAAAGGATGGATGTTGAAGGTGATGGAAAGCTTAGGGAAGGTGGTTGGTGGATGGAATGAGGCAAGGGAGTGCCTAGGACCACTTCAGAACTCAAAACAAAAGTTGGGAGATGGTCGGATTTGCTAAAAAAGCTTGGAGAAGTTTCCTTGTGAAATGATGAAATTGGTGAGGGTTTAGTGAAAGAAAGTGAGGACCATGGGTGGATGAAGTTGGGATGAGGTTGTTGACTATGAAATCTCTCTGTACTCCTGAAACACCTACACTGCATCAAACATTGATATTTACCCAAAAATCATGCAAACAAGAAGAATTTCAATTATCTAAAGGAAACATAATTTCATGAGCTAGTTGTCTACTTCATGCATGAGGAAAACTTTGTAGAATGATATAAAACATTGATGAGATCTAATGGAAGACTGAAGATAGAAGAAATGGAAATCAAATCCTACCCTTGAAAACTAGAAAAATGTTGACCTAAGTGTGGAGAAAGAGGGTTAAAATGGTCTTGATGGCATGGAGGTCAAGTAGAGGCCTAATCCCAACTTCAATGATGGTTTTTCTCAATTCGGGCTCAAAACAGGCTTTCCTACAGGATGCTACAGTGATTTCCTACAGGATGTACAGATTTACTATAATTCATCGAATGACCAAGCAACTCAAATCCAAATTGGATGGGACAAATTCTGTTATTAACTATGATTTCTTAGGTCCCCATTACAAGTGGAATCACTCAAAAATACCTATGTAAACCCATGCTAAAAAATAGAAAAACATTACTAGTCGAAAATCTAAAAATTCAAGAACTAGTGAGCTATTAAATCTAAAAAATGCCTAATCAAATCAAGTTCAAAAGCAATGGGGTAACTTTTGCTATGAACTAGAATGTTTTTTTGGTCTAATTCAAGTGGAACCAACTCGATTGAAGCTTGTTAGCATGCTCTAAAAAATAGCAGAAATTTATTGTTCTTTGCTAAAAAGGAGGTCCAACAATCTAGATTTGGGAATAAGAAGACTAATCCAAGCAGCTCAATGATTAATATGAACTTCCAAAGATTTTCCAAGGATGAAATAATGCTTTTGATCCTGCAAAATAACTTACATTAACCATTTAACTCAATCCTACAACAAGAAATCATTAATACTAAATGCAAAAATAGAAAGAAATAAAAACAAGAGATGCATGTGAATAAGTAGTGAAAAGAAGGAAATAAAATTATACAAAAGGGCTTTGAGGTTCCTGGGATGGCTAAGCCCAAGGAAACTCAGAGACCTATGGAGGAGAACAAGATTTAGAAGCTGAACATGACACCAATCTTCATTATTTTCATCAAAACAATTACATCCCTACAAGAAAATACAATGGATCTGCAAAAATATGAGTTCTCTCCACAAGAACACTAACGAAAATCTATATCTAGAGGCAAATTCGACTTGGTACTTATAAAAATGATTAGGAATCATTCCCCATGAATGGAGGAAGCTTTCCCCACCAAAATCCTTTGATTAGTGGATATGGTCCCTTGATTAGTGGAACACATTCCTAGATTTTCTCAATCATTGGAGTTCCACAACCTGTGCCATAGTTCAATAATATCTTGTTGATTTATTATTTATTATTGATACTCCTGTAATAGGGAACACGTCCCTAAATTATCTCCTCCTCCAAATCTTCATAATTTTCCCAATATTCTCATAATATTCCATAAAAATAAATAATATTAGGCACAAATATCCAATTATTCATAAACCTTCCTAATGAATATATTAAAGTTAAAAATAAATTATCTAATGTAGAAAGAGAGGTTTAATGTGCTGAAGGATGGTCATAGGCCTTAATTTATGTTTTAATTTAGAGGCATGGACCTTAATTTATGTCTAATTTAGAGGCCCATTACTTTGTATCATCATCTCATTGGTTCCTTGATGTATTTGATCAACACTATGCTAATCTTGTGTTTTGTTGTTAACCTTCTCAGTCAATATTAGGTGGACCCTAGGAGTGCATTGGATTGCAGCAAAACATGTGCTAAGTTACTTTTAGGGTACAATGGATTATGGATTGGATTAAATGTGAGGAGATGGAGTACACCTGATTAGCTACACAAATTCAAATTGGGAAGGCAGTGTAGAAGACTAGAGGAGCACTTCCAAATGTTACTTCAGTTTGGGCTCAACATTTTTGTCATGGCTTAGCTGAAAACAAAAATAAGTGGCATTGAGTTTTGCAGAGGCAGAATACTTAGTACCTAGTCAGGCAAGTTTTGAGGCTATATGGCTTCGCAAGTTGTTGGTGATTTTGTGTGGAGAGTAGTAGGATCCCACTACGATATACTATGATAATCAAAGTTTCATCAAACTCTCGAATAATCCAATATTTCATAAACGGTCCAAACATATTGACATTAGATACCATTTCATCTAAGATCATGTCCAGAGAGGAACAATGAAGTTGGGATACATTTCACTAATGAGAGTTGCAGACATTCTCATGAAGTCCTTTATGAAGGGAAAATTTGTATTTTTCAGGGACAAAATGGGAGTGGTGAAGAACACTTTCCTATCTAAGAGGGAGTGTTAGAAATTAGCTAGGAAAAGTGTTTTCCACATAGGCTTGGAGCTAGCATGTGGGAAATTTTCCTAAAGTGACTTGGGATTTAATTTAACTTTATGAGATATAAAGTTAATGAGAAAAAGTGCACTTTATTAATGTCAATGAGAGATTAAAACACAATCATTGGATCAAGAGGGTCCAAGATTAAATCTCAACCCTTGATCTTGGAGGCTAGGTGGAAGGTCAAAGGACACCCTCTCTTGTCTTTATAGTGGCATGAATCCCAAGGAGAAGCTCCATTCTTTTTGTTGAGTGAGAGACTCATGTGAAGGGAGAAGGTCGAGCTGAAGGAAGGAGGACGAATTGTTGAGTATAGCAGTCAAGTGGCATGAATTTCAAGACAGAGTGTTGGCATGAATCCCAAGGCAGTGTGAGAATTAATTGTAGACCATTCAATAGAGAAAAGATAGTATGTATAATAGTCTAGAGGCACAATAATCAAGGATAAGAAGGGCACAAATTTTTGAGAGAGTGTTGTAGTATACAACAGTTGGTTGCATGCTTTCCAAGACAATTTTGGTGCTAATATTTTGGTTGTACAATTTGTACATGATGTACAAATCAGATAACGACGGGCACACAACTTGAGGAAAGTCATATAGTGACTTTGGGGGTTGTTTTGTGGCTCAAAAATCAAGATAAGTATGTAATTTCATTGATTTGTTAATTTTGTTGTTTAAACTCTAATTGTTGAAGCATATTAATAAAATCTCCCCTCCCAAACTAGTTTTCCCTCCAAGTTTTTCCAGTGACTTTTTGATCGAGGTGCATATTGGTGGCCGCCTGCCTATTCCACTTGGACCCCCAACATTGTTTTCTATTAGTTTCCTATTTTCAACACAGTTTCCTATTTTGGAAGTTTTCTATTTTTGGCAAATTTCAGGTCCTAAACTTCTAGAGTTGTTTTTAGGCCCTAAACGATGTATTTCGGGGAAATGAACAAACATAATTTTGCTGTCAAAATTTTTGTCCTCAGATAGGCCTTTCTAATGAACTATCATACACACCAAACAAATATCATATGCCAAAGTTACTACCCTGAGAAATTGACATTTTAACTAACCCCATCAGGGCCCATACCTTTTGGCGCTTCATCTCCTAGGGTTAGCTTTTTGAATGATTAAGGTTTCTAATTGTTTCTTCATGATAAAAAGGCCTTCGAGCCTCATTGTAACAATGTTCCGAAGGCATGTATCCATCACATCTCTTCTTAGAGATAAGATACCATCACTAGAGCTAGTTTTTCAACATTTGTTATTTATTAATTGAAGTTTAGTTTCACTGTATCTCTATGTTTCTATTTTAAATCTATATTTTATTTCATTCCTTCATAAATCCGTATCACTTTTGTCAAAAATATTTTTAGTACAATTTGATGGTTTGCTAAGTTATTTGTCGATTTAAAAGTTCAAAATTTGTCATTTGTGTTGTTGTTTAAAAAAATCAGAATTATATTTTTTTGAGTGAATGCAATTAAGTATATTTATTATTGGAATTGCAACCTTAGTATTGATAAAGTGTTTGACAAAATCTCTGCATTTGAAATTTTAATTCTAGCGAACTTTCTAAGTGGTTTACTTACACGAGGAAGAACAAAATATTTCATTTTCACGATTGAAATTAGAGGGACATGCCTTGACCTGGTGCAAAATACACACAACGAACTTGATGTTGGAGAGAGATCCTTTAATGACTGTGGGAGGAATTTAAAACCCTCATAAAGTCACAACTTTACCTTATCAGATATGTAGAGGATTAGTGGATCTAGTGGCACTAATTCAGGCAGAAGTAGGGGAAAAGTGTACTGGAGTACACCATAGAATTTAGAAAGATGGTCACAACTTAATGATTAGGGAGATCCTTTAATGACCATGGGAGGAATTTAAAACCCTCATAAAGTCACAACTTTACCTTATCAGGTATGTAGAGGATTAGCGGATCTAGTGACATTAATTCAGGAAGAAGTAGGGGCAAAGTGTACAGGAGTACACCATAGAATTTAGAAAGATGGTCATAATGTTAGGTATCTCTCCAAAGAACCCAAATGCACTCGTATGTTCCTCAGGGGTCTACACAGTCATCTGCAGAAGTAAGTGATGTTATTGATCCTAGATCGGTGGACGAGGCTTGTGTACAAGCATAATACCTGGAGAACATAGGATTGAATAAAGGGAAATCAAGTGGATTGAAGCAGAAGGAGCAACATGATGCTTATAAGGAGGGGAAGAAGAAGTGGAAAGGGGGAAAAGATAAAAGGATGACAACCACAACACACCAATGAAAAGTTCCCAGCAACCATTGAAACCATTGCAACATTTACAACAATGTAGAGGAGAAGTGTTGGAAGTTGAATCCAGTGCTTAACCCAAAGAAAACAAAGAAAGACAACAAGAAGAATAATCTCATGGCCACCTATTTGAGTAATATGGTTGAAAGAAACTCTTACATGAATGAGAAGATCATATGTATGTCAATGTAGAAGGAGGTGAATCTAAGTAGCCTTCAACAATAGGAAGAGAAATAAATGACCAAACTCTTCCATATAAAGATATAGGTCAAGAACACAATGATTGATTCTTTGTTTGACTCAAGATCACAAGAGAATCTCACTGTAGCAGAGTTGTTCAACAAATTATGATTGGAGGTTCGTGATCATCTAAGCCCATATCTATTAGAATGAGTAAATAAGGATTTAGAGTTTAAGGTAACAAAATAGTGAAAATTTGGGTTTGCTATCAGTGTTGATTTTATGGATGAAGTATAATTAGATGTGGTTCCCCTTGATGTATCTGGAGTGTTGTTTGGAAGTATCTACATATACATGCAAGATGCAATATTCATTTGAAGATCCAACTAGTACCAGTGCGTCAACAATGGAAAATCATTTCCCATCAACTTGCATAAAGGCAAGTTGAAAATTCCGTTGGTAAGTGCCAACCAAGCCAAGAAATTGATTAGTTTTGACAAGACATGTGTTTTACTATTTATAAGAGAAAATCAATATGTAGAAGAGTCAGTAAGAGGAAAGGCATCCCTTAAGGGGTGTACTAAGAACTAGAAACAATAATGGAAAGAGTTGCTACAAGCATACAAGGATGTGTTATGGGAGCCCGAACCTAAGAGGAAAGTGGAGCATGAGATCCAACTATTGATGGACTCCTCATTGCCAAACATTGGGTTGTACAGGGAATTTTTTATAGAAGCAAGTGAGGTGAAGAAATAGTTGTAGAAACTATTGAAACAAGGTGTAATTCAACCAAGTACATCACCATGTTGGTCACCCATCATCATTATACCAAAGAAGGATGGGAGTTGGAGGATGTATTGACTACAAAGTGTTGAACAAAATGCCGCTCAAGAACAAGTACTCCCTACCTAGGAGAGATGATCTGTTGGATCAATTGCAACAAGAAAAATACTTTACCAAGATGGATTTAAGTATAGATATTAGCAAGTTCAAGTTAGAGAAGAAGATCTTTGGAAAATTTCCTTCAAAATCAGAAAATAATTGTATGAGTGGTGAGCCATGCCATTTGGCCTATTCAATGCATCGACTATATTTATGAGGTTAATGAATGTTACTATGCCATTTTATATATTCATTTGTTATTGTATATTTAGATAATATGTTGGTATACAATGCTACCTAGGAGGAGAACATCTCACATTTGATCCACACGCTGAAGACATTAGAGAAACACCAACTACTAGCAAATCTAAAGTGATTTTTCACATCATTCATTAGTGTATCTGGGGTATGTGATAGGTGGAGAGAGTTGAATATAGATCCTCTCAATATGAAGGCCATCATGAAATGGTTGGTGCCCACTAATGTTTCTGAGTTTAGTTGGGGTAGCATAATACCTAAGGAAATTCATAGCCTCATTTTCAGTGGTAACAATGCCACTCCATGCCATAACATCAAGTGGTAAGAGTTTTTAGTGGGGAAAGGGTTAATAGAGGGCCTGTAAGGAGTTAAATAAGAATATTGATCAAGCACCAATTCTAGCATTACCTAACTTGCAATAGTCATTCGAAGTGGAGACATATGCAAGTGGGTATGCTATGGGAGTGGCCTTGATGCAAGGAGGAAGTCATGCATGTTACATTATGAAGTATTTCATGGGGCAGTTCTTAATTTGCCTACCTACGACAAGGAGCTCTATGCCCTAGTGCAAGCTATGAAGAAGTGGAAGCACTATCTAATGGGAAAGGAGATAGTGATCGACATAGATCACCAGCCACTATAGTGCCTTCAGGGCCAAAGTAAGCTACAATACTCCATGAATTGCAAGTGGAAGAGGTTTTTATAGAAGTTTCATTTAGTGATCAAGTATAGTAAGGGCATCACATACAAGTTGGTCAACATGCTTTCAAGAAGCCATTCACCCATGATGCATACATAGAGGCACATTCATAGGATGAGGACTTCAAGGAGGTCTTTCAACAGTTGCAGAGATAGAGGCATGCATGATGGTGATAACACATTTGACTACCATCTACACAATGAGTTACTCTATAGGTTGGATAAGTGATGTGTTCATAAAGGTGAGAAATTGAAGTTGATTAGATAGGATCACACATCCAAGGTTTCAGGGTACTTTAGTGTAGGGAAGATAATGGCCAACTTGTTGAGGTATGTGTATTGGTCCAAGATGTAAGAACAAGTAGATAGGTTCATAAGAGGATGCATGCTTTGTTGTACCAACAAGCCTAGCAGCAGGAAACAAGGTCTATACCATCCCTTACCTGTGCCCACTCATCCCTGGAAAGGCAGTTCCATAAACTTTGTGGTAGATTTACAAACAACTAGGAAGGGACATGACTACCTATTCTTAGTAGTTGACATGTTCAACAAGATGCATGTTTTTATGCCCTATAAAAAGACCATAAATAGGAAAGAAGCATCAAAATTGTTCTTTATATAGGTTTGGATGCACTTTGGGATACCAAGGAGCATAGTTTTAGACAGAGATACAAAATTTCTCAATGAAATTTGGACTACATTGTGGGAGAATATGGACACGAAGTTGAAGAGGTATACAACATTCCATCCTCATAAAGATGGGAAAATAGAAGTAGTCAACAAGACTTTGGTGCAACTTTTGAGGGGTTACAATCATAAGCATATGAATACTTGGGATGAAAATCTGGTATATATACAACATTCTTATAACAGAGAAATCCACACTTCTACTGGTAAGTCCCCATTTGAAATGTGGTTTGGATATTTTCCTCCTTCACCTTTGGATATTGCATATGGGTAGCAAGGAGTGAGGGAGGATCTTACAGGGGATGCCTTAAGGGCTGAAAAATTTGTAGAAAAGATCACTAAAATATATATACAGATACAAAAGACATTATAGAAGTCGCAGGAAAAATACAAGGCCAAGCATGATCGACATAGAATAGAGAAATCATTCAAGGTGGGAGAAAGAGTATGGTTATAGTTGAGCAAGGAGAGGCTACAGGGTCCTAGTAAGAAAAAAAAGGTTTTACTATATGGTCCCTTTGATATATTGGAAAAGGTTGGATATAATTCCTATAGACTCATTCTACCCCCATACATGCATATTTACGTAGTTGTAAATGTAGATAATTTGAAACTCTATGAGCGAAGAGGAACAGGTCATATCTTCTGTAGAGGATTTGGCGCTAGATTCTCAAGTAGAGTTGACAAAAGATACAATTTTACAGAAGAGTTATAGAACTACAAGACATATGTAGCATTACCTTTGGCAGATTGGGTTGAAAGGACAAATTCCAGACAAGGCTAAATGGTACATTTGAGAAAAGGTGGAGGAAAAATTTCCTTACCTCATTTAGTAGAAGCTTTTGAGAACCAAAATCCTCCCAAAATGGGAAGGCATAATAATTATTAGATAATTATATTTTTTTTTACCCATATCA
The DNA here is from genome assembly GCA_031772625.1 of Pinus tabuliformis. NCBI lineage: Eukaryota > Viridiplantae > Streptophyta > Pinopsida > Pinales > Pinaceae > Pinus > Pinus tabuliformis. The sequence goes on along the minus strand of CM062806.1, from coordinate 968,439,244 downwards.
ATTCTTTCAGAGTGGAAAATGTGGAAGAATCAACACATAGGAGTAGTCTTATCGGCAAAACCCAGTTTGGAAAATTGGGGTATGAATCCTTCTAAGAGAATTTTGAGGCATAAACTGACGTTATTTGGGGGTAAAAATTTGTTTCTTTAGCGTAGCACCTTTTTTTATATTCTACACATAAATACCTTTCTAGTGACAAAAAAATTGCCTCAATCAGAGTTTGTATGCAAAAGTTATGCCACTAGGAAGTTGACCTTCCTATTTTCACCACCATAATTTGAGAGGATGCCACATCAGCCCCCATAACTCATGTAAAAGTGGCTATCCACATGGTTATCATGAAGGTGGCTCTAGAAGAGGCCGTACTATAACTCTGGTTAAGAGTTGAGGTAGCCAAACCCAACTACTAGTAGGCTATCGAGTTATGTTATAACCAGACCACTAGGAAGAAACGGGAGTTCCATTCTTTTCAAGTGCATTTTTTCCATAGATGAAAAAAATTAGTAGAGATTGATAGGGGGAGAGAACATAGAGAGTATTTGTGCACTGTAATAGCCCACAGGCCACAGGCCATACTTATTTGTACTTGAAATCATTTTATATTCAGAGAGAGAGAGTAGAGAAGCCTCACCTTCCAACTAGTTTTTCTCGCAAAAGGGTTTCATGGGTTATATCTTGTGTCAAATCATGGTTTGTGAGTTTTTATTTTGTCCACTATTTTCTGCATAATTTTAATTTTCATGTATATACAATAAACAATAACCTATAGATTCAAAAATCTAAAAAGAAATAAATCCTAATAGTGTAGATTTCAGATTTTTAAATATAGTTTTATCAAAATTGTTGTGATGAACTTTCCAGTGGAACATCCACTTGCAATTTATCGATAAATTTAATGGATAACTAGATGGTGGAGGATTAGGTATAGGGGATGACAATTAGTTTGGTGAAGGGCCAACTAGAGGGGATGTTTGTCAGTCTGGTGGAGGACTAGCTAGAGGACCAAACAATGGAGGATGAGGGGCATCATCCTTAGAGGTTTAGACAAATGAATGAGCACCATTCCTCAACCTTTGGATAAGGTTGAGAGCACCAAAAACATGATGCGTGAGTGACGTCATGTCATAAGGAAGGGTTACCCATAAGTCAAATAGCTCTAGCTTATATAAGAACTATTGGACAAACACATGAACCATTCCTCACCTAGAAATAAGACTACATATATAATTCACCACCTAAATTCATACTTTATAATTGGTCTGCATAATATGCTAGGTCTATATACTAGAGGCCATTGATCTGCCTCATTCATCTTGTGATCCTATTGGGAAGGTTCATTATAATGGATCATGTGCTTTAAAAACTAAAAGAAGTCAAATAATACAATCCACTTTGAGAGGGAAATCCCCTTTTACAATGAATTCAATATACAAGATAAGATGAGATCCTTGTAAGACTAGGTCTCATTAGAATATTTTTAGAGGAGACAAATGGTATAATTATAATGAAAGGGTATTGTTCCCACCAAAAGTGCATAAGACCTAGGAGAATTTTTTTCTAGCCAACCACCCAATAACCCTTTGGTGACCCATAAATATCTTTACATTAGATCTCTCTACCTATGCTCCAATTAGTGCTCTCTCTCATATGGCATGCTTATTAAAGGAAAGTGGGTCATCTATAGGAAGGTACACTAGCCTTTTTTGTAATAATGTTCTTTCATTTAATTTTTTAGGGAAACCTAATATAGATCACAAGTCAAGTTGAATGATTGAATGCTCTTGATTTCACCCTTGTTCCCATGCTTACCTAGGAGGTTTTCCCTTGCCCCTAATCCAATATCACCTCTCGTGAGGTCCTTCCTTTAGGAGGGACACTAATAAGAGGTACTAATTGATATAACATGCCCAAAGTAATCCATACTTTCCAATTTCCATGTTTCCCATTATTATCCACCTCTATTCTTCAGGTTGATTATCATTGGTCATTGGAACTGGAACTCTATATTCTCATCACTGAGTCATGGCCCAAAAATGTTCCCTAATAGGTTGATGTAGTTGAAATAAAGATAAAAGCATATGAATCCACAAAAAATAAAATTAAAGATGAAAAATATGGTTGGGACATAATAATCACATTGGAAAATTCTAGCATGAACTCTACCCCCCTCATTAGCCATCACCTAGTTGCTCAGCATTTCATGCTCTATCTAAAAAAAGGAACTCATGAATGTCCCAACCCCAATGAGGAAATAACCTGATACATATTTAAAGGGTATTGGAGAAGCATAAAGCAATTTTAATCTCCTAAGCTATGCAAGAACGATAAATAAATCATTAAAATAAAACAAACACAAAATGTTGGGTGTGTATTATATTCTTTCCATGACTAGTTGCACGTGTGGGGGGAGAGGGTACCCCTTGTTCATTGCGTTGGGCACAGTCGTGGGGTCACAGGGGGGGCGCAACCTCCCTTGTCAAGGGGTTTTATGGGGGCATTAGCCCCCCTACACGAGGTCTGGGGTAGTGCCCCAAGAAAAACAAATTGGACCCTATATTAGGTGGGTAGACCTACTTATGGTTTTGGGCATGATGGTTTTCTGCCCATGGTATTTTGTAGATCCAATCAAGGGAACTATAGTTATGTTCTAATCCAGGGTTAATGGATTGGGGTTCATGAATGGTTTGACATGTATATATATGTATTGTAACATTGAAAGTAATATAATGAAAAATCAATCTAGTAGTCCCGGTTTTGGGATGCAGGGGAAATCTCTATGTATTTGTTTTATATTCTTGTCATTTTTTATTTTTTGTTTTTAGAATTTGTTTGCACATAATTTCTATACAGGGTTAAAACCTACACAAAAGGGGTGTAAAAAATAGGTTGAGGAAAGGAGTAACTCATGCCTATATGATTATTGCCTCTTCTCATTATAACATTTAGAGATGTTTAACATCCTTGAAATGGCACCATGACTATGGCCAACTTCCTTGAAGTCTTGCCCATTCCATCACAAACTTTATCACATGCATCATAGGATTGAAGAGTCTACCTATGAAATTCCCTTCTTCTTAGGGGATAGAAGCACCTAATAGGTTCAATGGCATAATCATCCATAACAAAAGTGTGGTAACTTGCTTACAAATCTTGACCTAGAAAGACATTTTAAGGAAATCTTTGTGTGAACTATTTTTGTGCCCCTGACAGTGAATATGGAGTATGATACTTTAAGGGTTTTTGTCCCTAATGATTTATCTTGAGGGAATGTTTCAAGTAATTCATTACACATGCAACATAGATCCCTTGAGGGATGGATTGACACCTCTCTAGCACCATTGAAATGAAGTCAAGCCTAATTTTGAGAGAATATGTGACCTTGCATCCCCAACATTGCCCTCCAACTATGAACATTGGAATTTAAGGAGCCCCTCTATAATTTTATGCCCCTTGCTACACCTCCAAATGTTAAAACACTGAGCCAGGAAGCTAAAGAATTTGCTTGATTTATGATGTGCCCAAGTGGATCTAGGACACCCCTAAGTTAGCCTTAACCATGTGTGATATACATTTACTTGTTCCAAATCCCATAAAACAGTGGAGACTATTGAGATGTTTTTGCAGTGCTAGAACACCATGCCTCAGTTCCAACACTTGCTCGTGAGGTTTCCACATCATCCATGCATCCCTAGAAGGGTGATGTGAGCCTCCTTAATGATGACATCATGATGGAGGAGATGTTACTTAGAGATGTACCCATGCACTTTGATGATGTAAATTGGTGTGAGGAGTACTATTGGACCTACTTTGTCACTTGCTTGATGGAAATGATCATTTTAGGAAGATGACCTCATGTTGAAGATAATTTATTCACATATGTGTGGGAGATTTGTGATTTTTTCTCTTTTTTTTAGCATTTTGTAAAGTTCTCTTAAGGTCGACTTGTGACATTTAGGCTTAGTTGAATGCTCCAAGCAAACTATTAGATATTTTTGTTGTAAATTTGTGAAAATTGACTTGGTTTCCATCATATAACTAAAGGGAATTCACTTTCACTAATTAGATTTCACTCACTTCTCTCTAAAAGGAGTGCACACTAGTTCTCTTGATATTTTCTCTTGGATGCAATGTGTATTTAGTGGAGCAAATTTTCTTGGGAGGTAGATTTTTGCATAGAGAGACTTTTTTCATTAATGAAGTGATTTTTGATGGAATAGTTTAAGTTTATTGTCATTTTTCTTCCATTTTCTAAAATTAGAGTTTATATTGTTCCCCATTAAAATATGCAATATCTTTCTTGAGTTATTGATTCTTTGTCATTATGCAAAATTCTTCTTTCAAAAATCCATCAAAGGAACTTAGCCTATGCATCCTTTGACTTTAAATATCCCACATAAAGAGGTTTCTAGGGTTATTAAGAGAAGAATTTTGATCTTCCACCCTCTTCATCCAAGAGCCTATATCATTGACCTTGCCATAATTAGCTCCATTTCCCAGTTGATTAAAGGCACTAGTCTAGTAGTGGTGACCATTTTAAATATTACCTCTCCTTCCTAACTTTTTGGTAAGTAGGGTTATGGTTTGGTTTTAATTTTCATTTTATGGTAATTTGGCATCTATATGTCATTATCCTATTAATATAAGTTATATTTAATAAACTAAAATGGAAAAATATGTCATTAATTGCATTCTTCACCATAAAGTAGAGTTGACATCTAGATTTTTAGCATTGATTTATGCATATAAAACCAATAAAGTTTCCTTATTCATTGCTTGCCTCTTGATATCCTCTGATCCATTGTTGAATATATAACTTAGAGGCTATTTCTTTGGTCTTATATGCTATAGCATGTTGTAAATATGCATAATATAAAAACCCTAGTTTGTAATAGCTTTCTTCTAGTCCATTGGGATTGGTGGAAAGTGTGCATGACTACTGATAATTTTTATCATGGGCATCAATGCATTTACAATAAAACTTTCCATAACCATTAGACCTTTGATATTCTTGAGCCTTTACTCATTGGAGATCTTATTTGGTTATATTATTTGCAAGTCCCTTAGAGATTAATTTTCCTAAGGTAAAATACCCTTTGAGCTTTGTTAGGGAAGCCTCCCCTATGGGAATAACATCAACCACGAAATTGGAGAGATCCCACTGAGGTGATAGTGGTGGATAATTTCATTATTGCTTTAAGACCCAGTCTGCCCAGTGGCTTTGAATTAGGCTTGCTAGATTGTGGTAATGTTTTCAGCATTGTTGTTTGGGAGGAGCTGAGTCCTTTCACTCATGATCTAAAGTCTATTCTTCAATTATTTTTTATGAGAACATCCAAAAGATAAAGTTAAATTTCTTGAATAACAACTCCTAATTATGAAACAAAAACTATATAAGATTTTTCCAATTAAAACCTACCAAATATTATGTAAGGATACTATTGATAATCCCATCATTGATAGGTTCAACATGATTGTATCTATAAAACCATGCATTGAATACACTATCTCTCATCATTATTAAGTTGGGCATTAATATCCTCCAGCTTGCAAATTTCCTTTTTCAAGGAAACATTTTCTAAATGAGGGATATCCTTAACATTCTCCTCCAAATCATCAACAAGGTTAGCCTTGTTCTCAAATTCATTTGTGATATTATGGAAAAAAGTTTCCATGGTTCTCCCTAGGATGTCAACCCTCCTAGCTTTCTCAACCGTAATAGTTTGAAATAGAATAACTTTAGTCTTCAATTGATTCTTCAATTTTTCATTCTCGATTTATAATAGGGCAATGATGGAGTACAATATTATGACATCATCACAAAGTTGATCAACATCCTTCTTCTAACATAGATTCTACAATATTTTACCCATCTTGATAAATTATTCAAACATAATAAGTTGGTAAATGAACTCAACGAGGAGTAATCTCCAATCCACCAATCGATTCACAAGAAGTTGAAAGTCAATTATGTATTATTAAAACTTAGCAAGAAATAAAATGTATCCTGATAGTCTCGATCAACTGTACTCAAATATCGATTTTCATACTGATAAGGTAAAGTATTATGCCATAAATCTCCAAAACACAAACTCCACACATGCAATGAGAATTTGTTTAATTCACTAAACATTAGTCTTTTTCTAGTTGAACAATGTGTGATGATCATGTTAAGATTGATTTCACAAAATAAATATTCCACCCACTTAAATCAACAGAGCACACACTACCACAAATTTCCTTCAGTTTTTGTTATGAAGCACCACTTCATGATCTCCCACAACTTGCAGCAATCAATCGAAGAGATGGGACACTACCAATATCTAATTGGTGTTGCGATCCTCATGTATTCAAAAAATTATATGGATGTGGAGATGTAGCCCCTATATAGGTGGATCAAAATCCACATAGAGGAGGAACACAATAACCAACATTAATAGATCCACAAATCTAAGGCAACGAGTGATGCTCTCCCATGACTTGTATAAGGTCACACTACTTAGGGAACGTTGTGATGTAGGCTACACAAATTCATCTAGGGAACGATGGACTGCTACAAGGTCCAAAAGTTATAGAAGACCATGGACTTACTGATATGGAAACACCCCTTCCAAGGCCTCGCGAAGGAGATCACCCATGACTTTAGGACCAACCTTGCTTCTAGTCCTCCATAGTCTCTTGTTTACCCTCTAAATGAGCTTATACTTCAACATGCGAAACCACATGATGACTAAGCTAGAGAACCAATGAATGGAAAACTAGGGATTAGGCGGATCAATCACACATTGCAGATATAGGAGTGATCTTGCACTCGATGCAATTTATAAATCCTTAGAGAAAATAAAACTATTGGTATTGGAGTTCCAATCGGTGCACCAATATCTAATTATAGTGCCCATCTTACGTTGTCAATTTCCATTCAATTGCAATTAGATTAGTTGGGCTAGGATCCTAAAGTGGCTAACTAACACCTAGCATTTCAAGGGACTTAACGATTTTCATAGCTGTCCAACCTCAAGCAACAGTAGACAACCTTTATCATAGACAACAATTCAAGAGAGTTAACAATTTTCATAGCTCTTCAAACTCAAACAAAAAATTGACCTCATTGTTATGTATCTCATTTCAGAATATTCTCGAAATCAATAATTAAGATAAAAATGACTACAACTTGGAAATATTCTCGAAATCAAAAATCGAGATAAAGATGACTACCTCGATCTATGCCTCAAACAATAGCAAGCAACCACAATCTACATTACTCAATCAACAATGTACTCCTGTTTAATTTGATCTAATCTATGTGTATATGATATAATCTATTACTTGGCCAATCCATTATATCCAAGAGAATTGTGGAAGTGTGACCTTACCAAAAAGCACCATTGTCTTGGAAACCAAAGCAGGTTGATGAAAGTGATCAATTCTATTTGCATTAAATAGTATCATATATGGATCATTGTGCAGATCAATTAAGGCAAGTTTGAGATCCTCGAGTTGCAAATCCAAGAGGTCAAAAAGGGAGTGCCACAAATCTCTAGATCAAGGAAAAAATTATGCGATTTGAGAATGAAGGGCTTGATTTGGATGTAGCACACGAGATTGATACAAGAAGCCTTTTTTGTAGTGTGTTTTGTATAAACTTCACAAATTCAAACATAAGATGCACAAGCCAAAGGTTTCCTTTGACATGCAAATCGACAATGCCACAATAGGTCGAATTGTAATGGAGCTTTGGCACTGATGTGGTGCCAAAGATGGCCAAGAACTTCCACATGTTGTGTAATGTTGTCTATGATGTGGAAAAGAACACAAACTATACCAAATCTAGTATACGCAAGTGAAAGATCACACACAACTTCTTAAATCAAAGAAATAGTAAAGACTTAGGCAAATAAAAAAATGAAATCTTCAATGTCTTGGAAATAGAGAATATGGAGTTGAATATACCTTCATATACAAATTTGTAAATCAAAGAAATAGTAAAAGCTTAAACAAATAACAAAAATGTAATCTTTAATGTCTTGCAATGGAGAATATTGAGTTGAATATGCAGTCAAGGTAGGAAGCATCCCTCTATATTATGAAAACATATTAAGAAAGGTATATTAGTTAAGAATAGTTATGATAACCAAATATTAAATGAAGTTACAATTAATAACAACTTGTTCATTGAAAAAACGAGAGGGATTAAAGGAATAATTAAACATATTTACAATAAAGACAAAAATAAATTTAATGAAACAATAAACCAAAGAGAATTAAATAAGTAAAAAAATATATAAACTAAACACTAACTGCAATACATAAAATAATAAAAACTTAAATTAAAATTAAAAATTAAAAAACTTAAAAATAAACTATTAAATCTAAATCTAAATTAATCTCTATAAAAATATAATTTTAAAAATAAACTAAAATTGAATACTTTTTCAGTTGGAAAAATAAATAAACTAAAATTGAATACTTTTTCAGTTGGAAAAATTAATAGCAAAAAAACTAAATAAACTAAAATAAAGTTAACAATAAACTAAAATTGAATATCCATTTTTCATTAGAAATATTAATTAACAAAAAAAAAAACTTACTTCAGAGGACTTAATATCCTCAATAAGAATATGTTTTTTGTTTTTTTAACATTTAGTGGACAAAATAGTAAATAATGTCTGCCTTATCTATTTTCAATGTAGAACCTTCAAAATTAGTTTTTCTAAGAATCTAATATGGTTGATTTTTGTTTTTTTCAATGTAGAACCTTCAAAGTTAGTTTTTCTAAGAATCTAATATGGATGATTTTTGTTTTTCAAAGAATCTAATATGGTTGAATTTTATTTTAGTTATTTGGAGGTTGATGTAAAATTTTCAAATCAACTTACATATGAGGAAAAACTTAGAACTTATATAATTTTAAAAATAAACTAAAATTGAATACTTTTTCAGTTGGAAAAATTAATAACAAAAAAACTAAATAAACTAAAATAAAGTTAACAATAAACTAAAATTGAATACCCATTTTCATTAGAAATATTAATTAAAAAAAAAAACTTACTTCAGAGGACTTAATATCCTCAATAAGAATATGGTATATTGTTTTTTAACATTTAGCTAGTGTTGATACGTGGACAAAATAGTTAATAATGTCTGCCTTATCTATTTTGTGATCAATGTAGAACCTTCAAAGTTAGTTTTTCTAAGAATCTAATATGGTTGATTTTTGTTTTTCAAAGAATCTAATATTGTTGAATTTTATTTTAGTTATTTGGAGGTTGATGTAAAATTTTCAAATCAACTTACATATGAGGAAAAAGTTAGAACTTATACTAAATTTACTTAAAAATTTAAGAAATTAAATAAAATATGTTCATTTTTAATAATATCTTAGTGATAACATATTCAGTAGTACAAATTGGGCGCACTTTGTTGTTTATTGGTAGTGTTTGAAATAAATAAAGTGAAAATATATAATTTCCTAAAAAAATTATTAATCAATAGTTAGAATATAATGGCCACATGTTATGTTAATATGATGACCAATCTCTTCAATAACAACTTAAACGATGTACGTCTAATTTCTTTAAAAAAATATTAATCAATAGTTAGAATATAATGGCCATATGTTATGCTAATATGATGACCATTCTCTTCAATAACAACTTAAACGATGTACCTCCAAAAGAATTCTCTAGAGGGTATATGATTCATAGAGTTATTTGAAATTCAAAATAAAAGTACGAATTTCCATAGGCCCCAACTCGACCACCATGTTATCATCGAGAGGGCGACCTCTTATGCCCACACCATCCATACCACTGTCACCTACTACTTTCCATTTCAATCTCTTCATTTTTGACTTTTCTTGATTGGCGGATAAACTCATTTCTTTCGCATTCAATATCTGTGTTATTAAAATTCAATTTATCACTTATTAAAACAAATGAATACCAAAAATAAATGAGAAAGAGAAAGAAAATGCTATGGACTTACCATTCTAGTGGAAAAAACTCTTTTAAGCTCAACTTTTGCAATCACTGAATACACCAGGTCCTCTCCGGCCTAAAGGGCAAACAAAATGTTAAAAAATATAAACAGAGGAGTCTTCTCTTTATTCTCAATCTATCTGATTAAACCTTTTTGTTTAATTTATAGGTCTATACATTTACTACCTTTACAGGCATAGAGCAGAAATACTCAATTCTAAATCTCTGGCTTAGAGGATTTTATTAACAAATGAAAAAGAATATAGTATGACACATATTCTTACTTGGGTAGAATATTTATTTACTAGGGTGGAATCTGGAAGTTTTAATTATTATTATTATTGTAAATTTGAATATAGCGATACAATTTTAAGTTAAATTACATTTTTTCCTTGATTTAAATTGTATTTTTAATGTATAAATGAATTCAGTTTTATAAAAAATGTATAAAGGGATTTAGTCTTATAAAAATTTTTGTGACATTGTACTTATTCAATTACTCAAATTTACAATTCACAAAAATTCTAATTTAATTTTAGACAAAATTAATTAAAAAAAATATTTAAAAAAACCAAAATCTAAAAAGTTTAGACTATGCTATCTTTATACATTCATGACCCACTTTTATTATTCAAACAATGGTGTAGAACTCCCAAAACTTGGATGCTTGATTAAAAAGGAATTACATTTTAGTCAGAAAATTCACCATCTCTTAGAAATATGGTTCAGAGTTCATAAGATCGTTAAAAACTCACTTGCATATAGGCATATACGCTCTCAGACAAGCATGCTAGAATATAGGCAAAAATAAGTAAATCACATTTATACATGTAAAACTTAAACATGCTTGTGCATTCCTAAATTTTGTAGTAGCCTGTTACTATTAGCATTCCTTAATGCATATGTTTAAACTTTTTGGGAGGCAATATCCTAGAAAATCTATGCTACATGTTAGTCATTATGCTTATTCATTAATCTAAATTCAGAGTTCCTTTTGACATTTTATATGTATATTTGAGACTTAAGATTGAGAGGAGAAACATGTTTATCTACTTGAATGTAGGATATTATATTTCTCAAGAAGTAAATTTAAAATACTTTCAAACAGACTAACCTATACTTGAGTGTGGGCCATTATTGGCAAACAAACTTATAGGAGAAAAAATATTTGCACTCCAGTAGATGAAAATTCTTGCAAACTGACTGACTTGAGTGCAGGCCATGGTCTGAGCAATCCTACCTCATAAAGATGAGCCAATCGAAAAAGCACACTTCCATCTTCAAGCTCCTGTTGTAAACCAAAAGTTCTCATTAGTATGAGAGGTGACCCTAATTTAACAGTAATTATAAAGTCACTTTGCTCCACCTGTGAAATAACAGCAAACACCATCTTTAAATATTGTACTGCTTCTTAATGGATCTCTATTTTTCTTTTCTTGAGGATAAAGACACATTGAAAGGGAGATTCATATTATAGTTATTATTATTGAAAGTGATTGGCTTCAATAAGCTAAACTGGAAAAATTAAACATAGGGTCCCCCTTGCATGGGACAAATTAATCGAGGACTAGTACTACAGAGGGGTCTTCTTGCATATGGAAGAGCCAATGCACACATGCCCTCAAGGAGATTGAAACCCTGAATGGTAGCTTCAAAATCCACCTCCATCGCCATTGAATCACAATAGGCCATATTGTTTTCATTAATATAATTGAAGGAAATTGTGAATTTTAGGAAAGCCAAACATTGTTTTTGTTTAATGTAGTAAAGGAGGCATAATGGAAGTGCGTCAATAACCTGAAGGGTGATTATTGCAACGTTCTTTGGTAAAGAATAAGTGGGATCCATTGCCGTGAAACTAGAAATATGAGAAGCATTCCAGTGGTCTCCATCCTGTCAAAACAGTAACAGAATGCATTAGTGAAGCAACTCAATTATTTGAAACTTGAAAAAAACTACTCAGCAGAGAGATGTCCATCACCTGCTCTGAGAAGGCTAATAGGAGTGGAGAATAGACTTCTTGTCCAGTAGTACGACGCCACTGTGCACCGCTTCCCACGTGATGGATACTAATATAATATGTACCTTTCACCTAGCAAAGAAGAAAACATTTGTTGATATTCCAATGTATCATATTCTTCTACAATGCACAAACAAACAAGCAACTCTCTAGATACTATATAACAATGTGCGTGTTATTAACCATGTCAATTCTGATATCAATTGAAAACTAGAGCATTGCACCTAGGATAGTGCACAAACACCAACTTGCATGAAGTTTGCAATAATGTCAGTTCGCATCAATTGCCTTGATGCCTCTCAGCCTAATCTGAGATGGATACAGAACTGAAGATCGAGGAAATGTCAGTTGAATGAGAAATGAGGAGCAGTGTTTTTCGGGATAAGAAATGATCCCCCTGCACTATGCATATCATGCAGATAAGAGAGTCCAAATCCATTTATGGTTCAAAAGTAATCTACAATATGTTATTATGCAATGGATAAAAGAATAATTCATCTGATAACCAACACTCCATCAGGTAACAGTAACTACTCAATAGAGATTTTTTATTTGGATAATGGAAAGAGGGTCGAGATAGAATACAAGGTGACAGTGGTAGGAGAGCCAAAGGAATTTAGTCACAGATCCAAAGTCATGATCTCATGGGTATTTTTGTTATCAAGAACTCTAGAGATAATTCCATGTCGACAGAATGCAAATAAATTATAAATCTAGATTTGAAGATCTTTGCAAAGGTAAAAAGAATGCAAGCTAATTGATTAAATGCATAGAATGAGAGTGTGGGTTGACCATTGGAGGGATACGAGTTAATAAGGTTGGATGCATATAAAAATTAGAAGGCATTAATAGCAGTTGCCAACGCATGATTGTGTTATTAGTTGTAGCTCTAAGTCGCACTGACTTGAATCTGCATTAAAAATTATAATTTCTTATGAGTATCTCACATGGCAGTGACATGGAAATAGTGTAAGCAGACAAGTATGTGAGTATTACAGAATAAAGAATCATTTACCGTGAGTATCTCACATGGCAGTGACATGGAAATAGTGTAAGCAGACAAGTATGTGAGTATTACAGAATAAAGAATCATTTACCGTGATACATTCAGCATGTAATAATACATACATATTCTATGACACTCTCTATAATATTATCCAAATAATATTTACGAGCATTTGATGTCATAACTACGCTATGGACAAATACGAAAGCTAGTGATGGAGCCATCTAATTGTGTAGCAAACTTCCTTCTAGCTGACGAAATCCAATGGTAAAGTCAGAGTTCCAATCGACTCATAATTCTGATCAATTCTGAGGGTCTGGGTGGATTTAGATGGGAAAATCCCTTGGCATGTCGTTCCACCATACACTAAATTTGGATATGGTGAAAATCCGATCATGCTTGGAAATTATGTTGGATTTTTGTCAGATTTGTGGTCAGGAAGAGGTCCTTTTGCTAAAATATTAGTGTAGTTTAGTTAGTGAAAACTGATTTTCTTTTTTTTGAATCTAGGATAATCGGTAACTGGTGAGAGTTATCCTGAACAGACCCAGGATCAAATCTGATTGGCTGCCACCTTCTAGCCAAGACACAACAGGTCAATATATACTCAATGGGATTTGAACCCTCATCTCGTGGGTATCACCCAACAAAACTCACGGCTAAACCCCATATCACTGTATGTGAAAACTGATTTTCTTACCTAATGCTTTGGCTTGCAATTTTGGGTTGCAACGTGATGTTGATGATCTGAGATTAGAGTCTAAGATTAGTTTAGTTTAGTTAGCGAAAACTGATTTGCTTCCCTAACACTTTGGCTTGCAATGTGATGTTGATGGTCTTGGATTAGAGTATAGACACATGGTATCGTGCTTGACTCAAGACATTGATGGCATTGGTATATATTGTGGCGTTATTGGGGAGTGATATAGCACACACGGATTGCCTGATACAAGCCAAATGGCATATGTAACACCACAAGTCTTGACTAACCGATAATATGAGTAGTTAGTTTTGTGTTTATGGCTTAGTGTCGTAACAATTATAAAAATACAAGTATAGACATATAAAGTAAATCAATTATGAATTTATGATAGGTATTAAAACATTCATTTTATGATACATCTCATATTGTCAAGATTTAAAAAATTCATAAAATTTAATTAAATTGTAAACTCATTTTAAAGTAGTAGTATTATTATTATTAAAAAAATTAATATATGAGTTAAACATATATACATTTAAAAAAACTGGTCATAAAATTCTTAAACATGGAGATTCACCTCTAATTTACAATGGAGATTCTTAACCTGTAAATAGGGTTTGGTACAATATCATGAGTTATCAATACGACATGCCCAAAAAACCATAACTCATTATATATATATATATATAATTTTATTTTTTAATAACTTTTTTAAATTAAATTGAAAAGCAAGTAGGGCATAACTACATTTGAGATAAATCTCAACCCTCTATCCTAACTGCAACTAAAAATATTCTTTGGATATTATGTAGAGATAAAATCCCTACAATTCTGGAAGCCTTATTCCAAAGTAGAAACACCTACCACATGCCCAAAAAGAAATAACTCATTTCATATATATATATATATATATATATATATATATATATATATATATATATATATATATATATTATTTTAATTTAATTTTATGACTTTTTAAAATTAAATTGAAAAGCAAGCAAGACATAACTACATTTGAGATAAATCTCAACCCTCTATCCTAACTGCTACGAAAAATATTCTTTGGATATTATGCAGAGGTAAAATACCTACCATTCTGGAAACCTTATTCCAAAGTAGAAACTCCTATAAATGTACTAACTTGGGATATATTAACTATTTATAACATGTTTGATGTATCAATAAGTATGGTGATGCAAGTTGTCTTCCATCAAATGGTGTAGTGGTGCAATGACATGACAATGGAACATTTTTCTTTTGATTGGAAGACTAGATGGTGGGACTACCCATAGGGTTTTGAACCAATGACCATCACACAAGGAATGTCTTAACAATGCACCCATTGACAAACTATTCTACACCCCCTGGGCTAACATGACAATGCCATGTTATTTGCTTGTTGATATTTGTATTTTTTTATGATGATATTTTTTATTGGTGATGATACATGACTTAGTCAAGACCACATTGAAAAATGTCAAATGATGGGAGAACTCTGACACTTCAGGAATCATAAAGAAAAATATGGAGGGACCCAAGCTAGTTTTAGAGAGTGTTGCATGGGGCAAGGTTCCCTAAGATGTATAAATTACTTGTTTTATGTGTGTGTTTACCTTGCTTATGAAAGTTTAAATCTTAACTAGAGTTGTGAACTGTAGAGATACATATGTTGAACCTAAGACCCTAAGCGATAGGTCTATGAGGGTAAAATGTGAAATAACTATAGACTTGTTCATCAATTTTTCATAAATGGTAGTGAAAGACATGGCCTTGATTAATAATTTAAAAAAAAAATGAAGAGTCACCTCCACAAATCTATATAAGATATTAGGCAAAGGGTTGAGGCTCATCATGGTAGCCATAGTGGTGGAAAGGAAGGATGAAATTTTTTTCCATTTATTGTCAAAAGAAATTTTTTCATGATTTGAAATTTAAAACAAGAAATTCAAAATATACAAAAAAATTGGGAAATTTTGATTTTAATAAAAAACTGCATTATGATTAAGAATAATCATTAAATGAGGGAAAGCACCTCTATGAGGCTAAGATTGGAATTTTTTAGGGGTTATTTCTTGTTGCAAAAATTTGGGATTTAGGGTGAAGGAGTTCATCATTGTCATCCACCAAAATTGGGAGGGCGTAACAATTAATTAAATTACCACCAAAGAAATTTTCTTGGAGTAAGGATTGATTTATATCTACAATTTTCATATTCCCTATTACCCACCAAAAGTGGGTGACCCATAGGAGAATTTTTTTCTCCTATCATCTCTTCCAGCCGAAATCCAACAACCCCTGATAGCCTCTAGTACTTGATGACGATGTGCCATTCATATCTCTGCCACCTACATTAGTCATATGTTTCCTCGCCCATTTGGCAAGAGTGCATGTTGGAAGGTGGGCTTCCGATCAAAAGGTACTTTATTCATTTTGCAATCGGGTGGTTATGCTTGTTTATATTTTGGGAATTTGACATGGATTATGGGGTAACCTAGAAGGAGAGGGGTTTTTATTGTGATCTTGTTCCCTCACCTTAAATGGGAGGTTAATATTTCATCTTACTCTAGTGGGACCTCCTCTAATGGTCCAATGGGTATAGGAGGGGCATTACTTGGAAAAACCCGATTGAGATAGCACAGTGTTATCTCTCCCTATTCCATGCTTACCACTTTCCACATTACGTTACAAGCCCCATATTCCACCTCCCTTCTTCGGGTTCAACTTACCATTGGTTCTCTGGGATTTGGCACCTTACATCCCCATACTTTGGTAGGGACTGGAACTTGGGCCTAGGATGTTGATGTAGCTAAAAGAACCATAGTTTTCAAAACCGTTCCGGTCTGACCGGTTACCGGCCTAACCGGCCGGTTAGGAGGCTCACCGGTCAGAACCGGTGAAAAAACCCGGTCAGCACCCTAACTTGCCCAGATTTTAGACCTAACCGGTCAAAACCGGCCGGTTTAGGTCCTAACCGGCCGGTTTTTTGCTAACCGGCCGGTTCCGTCCTAAACCGGCCGGTTTAGGGACAGGCCGCCGGTAAAGGTAAAAAGCGGACGGTTTTTTGCAGCTGAGGGCGGTTTAGGGTTTTTGGGGGTGAGGGAAAGGGATTTTCCCTCCAAAAAGACCCTCACAATTGCTATAAGACACCCCTCTCACCCTCATTTGTCTCACACAACTGATTTGGAGTGTTTGTGAGTGTTTGTGAGTTTGTTTGTGAGCTTGGAGAGTGTGGAGTTTTTGCTGAAGTAGTCATCTTGGAGTTGGAGTTGGAGCTATTTTGGAGATAGTGTGTAGCTGTCAGTGGAGTTGCCATCATCAAGAGGAGGCTAAGGAAGCTACTTTGCATTTCCAGGTAAGGATTTGCACTTGATAATTCCTCATTTGGGTCTGCTGTCCATGAATTAATTTTTTTGTGCTATAAACTTCTCATTTCAATGATCTATCATCTATGCTAAGCCTATGAACTCTCTAGCTCTATGCTATCAAATTTTTTAGCTTGCATGTGCATTTTTTTTCCTACATTTATCATTGGTTTTCCATGTTCCTTAGCTGCAATTTTTTTTTTAAATGGCAGATTTATTTGCAAATTGTTATTATTTCAAGCAAACATGGCTCCAAAAGGAAAGGACAGTGCATGGGCTCATTGTGATGTAGTTGAGGGAAAAATGATATGCAAATTATGCCATAAATCTATTGGAGGTGGGGGTATTCTTAGGTTGAAACAACACTTGGCTGGGGTAAGAGGCCAAGTAAAGCCATGTGATGCACCAAATGCACTGTTAGGTCCTATTAGGGTAGAATACATTGCCAAGCTTGAAAAATTTTATGAGGATAAGGCTAGGGAGAAGGCCATCCAAGATGAAATTGCAAGGAAGAGGGAATTAATGGAAGCCATGAATCTTATGAAAGACAGTGGGTATGATGATTATGAGATTCAAGACTCCACTTCTATCCCTTCCACCAATGACCCCTTTCACTATGTTCATCCTTCTGTTGGAGTTGGCCAACCATCAAAAGGAACAAAGAGACCAAACATCCAAAGTTATTTCTCATCTTCTGCCAACATTGCCTCTTCTAAATCTAATCCCACTTCCTCCCAACCAAGTTCTCAACCCACTTTGGATCAACATTGGAAAAAACAATGCAAAGAAACTTCTCACCAATACATTGCTAGATGGTGGTATGATTCAGATATCCCATTTAATGCTGCTCGCTCACCTTATTACCAAGCTATGTGGGACTCTGTTATAGCTGCAGGAGAGGGCTTCAAAGGCCCTAGTATGCATGACTTGAGGGGAGCTCTTTTGCAAAAAGAGATATCTTCCATTGATGAGTATTTGACTGAGTTTAGAGAGTCATGGGTCAAAACAGGTTGTTCCATTATGTCAGATGGATGGACCGATGGAAAGAACCGCACTATCATTAATTTCCTTGTTTCTTGCCCTCAAGGAACCATGTTTTTGAAATCAGTTGATGCATCTGATAGGGTAAAGGATGCAAGCCTTCTATTTGAGCTTTTGGATAACATTATTCAGGAAGTTGGGGAGCAGCATGTTGTGCAGGTCATCACTGATAATGCCTCAAACTATGTTCTTGCTGGAAAGATGCTTGAGGCCAAATATAAGACCATATTTTGGACTCCATGTGCTGCACATTGCATAGACCTCATGCTTGAGGATATAGGCAAGGTGGAGTGGGTAAAAAACACTGTAGAGCATGCCAAGTGCATTACAAAATACATTTACAACCACTCATGGGTATTGAGCCTAATGAGGAAACACACTGGAGGCAAAGAGCTTGTTAGGCCTGCAATTACGAGATTTGCAACTCACTTCCTCACGTTGCAATGTCTCAATGGTCAACATAGAAACTTGCAGAAAATGTTTTCCTCTGATGAATGGTCTGAATCTCGGTGGGCTCGTAGACCAGATGGAAAAGACACCAAAAAGAAAGTGTTAGACACTTATTTTTGGAAAAGGTCTGTAGAGCTTGTGAAAATTACCGAGCCCCTTGTTAAGGTGCTAAGGTTGGTGGATGGGGAAAGATTGGCCATGGGCTACATTTATGAAGCTATGGATCAGGCAAAGGAGCAGATACGGGCAGCTTACAATGACAGGTTAGCTAAATATGGCCGTATATGGGAGATCATTGATAACAGATGGAACAATCAACTCCATCGTCCTATACATGCAGCCGGGTATTTTTTGAACCCAAGGTATCACTATAAAAATCGGCTAGGAGATCAGCATGATGGGGAGGTCAGAGCTGGATTGATTGATTGCTTGGAGCGCATGGTCCCTAACCATGTAGACCAGTTGGATATACATAGACAGCTTACTATTTTCAATCAAGCAAGTGGTACTTTTGGCAAAAACTTGGCAAAGATGGCAAGAGATGTGGACCAACCAGGTAAGCAATTCCAATTTCCATTTTGTTTTTCATTTCAAGTTAAAATTGTTTACGTTCTTTACAATTCAAATTATAAACTAAGTTACTAATTATTGTCTTTTTCTTTGCAGCACATTGGTGGGAGTCATTTGGTGGCCAGTGTCCTCAATTGCAAAGGTTTGCAATTAGAGTCCTCAGTCAAACTTGCAGTGCTTCAGGTTGTGAGCGCAATTGGTCTGTTTTTGAGCGCATACACACGAAGAAGAGAAACCGTTTGGAACAAAAACGGTTAAATGATCTTGTTTTTGTGCAATACAGCCTTCGACTGAGGAGGAACCAAATGATGAGCAAATCACCTGATCTAGATCCCATTGTGTTGGACGATATTGATCCAACATCAGAATGGGTGGAGGAGACTGAAGATCCTGTGTTTGACGCTGATTTTGATATCGACATGGCTTTAGCGGAGGATGAGGCAGATTATGTGGCGGCATCAGAACCAGGATCAGTAGCGGCATCAAGGAAAGGCAAGGAACCAATGGAAGGCACTAGTCGTGCAGGTCGACAAACTCGTGCTTCCACTAGGTCCACTTCTATTGTCATTGGTGGCATTGATACTGATGTTGCAGATGAGGCAGAGGCATCCTCAGACTCTGAACCAGATGATGTCTATGTAGCTCCTGATGATGATCATGTGTCTAGTAGTGGTGATGATCTTGATGATTGATCATGTGTACACTGTAGACTTGTAGTAGGCCAATGGCCTCATAGCTTGCAGCATGGTTTTTGGACTCTATAGGCCATTTAGAGCCTCATTTCTTATGTATTTTGCTATTTTGTCGATGATATGTATTGCACTCGGTGCCATTTTGATATATTCACCTTTGCATGGTATATAAATGAGCAAACTTTGCATATTTTGTCTCTATTGGCTTGGAATCATGGTTTTACATCTTAAAAATAGTTTTTTTCATTAAAAATTAATTATTTAATGTATTTTTTAAAAACCGGTTCGTTTAGACCAAACCAGTCCCGGTTAGACCGGTTCCGGTCGGTAAACCGGTTAGCTAGGTGGACCGGTTCGGTCACCGGTTCCGGTTTTAAAAACACTGAAAAGAACAAGAAAAAACATATGATGGTCACAAGTAAAAAATAAGAAGATAAAAACGCAAAGGATGGTTGGGACAAGTTGATTTTGGGTAGTATCAGATGTGCTATAGCTCCGAAATTTTGTGGAAGGGCTAGAACACATGATATCTCCAAGACCGAGAAATCATTTGGTGAAATTCCACCCGGATTTTGTTTTATTAAAATAATTATATTTTTAATGAGGTTCCTAAGTCTAAACTTTGGAAAATAAAAATAGTAATGGATATTAATGAAAATATGGGTGAGAAGCTTCTAAGTGACAAAGATGAAGTCTAATTTAATCTTATCCATTGATTAGGCACTTAATCTCGGTCGTTGATTCATCAACAAGAAAAGTATAAGAGAAGGCTTGAGGGTCAATTAGAGATACATTAATTTGATCAATGAGTTCGATTTTTCTAGGGCGTGGGTTCTTGAGAAAATCAAACAAGTGAGCTGAGTTGTAGTGAAAGGGGTAGACGCAAAGATTTGGATTGAAGAGGGAGTTCTGAGCCAAAGAGTACATGGTAGAGAGGCAGCTTAAGCATCAGAAAGGTAGTGCAAAGGCCTACGCAGCGCAGGAGGGGCACATGCAGAGTTGACACAGGCCAGGAGGGCCTCTTGCAATGGAAATGCAGAGCATTCGTAAGAAGTCCAAGATTTTGCTGCAGAAGCGAGGTTTTGAGCCGGGAGGGCTGAACAACAGTCTTCCTCCAGCAAATCAATCCAGTAGAAGGGGTGATGCAGTCATCTGAAGGCAAGATACTGGCCCACATAGTGATTGCGTAGGGACTTCGCAATATCTATAGGGAGGATCCAGGTCGCTCATTGGATTAGTTGTGACTTGGGGAACGAGGTAAACCCTCATATTTATTTCTTGCTGTAGCGGCAAAGGAATCAAAGTCAAGAAGGAGGAAGAGTAGGATGCAACTATTGCATCAGTGGGAAAACAAGGGAAGCAAAAGAGGAAAAATAAAGACATATCCAAAGTCAGATGCTTCAGATGTGGGTAACTGGGACATTTTGCCACTCAGTGCCCTCAAAAAAAGGTCAAGGAAGAGAAGTCTGAATCAAAGGTTGCTCCAGCAAAAGCTGACAAGGAGGATGATGATGAGGATTGTTCCATGAGTGCTCATGCACCTCTAGGAAAGAGGTGGGGCGATATTGAGTTGTATTTGGGAGGACTACACCGAAAAGGTCAAGATCCTTGAGGTGCCCAAACTCTTGGATCACATACGGCTACGAGAGCCCTTAATGACAGTAGCAGAATGATGAGAGCCAGTTAGTGCGAGGGATGATGGAGCGACAGTGGCAGAGCTAGAGTGCCAAAGTCTGAAGCAGCGTAGTAGAGTGTTGAGCAGTGTGGGAGGCACAAAGAAAATACACCAGCGATACAGTATCATTAAAGGGTCAGCGCAGGTTAGCAACAGAGGTAGCTTCAGCATCACAGGGTATCTAGACAGACCAGCATGTCATCTTTTGGGTAGATTTTTCAGTTTCTTACTTCTCAGCAACTGAGTTGCAGTGCAGTAGTTAGCAGTGGCAGTGGTAGTGTCATAGGCAGCAGTACAGGCTATAGTAGTGCAGTGGATGAAGGGCAGTCGGTCGAGCATCAGCAGCACAGAGGATTGATGCCATGGATCAGTGTGCTACTTCTGTTGGGAAGTATTGCTAGAGCACATTCCTCGCTAAGAGGGAGTGTTGATTTGGGGTAGCATCGAATGTGCTCTAGTTTCAAGATTTCGTGGAGGGGCTAGAACACATGAGATATCCAAGACCCAGAAATCGTTTGGTGAAATTCCACCATAATTGTGTTTTATTAAAATAATTAATATTTTTAATGGGGTTCCTAAGTGTAAACTTTGGAAAAAAAAAATATTAATGGGTATTAATGAAAATATGGGTGAGAAGCTTCTAAGTGACGAAGATCAAGTCTAATTTAATCGTAGCCGTTGATTAGGGACTTAATCTTGGTCATTGATTCATCAACAAGAAAAGTATAAGAGGAGGCTTGAGGGTCAGTTGGAGATACACCAAGTTGATCAGTCAGTTCGATTTTTCTGGGGCTTGGTTTGCTAAGAAAATCAAACAAGTGATCTAAGTTGTAGTGAGAGGGGAAGAAGCAAAGATTTGGATTAGAGAGGAAGTTTCAAGCCAAAGAGTATGTGGCAGAGAGGCAACCTGAGCATCAAAAAGGCAGCGCAGAGGCCTACGTAGCCCAGGAGGGGCTCACGCAGAGCTGACGCAAGCCAGAAGCGTCTCTTGTAATGGCAGTGCAGAGCATTCGTAAGAAGTCTAAGGTTTTGCTAGAGAAACGAGGTTCTGAGCTGGGAGGGCTGAACAACATTCTTCCTCTAGCAAATTGATCCAGCAGAATGGGCGATGCAATCTTCTGAAGGCAAGACGCTGGCCCATGCAGTGATTGCATAGGGACTTCACAATATCTGCTGGGAGGAGCCAGATCGCTCATTGGATCAACTGTGACTTGGGGAACGAGGCAAACCCTCGTATGTATTTCTTGCTTCCACGATTTCTCTATAAAGGTTAGCCGGTGTGAGAGGCAACCTGTTGTACTCAGATTCTGATTGCTTAATAATACAAACCCTTTATCTGTTGCACCAATTTTCCCACATTGGGTTTTTCAGGGACATGTCCAAAAATAACGGCATCCCTTGTTTGTTTGTCTCATCTATTGTTTCAGTTTATGATTTGTATGTCAGTGTAGTCTGCAGTAGTGTTTTCATCACTATTTATAAATTAAATAACTTGTTGAGTGAAATAACAAGTAGGAGATGCTCAACCAGTGACTGCAGTAGGATTTCTATTTATAAAAGTTCAGAAATTTTCACAGTACATACACATTAGCACATGGGAAAAATCCTAGCATGAGCTCTACCACACTCATTATGGCCATCACCTGGTTCCTAAGCACATGTTTCTCTTCATATTATGAGAAGAAACCCTTGCATTTCCCAACCCCTAGTGGGCAATGAGCTGCCTCACGATTAAGGGGGTAACAATTGTTATACATCATTCAAAGAAAGCTCTGACCCTTTGATCTACGAAAAATAATACAAATAAAAATGGAGAAAAAGTAAAAGTCACACAAGAGGGGTGGAAAAACAAAGACCAAGTTGGTAACTCATGCATCCACGATTGGTCCCTTCCCACATCAATAAACTCAGAATGAGGATCCCATCATAGTTGGTCCCTTTGACCATGGTACTTTACCATAAATTGTTCTCCGCTCTGTTCCATCATTATTCACATGACACCTATTAATTGGCGGGTGGACCAAGGATATGTCGTGTATTAGCTTTTTAGCCTCAGACAAGTGTTCTAGTCTTGAATTTGGTTAGAGAGGCTACGGAACACAAGAGCTCCAAAACCCAGAAAATGTTTCAAGAGAAAAGACCGAGAGATGGCTCAATTAAGTTAATCAATAATTAAATATTTTCCAAGTCTAACTTAAGAAAAGTGATTAATTAACAACAATTAATTGAGAAAGGTGGGAATTGTCTAGAAAATCACATGGATCGACTCAGAGATTATCTTAGCCATTGATGGAGATTTAATCGAGGCCGTTGGAGATCCAACGAGAGATTATAAGACTAGGTTGATGGGGTTGAGGAGGAACACACTAGAGTAGCGAGTTTCCTTAGTAGAACGAGCTACCCAGTTGCAGAGTTCGAGCAGGGAGAAGAGTTTGAGCCAGAAGGAAGCAGAAATGAGAGGGAGATCAGTAGCAAAATTCCGGAGGAGTTTTCCATTGTCAGAAGAGTCAGCCAAGGGAAATCGAAGTTATCCACAAGAGGTTGCACGGGGGCTTAAGTAGAGCGTCAGAGAGGCAATTTGATTTGGCAAACAGAGAGGTCAATTTAGGTTTCGTAGGCTGAGATAATTTTCTAGAGGGCTAAAGAGTCACTTCCAGAGGCAGCAACAAGTAGGATGCCATCATCAGAGGAATATTCCGAGAAGTGTGAGTTTGGCTTGTGCAGAGGCATCACAGAGGCCTACACAAGGGTTTTCAAGAGCCAATTTTTGTGGCTCGTTTGTTGTAGGATTTCTTGTGGAGGAGGGGAAATTCCCTCAATAATTTTGCCAGTATTTCTCTCAAAGAGGATTTCCAGTTTGGTATCCATTTTATTGTACTTAGATTTGTTGCTGAAGAATTAATAATAAAACCCCCAACTGCTACACTAATTTTCTTGTATTGGGTTTTTCCAGGGACATTTGTCCAAAAACACTGGTGTCAATTTTATTGCGTGTGCGCATTATTTTCTCAGATCCTACTTTTTATTCCACGATACTTTTTATGGTGAAGAAATAACAGTGTGAATTCTTCTTTTTTGTTGTAGCAAATAAATTGCTTAATAATTAACTAGTTAGAAGAATAATTTCTAGTTGTTGCATTTCAAGGAATTTTCACATGGTGTGAGAGTGAGTTTGACAGATTAGAGGCTCAGAGGGAGAAATTTCCCAGTTCATAGGGAGTTTGAGCGAATTCCTTCTAGATTTGTGTAGAGGTCCAACCATGCAGTGTGAATTGTTACGTAGAAGTTTTATTTTCAACTCCAGGTGGAAGAAAAAGTCTTAACTACCCAGAAGAAGTTCCAATAGGCAGTGGTAGCGCTCAAAAGCAATTCTGGTAGGCAGATCAGATAGTTCATTGAGTAGATTTGGGTGTAGTGATATTTCAACAAGATTTGTAGTAGTAGATCAACGTCAGGAGGAAGAGAAATTGCACACACAGAAGGAGGAATTTCCACATTTTCCCTAAAGGAAATTTGTGATTTCTAGTTGCAGTGGACAACATGAAGATCTATGCATTCCAGGAGGGAATGCGATTAGCAGTGTAGGCAGCCGAGCAGGAAAAGGAGGAGAATCCTATTTATTTCTCTGATTTTATTTTTGCAAAAATGGACTCAACAAGAATTCAAGATTAGGATAGGCTAGAGGGGCCATCAAATTAATGTATTTGGAAAGCAAGAATGTCTTTCTGCTAGATGAGCATGGTTTGAAGATGTATGCAAAAAGAGTTATTTACATACCAACAAATCCTAATCAGCTGATGATATACAATAAGGAGATGGCCAAGGTGAAGAGATTGCTTCTTGATAGTGTAAGGATCATCTATTGTCACACTTAGCGACCAAGAATACGACCAAAGAAATGTGGGATGCTATCGCCATGCTATATCAGAATCCTTCCAAGAAATGGAAGATGTACTTGAAGGAGAAGTTGAGGACCACCAGGATGAATAAGGGTGAAGGGGTCACTCCTTATCTCACTAGAATTCATAATATCTGAGATGAGATTGCAACAGTTGGAGATGCACCTCAAGAGAGTGAGCTAGTGCATATAGCCAGTAATGGATTCACACCAGAATGGTCAAATTTCTTCCAAGGTATTACTAGACGAGATCATCTCCCTAGTTGAGATCGATTATGGTCTGATTCCACAAATGAAGAAATGAGGCTCGCTCTAGTTGAGAGCGACATTAGCAACAACAATAGCATAGGATCAAAGAGTGTGAATGAGGAGGAAAATTTAGCTCTTGCATCAAAGGGGAAGGCAATGAAAGGTCCCAATGAGGGACAAGGCTCATAGGGAGGAGAGAAGAAGAAGATGGATTTGATGAAGATCACATGCTTCAGATGTCGTGAGCTTGGTCACTACAATACCCAATGTCTGAAGAGGAAGAAAGATAAGAAGGAGAAGCAGGAGTAGGCAACAGCTTTAGCAAAGATAAACAATTTTTCTTCTAGACTAGAGGATGAATTCTCTTTGTATGTGACTATAGCTCCAGGACAGAGGTGGGGAGACATTGAGCTCTAGTTTCCAAAGTTGTAGAGATTTGGGCAGGGTCCAAGGAGGACTACATCAGACAGGTGTTTCCTCTTGGATAATTAAGCTTGTAACAGGGGCCCACCATATTCAATAGTAGTTGGATCAGTGTCATATGGCACAGTCAGATCTTGAGGGATGGTTGCAAAGCTAGTTGCAGTCAGTTATTGAGGGGCATAGAACCAGTCATGGTACAAACAATTAATCAATGGACAGTTGCAGAGGCTAGTAACACTCAGAACCTCAGGAGATAGTTGTGATCCATAAACATAGTTGATTCAAAGTTTAGTTCTCAGTTACAGCAACAACATGAGACCAGTCGCACCGTAGTGCAGAGTTGGCAGAAGTACAGGTTGTATAGTGCAGTGTCAGTAGCAACGAAGATGCAAGGTGGTTCAGCTCCAAAGTGATAGATGAATCAGGGTTGCGCAATAGCTAGGTGGGCAGTGGTAAGTTGTCACAATTTTCATACATCAACAATGTGTATGGGAGGATGTTATGAGATAGAGAGTGATGGAGAGAAAACCTTCTTTGCTAAGAGGGAGTGTTAGTTTTGTAGCATCAGAGACAGGTGTTATAGTCTTGACTTGGGTCAAAAGCTAAGAAATACAAGAGCTCCAAAACCCAAAAAATTTGCAAGAGAAAACACCTAGTGATGGCTTAATTAAGATAATTCATCAATAATTAAATGTTTCCTAAGTCTAGCTTAGGAAAAGTGATTAATTAACATCAATTAATTGAGAAAGGTGAGAATTCTTTAGAAACTCACATGGATCAACTCAAAGATGATCTCAGTTGTTGATGGGGATTTAATTATAGTTGGTGGTGATCCAACGAGAGATTATAAGAGAAGGTCGATGGGGTTGAGGAGGAACACACTAGAGTAGCAAGTTTCCTTGGAAGATTGAGCTACCCAGTTGCAAAGTTTGAACAAGGAGAAGAGTTTGAACTAGAAGGAAGAAAAGGTGAGAGGGAGATCAATAGCATGATTTCAAAGGATTTTTCCAGTGTTAGAAGAGTCAGCTGAGGGAGGTCAAAGTTATCCGCAAGAGGTTGTGCGGGTGCTTGTGAAGAGCCTCACAGAGGCAATACGATTTAGCCAATAGAGAGGTTGATTAAGGTTCTAGTGGATAGGTTAAATTTCCAGAGAGATGGAGAATCACTTCCAGAGGTATCGACAAGAAGGACATCATCATCAAAGGCAAATTTTGGGCAGTGTGAGTATGGCCTGCGTAGAAGACTGTGTAAGGGTTTTTTGAAGCTAGTTTTTGTGGCTCGTTTGTTGCAGGATTGCTTGTGGAGGAGGGGAAAATTCCCTCAATAATTTTTCCAGTATTTCTCTCAAAAAGGATTTCCAGTTTGGCATCCATTTTATTGTAATCAGATTTGTTGATGAAGAATTAATAATAAAACCCTCATATGTTGCACCATTTTTCTGTTAGGGTCCCATCCTAACCCCCTTATTCATGTAGTAGGATCGAGTCATAGTTATAGTTAAGTAAGGAGTCAATAAATCCCATATT
Source organism: Pinus tabuliformis (assembly GCA_031772625.1). NCBI lineage: Eukaryota > Viridiplantae > Streptophyta > Pinopsida > Pinales > Pinaceae > Pinus > Pinus tabuliformis. Next base: position 968,411,652 of record CM062806.1, on the reverse strand, counting down.
AATAATTGTAAGTGGTTAACCCGCAATTAATGACAGGACCACAGTTAGTTGCAAATGGGCCATGGTATTAGATAGATGGTATTAATAAGAACCATGGTATTGATCCATGGTATTGCATGTATGAGTCATATATAAAGGATAGAGACTCCCTGCTAGGAGCAGCGTGTCTTATTTTGTAATCGAGCTCTGCTCTATTGGAGGTTGCCCCCTCAAAGAGGCAAGTGAACATTGCTTTCTGAATAATAAAATACTTGTTGTTGTTTCTCACTATTCTATGTTCTGGGTATATTTCTTCGCATATTCTGTATTCCGGTATCGTCTTGCAGATTAAGAGCATAACAAGTGGTATCATAACTCTTTCCAGGGCTGGTGGGATCTCCATTTCTTAGCAATTTTGTTTTGGCTAGAGACGTGTTCCGGCGTCTTTAAACCACGGGATCTGTCATTGAGCGCATAAACCTGTGGATTTGGGGAGGCATGCACGCAGGAAATACAAGAGGTGGTCACGCTTGTTGGACTCCCTTGTAACCCCAGTGGGTACCCCTTCGAGTAGTAGCGCATTAGACAGAACCGCGCACGGACTATCTTCCAAGTACCCTCTGGTTATATCGGAAGCCCCCTAGCTCCTTTGAAACCTCGCCACAGATAAACTGTCGACCGTCTTGCTGCTATAGTACACCGAGAACAACACTTGGAGAGATTACTCACCCATACAATAGGGTAGTCGGGTTGTACGGCTAAGGGTACGGTTGATCCTCCTTAGTTAGAGCCCTGAAACATTAGGCCGAGTACTACTGTAAGATCCTTATGTATATTGCGATCTGTAGCACCTGACACTCCTCGAGACCATAGTTCCCTTTTCTATCTTGGGATCACGCATAATCTCTGCCAGATCAGATCTCGCAAGTGGGGTTGCAGTAGCAGCAGACATCAGTCCCGCAGTTCCGAGTTAGCAGACCAGCCTTTCTGATCCATCAGATCCGCAGCAGCAGTCGGTGCCGCCGCTCAGAGCTATCCGATCAGCCATTCAGATCTCTCAGATCCACCAGATCTGAGTAGTTGTGTGGGGTTCCTATACCGGGGTGTGATTTTTGCAGGACTTTTGGTAGCATTGACATTTTGGGGATTCGGCTACTGTAGTATTCCTAAGAAAGGAGTAAAACTCCGTTAGGAGTTTTCAGGCAAAAAAAAGAGACCCCCCGGGGCGCTTATTGGTGATCTAGCCCATAAGAATCAGGATGACGAGCTGAGCAAGGTGGTACCATTCAATTGTCAGTGAAAAAAAATTTCGGGCGGTCCCAAATTTCAAGTACATAGGATCGGTGCATGGTAGAAACTAGAGCTCAAACTATGGCCAATGAGAAGATCGACAAACTTGAACAATCCTTGCAATCCATCCAATCTCAGCTTGACAGACTAACTAACACACTCTTTAAAGGCAAGGAGGAAGCCTGCGAGGAGGTGTATATTGGCAATGGACATAGTGAGGGTGAGTCTAGCCACTCTCTTCACCTCTGGGGCATCCACCAACAATCTCGTCCGCGACCTCCCAAGTTGGATATGCATAAATTTGATGGTACTCACCCGGCCGCATGGATAGCACAAATGGAGCAGTATTTCAATCTGAATAACATCTTAGATAATGAGACTCAGCTTATGGTGGGGAGCATGTACTTGGACAATGCAAGATGGCAATGGTGGGAATGGAATCAACGTTGCAATGGAAGTTTTCTGACTTGGTGTCATCTGCAGAAATGGCCGAAAGAAGAAAACATGGATTATGTTACTACTATGATGAAAAATACTCCCCAGGTCATAAATGCAAGGAGCCTAAATTTTTTCAATTTGATGCCACTGATTACAACTCATCGGAGGAAGCCCCACCACTTCAGGAACCGGAGGAGGTATAAGAAGACAACCAGAAGGACAATGTCCCTGACGAACCAGTTATTTCGCTGCATGTTTTGGCAGGGATTTCTTCAACTCAAACTCTCAAAATCAGAGGTTTTATTAAACATCGCCCAATAGTAGTCTTGATTGATAGTGGAAGTACACATAATTTCATCCATCAAAAAGTCGCAGAAGCAGTGCATTGTTTTGTACGAGCAGTTTCTAACTTCCAAGTCCAAATTGCGGATGGGGGAACAATGAAATGTGAAGGCCGCTGTGAAAATGTCAAACTTCAAATGGGGGATTATCAGTTGAAGACCCACATGTTTGCCATACACATGGGGGGGTGCGACATTGTCCTTGGTGTTGAATGGCTTCGCACTCTTGGGCCAATCACAATGGATTTTCAGGAGTTATATATGAGCTTTAAGCAGAACAACTCCACATATACCCTCTGTGGACTCCACGCAGGAGCTCCCTCTATCATCAGCTCACATAGAATGGAAAAATTGCTAAAAAAGGGCCATCATGGAGTTATCGCTCAATTTAATGCCATATAGGCTGTCAAACCCAATTCTCTACCAATTCATCCTGAGATGCAACAAATTTTAGATAACCATCTGCCAGTATTTGACAAGCCTCATGAGCTTCCACCCTCGCGAGGGGAACATGATCATAGCATCACCTTGGTTCCAAGGGCCCAACCACCAAATGTGCGCCCATACAGATATCCATTCACCCAAAAGAATGAAATAGAAAAAATAATCAAGGAACTTTTGGAAACAGGTGTCATTCGTCCCAGCATTAGTCCTTATTCATCATCGGTGGTCATGGTGCTTGAGAAAGATGGGGAATGGCGGATATGTCCAGACTTCAGGGCCCTCAATAAGTTGACAGTCAAAGATAAATTTCCCATCCCGGTTGTCGATGATTTGTTGGATGAACTCAATGGGGCTCAATTCTTCACTAAGTTGGATCTTCGCTCAGGCTACCACCAAATTCGCATGAAGGAAGTTGACATTCCAAAGACTGCTTTCAGAACTCACGAAGGCCATTATGAGTTCCTGGTCATGCCATTCGGTCTTTGTAATGCCACATCTACTTTTCAGAGCCTTATGAACCACCTTCTCAAACCATATCTCAGGAAATTTGTCCTTGTCTTCTTCGATGACATCCTCATCTATAGCTGCACTTGGGCCGCACATCTTTAGCATGTAGATCTGCTCTTACAACTGCTCCGCAAGCATAAATTATTTGTTAATATGTCCAAATGTTCTTTTGGCATGAAAGAAGTTGAGTATTTGGGCCACATTGTGGGGCGAGAAGGTGTCAAGGTGGACCCCAAAAAGATCCAGGCAATGCAAGTACCGAACTAGGTGCATAATTGAAAGTACCAAACTAGGTGCAGAACCAAAAGTATCGAACTGGGTGTAGAGCAGAAAGTATCGAACTGGGTGTAAAGCAGAAAGTATCGAACTGGGTGCAAAAATGAAAGTACCGAACTGGGTGCAAAACTGAAAGTATTGAATTGTGGTACCGAACTTGGTGCAGAAGTGTAGTACCGAACTAGGTGCAGAATAGGCCAAAGGTGCAGAACTGTTGATACTTTGACTTTGACCAGATTTGACTATTGGCTAATATTTTGGTCTTTGGTTGGTTATTCTCTTAGAGAAGTCAAAATTTGACTTGAATTATTATTTGTGGATTTTTTGTTCATTGTACTCTCTATTGAACATTTTATGACAATCTAATAGAAGAAGAATTTCAAAGGGTTTTCCCCATAGTGGGCTTTTCCCTAGATTCTGACCAATCCTAGTTCCTAGGTCCCTTATATTGGCCCCTTGCATCATTGACGAACCCATTATTGTCCCAACTCCTAGTGGGCGATGAACTGCCCAACCTTAAGGGAGGTATTCATTGCTATATCATTCACATCATGCTCCCATCCCCTAGAGCCCGAGCAGTTATAAAAGAAAAATCAATAAAAAGGAAAAAGGTATATGAAGAAGGGTGGAAAAACAAAGGCCGAGGTAACTCATGTACTATGGTTTCTCCTTCTTACATATAAACACCTAAGTGTGGGATCTCCTCATCATAGCTACCCTTGTACCATGGCATGTATCTTGGAACCTTTCCCTAATGCCCCACTCTATTCCATCATTATATCACATGACACCTACCACAGGATGGATGTACCATGGACCTTTCATTCCCTTAGAGGTTGAAAGCACCTAATAGGGTCCTTGATTACCCTCCTTCTTAAGTTAGAGATACCTGTACACTCTAAAGCGCATTATGGAAGGGCATGCTACTATGAAGTGCCCACTTGGTTCCATGATTTGTAAGATCATTTTCTCAATTACACTAATGATTTGTTGTACTGAAAGGTGAGGAGACACATTGGATCTTACACATGATTGTAGGTAGGTTTTCATCTTGGTGTTTGGTCTCCTATACAGGGTCCAAGCCCTCCAGAGGTTCATATTGGCATTTTTAGGATGTGCGTTGAGAGCCATAAGCCTCCACTACCGCGGAGAGAAGATAACCATGCCATGGTATCCTTCACCACCATTCATTGCTCGCTCGTTTCCCACTTATTTGATGATGATGATGAACCTGGACCACCTTTCTCAACCAACTCCACACTTGCACCACACACTTGGCAGTTGATCCAAGACCCAGTTAGGGTTGTGTCTTACCATGGGATATATACGGAGGGCTTGCATCATCCTTTCAACCATTGCATATGGGATACATGCTTGTTCAATTCAGTTAGAGACCCATGAGGATGTGTTTGTTCCCCCACAACCACTTGGGAGCACCACAGGCAATTTACTTGGAGATCAAGGGCCCATCCCCTTCATCACTATTTTTGGAGCCCTTCCATTCATTTGGGCACATATTAGACTTCACTAGGCCTTCCAACGGCCCTCCTAGTTATCGTATTATCACTGTGGCCCTCTTGAGAGGCTTATTTTTCATACTATGGGGCTATTTGGTGGGCTTTTCACTAAAAGTGTTGTTATTTTGCACATTATTTTACTTTAGGGGAATTGTTAGTCTAAAATAGGCTATTCAAATCCCTTAGAGGATTGTATAAATAGAAGAGAAGACATTCTCTCCTATTCATCATCACTTGGATTTGGGATATATATTTCTAAATATTTCAGACCTGCAATTTGTGGATTGCTTTAGATGATTAAATGCATTTTGATGTGTGGAATATTTTTGTTATCTCTCTTGGAGCTTCTATTTGGAAAGTTTATGGATGGATATACTCTTTTTGTCATGTAAGTGTTATTTTCATGTGAATTTCATAATGTTTCATGTCTAATGTATGGAACGCTATGTCACAATTTTACTTGCGCCCTAAAAACTAATGAAAAATTATGAAACACTTGTAATGTTGGCTTGTTTTAGTCTCAACTTGGGTCAAAGAGGCTAAGAAACACAAGAGCTCCAAAACCCATAAAATTTTCAAGAGAAAACACCTAGAGATGGCTCAATTAAGATAATTAATTAATAAATAAATGTTTCCTAAGTCTAACTTAGGAAAAGTGATTAATTGACATCAATTAATTGAGAAAGGTGAGAATTCTTTAGAAACTCACATGGATCAACTCAAAGATGATCTTAGTTGTTGATGGGGATTTAATTATAGTCGATGGTGATCCAACAGGAGATTATAAGAGAAGGTCGATGGGGTTGAGGAGGAACACACCAGAGTAACAAGTTTCTTTGGAAGATTGAGCTACCCAGTTGCAGAGTTTGAATAAGGAGAAGAGTTTAAATTAGAAGGAAGAAAAGGTGAGAGGGAGATCAATAGCAAGATTTCAGAGGATTTTCCCAGTGTTAGAAGAGTCAGCTGAGGGAGGTCGAAGTTATCCGCAGGAGGTTGCGCGGATACTTGTGAAAATCCTCAGAGAGGCAATACGATTTAGCCAACAGAGAGGTCGATTAAGGTTCTAGTGGATAGGTTAATTTTCCAAAGGGATGGAGAATCACTTCCAGAGGTAGCTACAGGAAGGACATCATCATCAAAGACAAATTTCGGGCAGTGTGAGTATGGACTGCGTAGAAGACTGTGTAAGGGTTTTCTGAAGCTAGTTTTTGTGGCTCGTTTGTTGCAGGATTGCTTGTGGAGGAGGGGAAAATTCCCTCAATAATTTTTCCAGTGTTTCTCTCAAAGAGGATTTCCAGTTTGGCACCCATTTTATTGTACACAGATTTGTTAATGAAGAATTAATAATAAAACCCTCATATGTTGCACCATTTTTCCCACATTGGGTTTTTCCAGGGACATTTGTCCAAAAACACTGGAGTCAATTTTATTGTGTGTGCATTATTTTCTCAATTCCTATTTTTGATTGCACAATATTTTCTATTGCGAAGAAATAACAATGTGAATTATTCATTGTTTTCCATAGAAAATAAATTGCTTAATAATTAACCAGATAGAAGAATAATCTCCAATTGTTTCATTTCAAGGAATTTTCATAGGGTGATCTATTAGCCACTCCTAGTTAGGTACGTAACACCATTGCGAGTTCAAAGCCTTAATTTTGGAAGGGAAGCTTTATTTTAAGTGTCAAATTTTCCATTACTTCCAATCTTGGTTCACTTAGATGCAAAAATGATTAAATGTACCTAATGATGTAGTTATTGGCACTGGATATTGTGCATAATTGTTAGGTTGTTCCACTGTCATGGCTTGGGAAACTTAACTCGGGGAGTGTTGAGAGTCGTGGGTCTCCGAGCTGTACGAAACTGGGTGAAGAACCGAAAGTTTCTAGCAAAAGCACCGAACTAGGTGCAGAATCGAAAGTACCAAACTAGGTGCAAAACCGAAAGTATCAAACTGGGTGCAAAACCAAAAGTATCGAACTAGGTGTAGAGCAGAAAGTATCGAACTGGGTGCAAAACTGAAAGTACCGAACTAGGTGCAAAACTGAAAGTATTGAATTTTGGTACCGAACTTGGTGCAGAAGTGTAGTATCGAACTAGGTGCAGAATAGGTCGAAGGTGCAGAACTGTTGATACTTTGACTTTGACAAGATTTGACTATTGGCTAATATTTTGGTCTTTGGTTGGTTGTTCTATTGGATAAGTCAAAATTTGATTTGAATTATTATTAGTGGATTTTGGTTCATTGTACTCTCTATTAAACATTTTATGACAATCTAATAGAAGAAGAATTTCAAAGGGTTTTCCCCATAGTGGGCTTTTCCCTAGATTCCGACCAATCCTACTTCCCAAGTCCGTTATATTGGTCCCTTGCATCATTGAGGAACCCATTATTGTCCCAACTCCTTGTGGGCGATGAACTGCCCAACCTTAAGGGAGGTATTCATTGCTATATCATTCACATCATGCTCCCATCCCCTGGAGCCTGAGCAGTTATAAAAGAAAAATCAATAAAAAGGAAAAAGGTATATGAAGAAGGGTGGAAAAACAAAGGCTGAGGTAACTCATGTACTGTGGTTTCTCCTTCCTACATATAAACATCTAAGTGTGGGATTTACTCATCATAGCTACCCTTGTACCATGGCATGTGGCTTGGAGCCTTTCCCTGATGCCCCACTCTATTCCATCATTATATCACATGACACCTACCACATGACGGATGTACCATGGACCTTTCATTCCCTTAGAGGTCGAAAGCACCTAATAGGGTCCTTGATTACCCTCCTTAACTTAGAGACACCTGTACACTCTAAAGCACATTATGGAAGGGCATGCTACTATGAAGTGCCCACTTGGTTCCATGATTTGTAAGCTCATTTTCTCAATTACACTAATGATTTGTTGTACTGAAAGGTGAGGAGACACATTGGATCTTATACATGATTGTAGGTAGGTCTTCATCTTGGGGTTTGGTCTCCCTATACAGGGTCCAAGCCCTCCAAAGGTTCATATTGGCATTTGTAGGATGTGCATTTAGAGCCATAGGCCTCCACTACAACAGAGAGCAGCTAACCATGCCATGGAATCCTTCACCACCATTCATTGCTCGCTCGTTTCCCACTTATTTGATGATGATGATGCACCTGGACCACCTTTTTCAACCGACTCCACACTTGCACCACACACTTGGCAGTTGATCCAGGACCCAGTTAGGGTTGTGTCTTACCATGGGAGATATACGAAGGGGTTGCATCATCCTTCCAACCCTTGCATATGGGATACATGCTTGTTCGATTCAGTTAGAGACCCATGAGGATGTGTTTGTTCCCCCACAACCACTTGGGAGCACCACAGGCCCTTTACTTGGAGATCAAGGGCCCATCCCCTTCATCATTATTTTTGGAGCCCTTTCATTCATTTGGGCACATATTAGACTTCACTAGGCCTTCCAACGACCCTCCTAGTTATGGTATTATCATTGCGACCTTCTTGAGAGGCTTATTTTTTATACTATGGGGCTATTTGGTGGGATTTTCACTAAAAGTGTTTTTATTTTGCACATTATTTTACTTTAGGGGAATTATTAGTCTAAAATAGGCTATTCAAATCCCTTAGAGGATTGTATAAATAGAAGAGAAGACATTCTCTCTTATTCATCATCACTTGGATTTGGGATATATATTTCTAAATATTTTAGACCTACAATTTGTGGATTGATTTAGATGATTAAATGCATTTTGATGTGTGGAATATTTTTGTTATCTCTCTTGGAGCTTCTATTTGGAAAGTTTATGGATGGATATACTCTTTTTGTCATGTAAGTGTTATTTTCATGTGAATTTCATAATGTTTCATGTCCACTGTATGGAACACTATGTCACAATTTTACTGGTGCCCTAAAAAATAATGCAAAATTATGAAACACTTGTAATCTTGGCTTGTTCTAGTCTCGACTTGGGTCAAAGAGGCTAAGAAACACAAGAGCTCCAAAACCCAGAAAATTTTCAAGAGAAAACACCTAGAGATGGCTCAATTAAGATAATTAATCAATAATTAAATGTTTCCTAAGTCTAACTTAGGAAAAGTGATTAATTAACATCAATTAATTGAGAAAGGTGAGAATTCTTTAGAAACTCACATGGATCAACTCAAAGATGATCTTAGTTGTTGATGGGGATTTAATTATAGTCGGTGGTGATCCAATGGGAGATTATAAGAGAAGGTCGATGGGGTTGAGGAGGAACACACCAGAGTAGTGAGTTTCCTTGGAAGATTGAGCTACCCAATTGCAGAGTTTGAACAAGGAGAAGAGTTTGAACTAGAAGGAAGAAAAGGTGAGAGGGAGATCAATAGCATGATTTCAGAGGATTTTTCCAGTGTTAGAAGAGTCAGCTAAGGGAGGTCGAAGTTATCAGCAGGAGGTTGCGTGGGTACTTGTGAAGAGCCTCAAAGAGGCAATACGATTTAGCCAACAGAGAGGTCGATTAAGGTTCTGGTGGATAGGTTAATTTTCCAGAGGGATGGAGAATCACTTCCAGAGGCAGCGACAGGCAGGACATCATCATCAAAGGCAAATTTCGGGCAGTGTGAGTATGGCCTGCGTAGAAGAGTGTGTAAGGGTTTTCTGAAGCTAGTTTTTGTGGCTCGTTTGTTGCAGGATTGCTCGTGGAGGAGGGGAAATTCCCTCAATAATTTTTCCAGTATTTCTCTCAAAGAGGATTTGTAGTTTGGCATCCATTTTGTTGTACTCAGATTTGTTGATGAAGAATTAATAATAAAACCCTCATATGTTGCACCATTTTTCCCACATTGGGCTTTTTCAGGGACATTTGTCCAAAAACACTGGTGTCAATTTTATTGTGTGTGCATTATTTTCTCAGTTCCTATTTTTGATTGCACAATATTTTTTATTGTGAAGAAATAACAGTGTGAATTATTCATTGTTTTCCATAGCAAATAAATTGCTTAATAATTAACCAAATAGAAGAATAATCTCCAGTTGTTTCATTTCAAGGAACTTTCATAGGGTGATCTATTATCTACCCCTAGTTAGGGACGTAACACCATTGCAAGTTCAAAGCCTTAACTTTGGAAGGGAAGCCTTCTTTGAAGTGTCAAATTTCCTATTACTTCCAATCTTGGTTCACTTAGATGCAAAAGTGATTAAATGTACCTAATGATGTAGTTATTAGCACTGGATATTGTGCATAATTGCTAGGTGGTTCCACTGCCATGGCTTGGGAAACTTAACTAGGGGAGTGTTAAGAGTCGTGGGTCTCCGAGCTGTACGGAACTAGGTGAAGAACCAAAAATTTCTAGTGAAAGTACCAAACTAGGTGCAGAATCGAAAGTACCAAACTAGGTGCAGAACCGAAAGTATCAAACTGGGTGCAAAACCAAAAGTATCGAACTGGCTGTAGAGCAGAAAGTATCGAACTGGGTGCAAAACTGAAAATTACCGAACTGGGTGCAAAACTGAAAGTATTGAATTGTGGTACCGAACTTGGTGCAAAAGTGTAGTACCAAACTAGGTGCAGAATAGGCCAAAGGTGCAAAACTGTTGATACTTTGACTTTGACCAGATTTGACCATTGGCTAATATTTTGGTCTTTGGTTGGTTGTTCTCTTGGATAAGTCAAAATTTGACTTGAATTATTATTTTTGGATTTTGGTTCATTGTACTCTCTATTGAACATTTTATGACAATCTAATAGAAGAAGAATTTCAAAGGGTTTTCCCCACAGTGGGCTTTTCCCTAGATTCCGACCAATCCTAGTTCCTAGGTCCCTTATATTGGTCCCTTGCATCATTGAGGAACCCATTATTGTCCCAACTCGTGGTGGGCAGTGAACTGCCCAACCTTAAGGGAGGTATTCATTGCTATATCATTCACATCATGCTCTCATCCCCTGGAGCCCGAGCAGTTATAAAAGAAAAATCAATAAAAAGGAAAAAGGTATATGAAGAAGGGTGGAAAAACAAAGGCTGAGGTAACTCACGTACTGTGATTTCTCCTTCCTACATATAAACACCCAAGTGTGGGATTTCCTCATCATAGGTACCCTTGTACCATGGCATGTGGCTTGGAGCCTTTCCCTGATGCCCCACTCTATTCTATCATTATATCACATGACACCTGCCACATGACGGATGTACCATGGACCTTTCATTCCCTTAGAGGTTGAAAGCACCTAATAGGGTCCTTGATTACCCTCCTTCTTAACTTAGAGACACCTGTACACTCTAAAGCGCATTATGGAAGGGCATGCTACTATGAAGTGCCCACTTGGTTCCATGATTTGTAAGATAATTTTCTCAATTACACTAATGATTTGTTGTACTGAAAGGTGGGGAGACACATTGGATCTTACACATGATTGTAGGTAGGTCTTCATCTTGGGGTTTGGTCTCCCTATATAGGGTCCAAACCCTCCAGAGGTTCATATTGGCATTTGTAGGATGTGAGTTGAGAGCCATAGGCCTCCACTACAGCAGAGAGCAGATAACCATGCCATGGAATCCTTCACCACCATTCATTGCTCGCTCGTTTCCCACTTATTTGATGATGATGATGCACCTGGACCACCTTTCTCAACCGACTCCACACTTGAACCACACACTTGGCAGTTGATCCAAAACCTAGTTAGTGTTGTGTCTTACCATGGGATATATACAGAGGGCTTGCATCATCCTTCCAACCCTTGCATATGGGATACATGCTTGTTCAATTCAGTTAGAGACCCATGAGGATGTGTTTGTTCCCCCACAAACACTTGGGAGCACCACAGGCCATTTACTTGGAGATCAAGGGCCCATCCCCTTCATCACTATTTTTGGAGCCCTTCCATTCATTTGGGCACATATTAGACTTCACTAGGCCTTCCAACGACCCTCCTAGTTATCATATTATCACTGTGGCCCTCTTGAGAGGCTTATTTTTCATACTATGGGACTATTTGGTATGCTTTTCACTAAAAGTGTTGTTATTTTGCACATTATTTTACTTTAGGGGAATTATTAGTCTATTCAAATCCCTTAGAGGATTGTATAAATAGAAGAGAAGACGTTCTCTCTTATTCATCATCACTTGGATTTTGGATATATATTTCTAAATATTTCAGACCTGCAATTTGTGGATTGATTTAGATGATTAAATGCATTTTGATGTGTGGAATATTTTTGTTATCTCTCTTGGAGCTTCTATTTGGAAAGTTTATGGATGGATATACTCTTTTTGTCATGTAAGTGTTATTTTCATGTGAATTTCATAATGTTTCATGTCTAATGTATGGAATGCTATGTCACAATTTTACTTGTTCCCTAAAAACTAATGCAAAATTATGAAACACTTGTAATCTTGGCTTGTTGCATATGTTAATCATATTGGCAAGAAGAACGGATTTTCCTAGGAGTAGGTTGTGCACCTTTTACCTTAAAACTCTATCAAATCTTTCATATCGAGTAAAAAGTATAAAATTGTCATGTAGATGCATCCATTATTAGTGAAGTTGCTTCTTCAGGCCTCCTTGGAGAGTTCCTAAAATTTGATCATTTTGACTCCAATATTTCCAATAGCCAAGTACTGGTTCTAGATCCTTGATGGTCAACCCAACAACTACTTTTCTTTCACCCATTTCTTTTTTTTTCTGCCCGAACTGTAGAAGGCCAATTAGGGCCTAGCATGAATTGCATTAGATGTGAGAATTTTTGAATCTATACATCATAAATCCTATTGCAATCTCTAGTTTATCATCTCCTACTTGTTTTTACATTCAACAAGTTATTTAATAATTAAACAGCGATGAAAAACACTATGCCGCCTACACATCCATACAGACCATGAACTGAAAACAGAATGAGACAAATAAACAAGGGCCACTGTTAGTTTTTGGACAAACGTCCTCGGAAAAACAAAATGTGGGAAAACCGGTGCAACATCTCTGAGGGTTTTATTATTAAGCAGTAGTTTTGAATACACTTTTCATGCCCTCTTGGCTATCGAGTTATAGAGATAAAAATATACTGGGAGAAACCTAAGTGATATTACCTCACTTCACCTGGCAAAAATCTCTCTGTTCCGGCAATTGGACTCATCGTCCCTGGCTACAACTGCGCTGCCCCTACGCAGTAGTTGCATGGGCCTGTGCGGAGCACACTCGAACACTACATCAGCACTGCGCCGCCTCCTCTGCCTCCTTAAGCTCTAACGTCAACCTTTCTGGTTGATTTTGTTGCTCCCCAGGTTGAATTCAGATTTTTGTTGGAGGATGGCTCTTCCCTATCGCTAGAAATGCATGGACCCTTCCTAGACCAGCATCAGACTCCCAAGGACTGCGCTGCCTCCTCTGGCATCTCTCTACCCCTCTCTGTTGTGTATTCGAGGTCCTGTAGAAGATTCTCCAAACTCATCTATCCCTGCCCCTTTGCTGCAACAGATCACTTGTTTGATTTTCTCAGCAAACCTCGCCCCAGAAAAATCGAACTCTTTGATCTCTCAAGTGTATCTCCAACTATCCCTCAAGCCTCCTCTTATACTTTTCCTGTTGATGAATCAACGGGTGAGATTAAGTCCCTAATCAATGGCTAAGATTAAAACAGACTTGATCCTCGTCACTTAGAAGCTTCTCACCCATATTCTTATTAATACGCATTAATATTTTTTCTTTCCTAAGTTTAGACATAGGAACCCATTAAAAATATTAATTATTTTAATAACTCCTCATCTGGGTGGGATTTCTCCAAATGATTTCTGGGTCTTGGAGATCTCATTTGTTCTAGCCCCTCCAAAAAAAATTCATAGCTAAAGCACATCCGATGACACCTAAAATAAACACTCCCTCTTAGCGAGGAATGTTCTCTAGCAATACTTCACAATAGCAGCATCACACTGATCCACGACATCGGTCCTCTGCGCTATTGATGCTTGGCCTGATGCCCTTCATCCACTGCACTGTTGTTTCCTGTACTACTGCCCATGACTCTGCGACTGTCACTGCTACATCTATACTGCAGCTCCCTCTCAAAATGTTGCCTCATGTTGCCCATAGCACTGCCACTGCTAATTGTTGCACTACAACTCAATTGCTGAGAAGTAAGCAACTGAACTTCACCCAAAAACTAACACGTTGGTCAGTATGGATACCTCGTGATGTTGAAGCCACATATGCCACTAATTTGTGCCGACCCTCTGCTGCTACTGTGCTGCTGCAAACTGCTCTGTTCCTGTCGCACTGCTACAACATCCACTACACTCCCTCAGACTTTGGCACTCTATCTCTGCAACTATCGCTCCATCACACCTTGCTCCAACCGACACCCGTCTTTTTTCTACTGTCTTTAAGGGCTCCCGCGGCCGTATGTGATCCAAGAGTTTGGGCACCTCAAGGATCCTACCCCTTCATGTCGTCCTCTCGACTACAACTCCATGTCACCCCACCTCTTCTCCAAAGGCATATGAGCACTCATGGCACAATCGTCATGCTCGCTTTCCTTGTTAGCTTTTGTTGGAGCAGCCTTTGAATCAGAAACCTCCCCCTTGACCTTCTTTTGGGGGCACTGAGTGGCATAATGTCCTAGTTCACCACAATTGAAGCATCTGACCTTGGTTATGTCCTTCTTCTTTCTCTTTTTCTTCCCTTTCTGTCCCGATGATGCGAGAATTGCATCCTCTTCCTCCTCATTCTTGACCCGGTTTCCCTTGCCGCTACTCCTTATCTTCGTCGGCCACACATCCTCCCAACTGGGGAGAATCGCTCTGCCCAAAATACTTTGGAAAAATGTCTCCCAGTCCTCGGTGACTGCATTCAGGGTAGTCCTGACCATTAACTCAGGATCTGGTGTAGACCCCATGGAAATCAACTGGTCGCAAATCCCTTGCAACCTGAGAAGGAAGGGATTAATCCCCTCTCCCTTCTGCATCTGGTACTGCCTCAGTTAATTTTCTAATAGCATCTTCCGTTGAACGGAAGAGCCTTGGTACAAGGTGATCAATGCCTCCCACATCTCCCTTGCTATGTCCTTCTCATCAATGTGTGGTACTACATGATCTTTGACCTGGTCTAGGATCATGCACTTGGCCTAGCTTGGGCCTCCTCATATTTCTGCAACAGATCAACATTGACCAGAACATCAACTAATTTCAAGGCGTATTCCTTGATGTGATGTTTGTCTAGGATTGCAAGGATCCTAGCTTTCCAGATGAAAAAATTGGATGCTCCATCCAATCTGTCATGATCCCTCAGCCCATTCACTGCCATCTCTGCTCAAAAAATAGGATTGGTTCTCTTCTCCCTCTCTTGTTGTCAATCTAGCAAGACTTGGATCTGCATTTCTTTGGCACAAGAAAACCTCTAAGGAACAAGCTCCTCTAGATTCCCTCTGAGTCTTGATTTCCTTCACGGAAATCCTCTGGCCAAATGTCAAATCACTCCTCTCTAATCCTCCTTTGCTGTTGCAACCCAGATCTAGATTTCTTTGGCTAGAAATCTGTCAAGGTAGTGACTCCCTCTACCTTGGCTCTATCTCCACAAACAATGTTCTACACTGACAGCAACAGTGTCCCACCAGCTCCTCAGATTGAATTTGTTCTGCTCCTCCAGCCCCAGCAACTAGCTAATTCGAACCTCTCAGGCTTTGTGCTAGCCTAGAGAGCTGACACAGTCACTACATGGGCTCGTCTCTGGCTCTACGTCACCCTATACAGGCTCGAAATGCTGACATAGGCAATGTGTGAGCCTTTGCGTCACTCCTCTGGCTCAGTGTCACTCCTGCAGCTGCTCCTCTGCCTCTGAAACAACATTGTCACTCGAGACAACTACTTCTCTATAGAAAATTCTTTGGATCTCTTGGTTGGTGTCTTCAGTCTCCTATGATCTGCAATGCTCTGATACCATGTGAGAATTTTTGATTCTATACATCATAAATCCTACTGTAATCACTAGTTTATCATCTCCTACTTGTTTTTACATTTAAACAAGTTATTTAATCATTAAACATCAACGAAAAACACTATTGCAGACTACACATCCATACAGATCATGAACTGAAAATAGAATGAGACAACTACACAAGGGACACCGTTATTTTTGGACAAACGTCACTGGAAAAATCCAATGCGGGAAAACTAGTGCAGTAGCTCTAAGGGTTTTATTATTAAGCAGTAGTTTTGAATACACTTTGGGTGCCCTCTTAGCTATCCAGTTACAAAGATAAAAATATATTGGCAGAAACCTAAGTGACATTACCTCACTTCACCCGACAAAAATCTCTCCGTTCCAGCAACTAGATTGATCATCCCCATCTACAACTGCGTTTCCCCTACGTAGTAGCTGCTTGGGCCTGCGTGGAGGCACACTGGGACATAGCGTTAGCACTGCGCTACCTCCTCTGCCTCCTAAAGCTCTGACGTCAGCCTTTCTGGCTGATTTTGCTGCTCCCCAGGCTGAATTCAGATTTTTGCTGGAGGGTGGCTATTCCCTTTTGTTGGAAATGTGTGGGCCCTTCCTGTCCCAACGTCAGCCTTCCAGGGGCTACGTTGCCTCCTCTGGCGTCTCTCTGCCTCTCCCTGCTGTGTATTTGAGGTCCTGTAGCAGATTATCTGAACTCAACTATCCCTGCCTCTCTGCTGCAACAGATCACTTGTTCGATTTTCTAAGCAAACCTCGCCCTAGAAAAATCGAACTCTTTGATCTCTCAAGTGTATCTCCAACTGAACCTCAAGCCTCCTCTTATACTTTTCTTGTTGATGAATCAACGACTGAGATTAAGTCCCTGATCAAGGGCTAAGCTTAAAACAGACTTGATCCTTGTCACTTAGAAGCTTCTCACCCATATTATTATTAATAACCATTAATATTTTATTTTCCTAAGTTTAGACTTAGGAACCCATTAAAAATATTAATTATTTTAATAACTCCTCATCCGGGTGGGATTTCTCCAGACTATTTTTGGGTCTTGGAGATCTCATGTGTTCTATCCCTTCCACAAAATTTTAGAGCTATAAAACATTTGATGCTACCCAAAATCAACATTAGAGACATATCCTTGTGATGCAAATTGGTACAATACTGCGATGTCATTTTCTCTAAGTGCCCTCAAAGTTTCAAGCAATTCCTGTGGCTATTTTGACAGAAATATCAACCCCTAGCTCCAAAACTATTTCTATTCTTCACCTTCCTTGGTTAGAGGCATTTCTAGGGTCATTTGCTCTTGAGAACTTTTTGGAAGCTCACCTTTATTCGACCATTTCTTCTAATCCTTGCTTGACCTAGTCATATTTTTTATGATCACCCCAAACCCTAGGCCTCCCTTGGATCTCTTAGGTCTCTCTTATGGCCCCAACCTTTGTATGATATATATTTCACAAAACCTTAAGAGAGGTCCTCCTCCCTTTCTAGGAAACCTTTATCTAGGCATAATTCTTACATTGAATATCCTTTCACCTAGGTCTAGGCCTCCTTCCCTCAAGACTTTCTTGGAGAGCCCTTATTTTGCCTCTAAAGCAAGCAACCTATTATCTGAGCCTCTCCTTTGAATGGGCTTATTGTTATTGACCTCATCATTCTAGTGATTTCCACCATACCGAGATTCCTCCCATTAGTGAAAGTTCATAAAGTGCAGGCGACATTGACTAAGGTGACAGTGGGTCCTTGTCCGATTGTTTCCATTTGGTCTAGTACTTGCCCTTTAGGAACCCCTCATAGGATACAAGCTATATTTAGTGGTAACAATTCAAAGGGTAGGTGATCGAATGAGAGATAAATTCAATGGGGTTGTAGGCTACACGATATGCCAACAAGGGTAAGAACCAAAAAGGAAGGAAGAAAAATAGTCGAGCATAGTAGGAAAGGAGGAAAACTAGTCCCCTGGTTGCAATTGGTTAAGGAAAATATTTTTTTGTAGTCAATAGGTTCTAAAGACAAAGGAGTAGGTGGAACTATGGATTATGGAGTCAATGCCATACCACAAGAAGAGAACATTGTTGGAAAATACTGAGAGGGGGGTGAATTAGTATTCCTTAGAAATTATCACTTTTAAATATTTTTAGAGCATTAGTTAATATTCAATTATTGACTATTCAATGACCACAACCAATTATGAGTGCCATGCCACAACCCCATAGGGTTTTAGCCCACTAACTGGGGCTACTAACTTCAAACGCAAATAGATCTCAAACCGTGAAGAACTGGGAGGCGTACCATATTTCAACAAAAACATATCGACGAGTAGAATCCATCGAGAAGATCTTTGATGCAAAATAATATGAGTTGTCAAGTCAAAATTCCCTTGCAAGATCGGGGTAGCCCCTGGTGCTGCTTGGGTTGACATCAATGACAACCACTGATCAACAATCTCCCCCTTTGGCATTGATGGCAACACAAGTACTCCCCCTGCAATCATGACACCTCTTCCTACTGCCTTCTCTCCCCCTTTGTCATCAATGGCAAAGGGTAACTCCCCCTGACAAACAACCATCTTGTGGACCTGTACACACCTCCACTCCCCCTTTCTACTCAAGTAGATAAGAGAAAGAGTCTAATGAAAACTTGGGAGAATCCCAATCTTTTGGCAAAGATACTCAAATGCTTCACGAGGTAATGGTTTGGTAAAGATGTCAGCAATTTGTTCCTTTGTGCCAACATATTCAAGCTTGATATTCCTTTCGATGATCTGCTCTCTAACAATATGATATTTAATCGGAATGTGCTTCGTTTTGGAATGCATCACAGGATTCTTGGAGATACTGACAGCACTGGCGTTATCGTAAAATATGGGAATAGGCTCATCAAACATGACTTGAAGATCTTGCAAAGTTTGCTTCATCGAGAGAACTTGTGTACAACAAGCTGCTGCTGCGATATATTATGCTTTTGCTGTGGATAACGAGATTGAAGACTGCTTTTTACTTAACCATGAAACAAGACAACCACCTAGATAGAATATTGCTCCACTGCTCTCTTACGATCATCAACACTTCCTACCCAATCTGCATCTGTATGAGCTTGGATAACGAGATCATTTCCTTTGAGATGCAATAGACCATATTTCGTTGTGCCCTTAAGATATCGAAGAATTCTTTTGACGACAATAATATGAGATTCTTTTGGTGCTGGTTGGAATGTTGCTACTTGTCCAACTGCCTGCATCACATCAGGCTGGGAGGCTGTCACATATAGGAGACTAACAATCATGGATCTATACAACCTTTGGTCCACATCCTTTGATGAATCTTCTAATCTTAACTTGGAACCTGTTATCATGGGGGTAAGGACTAGCTTGCAATCTTCCATCTGGAATTTTTTGAGCATTTCCTTGATGTACTTAGTTTGATATATGAATATTCCTTTATCCTGCTGAGAAATCTGAAGCCCCAAAAACTATGTCAACTCGCCAAGCATAGACATTTCAAACTCACTTTGAATTTTTGTGGGAAAGTCTTTACTTAATCTGTCATCATTGCTTCCAAAGATTATATCATCCACATATACCTTGATAATCGTTAGGTTATCTTGATCCACTTTCACATAGAGATTGTTGTCAATGCTTCCTTTCTTGAATCCTTGTTGATGTAGATACCTATCAAGACGATCATACCAAGCCCTAGGAGCTTGCTTGAGACCATATAATGCCTTCTTTAATATGCAAACGTAGTTTTCTTTGTCAGTGAGCATAAAACCTTCGGGTTGTTCAATGTAAACTTCTTCTTCCAATTCACCATTTAGAAAGGATGACTTAACATCCATTTGGTAGACCTTGATTTTTCTCGAGCATGCATAAGCAAGAAACATCCTGATAGATTCCATTCTGGCAACAGGGGAAAATGTTTCTTCAAAATCGATTCCTTCAACTTGTGCATATCCTTTGCAGACTAATATTGCTTTATTCTTGGTAACATGTCCGTCCTCATTCAATTTGTTTCTGAAGACCCATTTATTTCCAATAATATTTTTATCCTTTGGTGATGGAACCAATTCCCAAGTGTCATTCTTCTCAATTTGATCAAGTTCTTCATTCATAGCTACTACCCAGTGTTCATTTTGACTAGCTTCCTTAAAATTGCTAGGCTCAAAAGTTGCTAAAAGGCCAAGATGGGATTGTTGTGATGAACGAAGTTTTCGACTTCTTCTAGTTCCAATTCCTTCATTTATGTTACCGATGATATGATTTAACGGATGATTCTTTTGATACCATTCTTTTGAACCTTTTGGAGAAACTTCTTGTATATCCTGCTAATCATTTCTTATTTCTTCTTGGTTGACTGGTGTTGCCTTATTTGATTGGTCTTGTTCTGGAGCTTCTTCTTCATCCTTCATAGATTCTACCTCAAGCCCCTCAAATTTGCTTGAAGAGATGATCTCATTGTTATCCTTTCAAACATAGTATTCGTCAAAAGTAACATTTATACTTTCAACTGTTCGTTTTTGCCTTAGATTGTAGCATCTATAAGCCTTTCTTTTTCATGAATAACCAACAAAAATACCTTTGTCAACACGCGAATCGAACTTGCTCAATTTTTGGTCTTCTCTTTTGATGTAGCATTTACTTCCAAATATTTTTGAAGTATTTGACATTAGCTGATCTTCCTTTCCATAGTTCGTATGGAATCATGCTACAATTGTTCCTGAGTAGGGCTTTGTTTATAATAAATATGGTAGTATCAATTGCTTGAACCCATAATTTATTGTCTAAGTTTGAGTCTTTTAACATGGTTCTAGCCATTACCTGTATGGTTCTGTTTTTTCTTTCAGCTACTCCATTCTGTTGTGGTGTTCTAGCTGTTGAGAATTGCCTTTTTATTCCATGTTCGTCACAGTATTGCTGAAATGATTTGGACGTGAATTCTCCGCCATTATCTAATCTTAGACATTTGATCTTCAAATCGGTTTCATTTTCGACCAATTCCTTGTAGATTTTGAAATGTTCGAATGCCTCGACTTTTTCTTCAGAAAACTGACGGCTGTCATTCTGGTGTAATCATCTATCATTAACATAAAGTATAATTCACCGTCTAAACCTTTTGTTCTCATAGGACCACATAGATCATTATGTATTAATTCCAATGGACATGACACAAAATGTTCCTTTGTCTTGAACTCAAATTTTGTTTGTTTGTCATGCCGATAAGATTCACATATCGTATTGGTAGGTTTTGAGATTTTCAGCATTTCTCTAACTGCTTCCTTTTTGCTGATCTTGACCAAACTGTCGAAATTTATATGTCCCATTCATTTTTGCCATGACCAGCTCTCGTCTTCTTTTTCCAAGAAACACCCTTTAGGTGTTGTTGGCATTTTGGCACAGGTGTGGCGCTATGGTACAGGTGTTGTCCTTGATGGCAACTCACTTTGGTGACAGATCTCAGTTCAGGTTCTCAGAATGAAGAAAATCTTGTATACGTAGGTACACCTTGCCGAAGACGCGCATACACGTGGGTTATTCGTTCAGAAGTCACGTATGTGTATACACGCACTTTTATGCACATAAAAGCGCGTACATGGTGGAAAACTTATTTTTGGTCCATGGTTGTTAGTCCTTGGAACTTGAACCTATGGTTGTGGACAATGGTATCTCGTCAGAAGATTTGACCCCAGGTTTTGGGCCCTTTGTATTGTTTATTATGGTTTTGGACCGTGGTATTGTGGAAGGCCTAAAACTATATAAGAGGAAGGAGATCATGTGGCAAGGAATCATCTGAATTATTATTGAATATCTGATAATGTACGAGATCTGAAATATTGGTGATTAGCATTGTG
This sequence comes from Pinus tabuliformis, assembly GCA_031772625.1. Classification (NCBI taxonomy): domain Eukaryota; kingdom Viridiplantae; phylum Streptophyta; class Pinopsida; order Pinales; family Pinaceae; genus Pinus; species Pinus tabuliformis. The sequence goes on along the minus strand of CM062806.1, from coordinate 968,390,107 downwards.
GAGTAGATCTGGATCTGAATGAAGGAGGAGCCTTAGCGAAAAGAAGGATAAGTTCTATTGATGGGTCATAATCTCTTGGCTTGAATGATAATATCTTTGCATGATTTTGATCTGTTATATCTGGCACATGCGTGATCTATAAATCTGATAATCTGGGTTAATCAGTGCCTGAATAATTGAAAGAGCAAATTATGTTTGTAGATCTGTACGCAGGTTCAGTTCAGCAAAGGCGCGTATGTACACAGGTTCAGTGAAGGAAAACACCGTATACGCAGGTTGTTCCATACGCAGAAGCGTATGCATGCAGGTTTCAGGCCATTAAAGTAGCGTATACATTTTGAGTTGTGTTTTTGTTGCTTCTGTTTATTGCTGCAGTGTTCTGGGTTCAGTTTTGGTGTGTTTTACTGTTATTGTGATCTGGATACAGTCGTCAGAGAGGTGTTTATGTTGATTTAGTTTTTGGTGAAAAGGTGATCGGTTGATGCAAAAATTCTTAATGGTTGATTAATGTTATTTGTGGATCCAGTCTGAAAATTTATGAAACGTGGTCCTTGAAAGAAAGAGAAGGTTGTAGCCTTCTGTAGGCCAGCACCTACGTACTAGTATCTTGGCTAGTGCAAGAGCTAAGGGGGTTGTAGCTCCCTTCCAGGAGAAGCTGGAAAACGAGAGAGAGTTGTAGCTCTCTGCAGGTTGCAGCCTGCGTACTGGTAAAAGGACTGCACCAGTACATTTGTAAAAAGAAGTTTCTAATTAAAGAAAAGATAGAGATGAATTGCAGCAGGTGGTTTTCACCCACATTGGGTTTCCACCTTATATCTTGTGTTCTTGTGTGCGATTGTCTTTATGCTCTGCTTTACTGTTTCTGGTTACTGGTTATTTGCTTCTGAATCACAGATTAACAATCAACATCAGAAAGATAAAATAAATTAAAAGTTTGCATTGTATACACGGGTTTTCTTCTGCAATATTGCGTATATACGCGGGTTTAATTAACTGAAGTAGCGTATAGCAGTTGATTTTGAAAAACGAATATTTGACTTAATAATACTGATTCACCCCCCCTCTCAGTATTATTTCCAACAATTGGTATCAGAGAAGGTCCTTCTGAAGAAGCTTGATCACTTGAAGGAAGATCCTTTATCATGAGCAACTACAAGAGGGAAGCATCAATCAGGCCACCGGTTTTTTATGGGACAAACTTTGTATATTGGAAGGTAAGAGTTACTGCCTATCTTCAATCGTTGGGTACAGAAGTCTGGGATATCATAGATACAGGATATACTTTTCCAGCAGCAACTCCTATAGATCCGACTGAGAAGAAGAAATATGAAACAAATTCAAAGGCGGTCAATACTCTATTGGGATGTCTATCTCAATCAGAATTTGTGAAAGTTATGCAGTTAAAATCAGCAAAAGAAATATGGGACAAGATTGTCCTAAGCTATGAAGGAGATGATCAAGTAAAACAAGCAAAACTTCAAACCCTCAGGATTCAGTATGAAAATCTCAAGATGTATAATGATGAAAGTGTGGCTAACTATTTTCTTCGTGTAGATGAGATTGTTAATTGTATGAAAAGAGGTTGTTGTGGTTGAAAAAGTTCTAAGATCTTTGTCCCCTAGGTTTGAATCTAAAGTTTCTGCAATAGAAGAAAAGGAGAATCTACAAAGCCTTAAAATGTCACAGCTGCACGGTATTCTAACTGCTTATGAAATGAGGAAAGGAGGACCATCAGACAGGAGAGAAGCGGCCTTCAAGGCTTCAGGCAAAGGCAAGTACTATGAGTCAAGACACGTGTCAGAAGAAGAAGAAGAATCAAATTTTGTCAGAAATCTTCAACGGGGTCCTGGATGGTTCCGAGGTAAGTTACCTTTCAAATGCTTTTCTTGTGGAAGAGTCGGTCACTATGCTACCAAATGTCCTCATAAGGATAATATTGACAAAGGGAAGGAACCTGTTAGATGGAACAAGAAACAGAATGCAAATAAGAAAAGCTATTACACTCATGAAGATAGTGATGGACTTTGAAATAGTGACGAAGATGAACGAGGTAATAAATATAAACTTTTAATGGCTTTTGAAGATGATGACTACATGGATGCTATAGATGTAGAAGGTTTTTCTGAAGAGATGACTAATCTCAAAATCTGCTTAGAAGAGAAAAGTGCAATTATTGATTCTCTACAATATCAACTGGCTGAAAGGGAAAAACATCTTGAAAAATTGGAATGTGAAATTGTTTGTCTTAGAAAGGAGATTGAAAAAACAAAAGCTATTAATCTTAAATTTGTTAAAGGATCTGAAACTCTGGATGAGATTATCAATGTGCAGCGTTCTCCACTAATCAAGATAGGTCTGGGATATAATGGAGAAACATCTCAAGCTTCTACCTCCAAAAGTTATCTTGATGCAGCAAAGAATAGCGAGTAAAGGCATAATAGAAATCATCAGGTAAATCGGGGACAGTTTACCTCAAGAACGAATAAAGACTATCAAGAAAATCGGGGACAAGCTACCTTAAGGACAAACAGAAGCTACAATCAGCCACAGGTAAAATCTTCCCAATTTGCCTCAAGAATGGATGTCAGTAGAAACTACAATTGATTGGATGATAGATTTGATAATCGCAGGAGTTTCTTCAATGGCCAATGTTTCTCTTGCCATAATTTTGGTCACAAAGCAGCTCAATGTGTTGCCTATAAGACAATCATGACTAGAGAAGCTCAAAAACAAAGGAATATGAATGGAATCACGAAAAGGACTTATAACAACTTTTCGGCCCTTGAAAATGAAGTTGAATGTTCTATTTGTAATAACTTTGGTCATGAAGATTCTGAATGCAGGAGCAGGTTTTGGAAGACAACTCAGAAGGAACATACCTCAAGTGCCAGAACATGGAGAATGAAGGAACCACAACCAAAAAGATGTGGGATAGCCTTCTATGCAGAAGGATAGGAAAATATATGGTATATCGACAGCGGATGTTCAAAGCATATGACAGGGGATAAAGAAAAACTTGAATCGTATACTGCAGTAGAAAAGGGAAAGAAGGTGTCTTTTGGAAATGATACCCCTGCAGCCATAAAAGGAAAAGGCACTGCTCAGTTGAAAGAACAGGTCAAAGCTGGAAATGTTTTGTATGTTAATGGCTTGAAGCATAATCTACTAAGTGTTAGTCAGATGTGCGATCAAGGAACCGAGGTAATATTTCGATCAAATGGATGTAGTGTTCGTGATCTTGATACAGGAGAAACAGTGATCAAAGGCAGAAGAACTCCAAATAATCTATACATATTTGAAGAAGGACAACAACAATGCTATTTAAGCAAGGATGATGAACACTGGTTATGGCACCGGAGGTTGGGGCATCTAAGCTTTTCACAAATAAGGAAAGCATGCAAATACCAGGCAGTTCGTGGTCTTCCAGATATCAAAATTCCAGACAACACCATATGAAAATCATGTCAGTTTGGTAAGCAAACCAGAACTAACTTTCTTGAGAAGGAAGGATCAGCTAGCAGGCCTCTTGAGCTAGTCCATACAGATGTATGTGGTCCATTTAGGATGAGGTCACCTCGAGGAGAAGAATACCTTATACTATTCATTGACGACTTCTCCAGGTTTGTTTGGTTAGGACTTATGAAGCACAAAGACGAAGCATTCAAAAAATTCAAATCCTTCAAAGCCTTGGCTGAAAATGAATCAAATTACAAAATTAAGTGCCTCAGGTCCGACAGAGGTGGGGAATTTACCTCAAATGATTTTTTTGATTTCTGTGAAGAACATGGAATAAGAAGGGAATTCTCTATAGCTAGGACTCCTCAGCAAAATGGAGTGGCGGAAAGGATGAACAGAACAGTCCAACAAATGGCTCGTGCTATGCTTGATGAGTCTGAAACTCCCGCAACCTTCTGGGGTGAAGCTGCATACGCAGCAGTTGTTATTCTCAACAAAACAAATGTCCGAGTGAACAGCACTCAAACTCCTCATGAGCTCTGGTATGGTGAAACTCCTTCGGTAAAGCATTTCAAAATTTTTGGGAGCAAATGCTATATTAATAATACTGATGAGCAGCTTGGCAAACGTGAACCTAGAGCAGATGAAGGCATTCTCCTTGGTTATTCTCCCTACAGCAAAGCATATAAGTGTTACAATAAAAGGCTTGGAAGAATTGTTGACAACATTGATGTAGTGGTTAATGAAAAAGGATACATCCCTAGGGAAGTGAATCATGAAAATATCAATGAGGATGAAGACTACTCTCTAAATCAGACAGATGATGAAGAAGAACCCCAAGAGGCACCAGAGGAACAGATAAGGATAGAAGAAAAGACTCCATCCAGGTACGTTCAGAAGAATCATCCAGAATCTCAAATTTTGGGGCAGAAAGAAGCAGGTATACAAACAAGAAGAACAATAGCAGAAGCTTCAAGCTATTTGACATTGCTCTCTTCCACTGAACCACAAAATGTAAAAGAAGCATGCAAAGATGAGTGTTGGTTAAGGCAATGGATGAAGAGCTTGAGCAAATCGAAAAGAATAACACTTGGGAGTTGGTTCCTAGACCAAAAGGCAAAAATGTCATAGGAACAAAATGGATCTTCAAAAATAAGTTGAATGAAAATGGGGAAGTGATTAGAAACAAGGCCAGACTTGTTTGTAAAGGGTATGCTCAACAGGAAGGAATAGACTTTGAAGAAACTTTTGCCCCCGTTGCTAGAATTGAGGCCATCAGAATGTTCCTTGCTCTCTCTAGCTTCCAGAAGTTCAAAGTATTTCAAATGGAGGTAAAATCAGCCTTTCTGAATGGAGACTTAGAAGAAGAAGTGTACATAGAGCAACCAGATGGCTTTATCCTTGGGAATGATCCAAATCTTGTATGCAGACTTAAAAAGGCTCTCTATGGGCTTAAACAAGCTCCAAGGGCTTGGTACTATCATTTGGATAAATATCTTCATCAACAAGGTTTTTCAAAAGGATCAGCAGATAGCAATCTCTATATAAAAATTGAAAATAACAAATTGCCAATACTTGTTGTGTATGTAGATGATATTATCTTTGGAAGCAATGAAGAATCTATGAGTCAAAGCTTTGCCTTGGTGATGCAAAAAGAATTCAAAATGTCCTTGCTTGGAGAACTGACATACTTTCTTGGATTGCAAATCCAACAAAATGAAGGCGGTATCTTCTTGTCTTAAACCAAGTACCTCAAGAAGATTCTGAAGAAGTATGGCATGGATGATTCAAAACCAGTATGTACCCCCATGGTTACAGGATGCAGCCTCAGTGCAAATGATGAATCGGCAGCAGTGCATCAACCAACCTATAGATCTATGATTGGAAGTCTTCTTTATTTGACAGGTACCCGACCAGACATCATGCATGCAATGGGAATAGTTGGAAGATTTCAGACAAATCCAAAGGAAACTCATCTTCAGGTAGTCAAGAGAATCTTCAAGTACCTTCAAGGAACTCAAAACTATGGCTTATGGTACCCTAGAGATACAAATCTCACATTTCATGCTTACACAGATGCAGATTGGGCCGGAAGCGTGGATGATAGGAAGAGCACAAGTGGTGGTGCATTCTTTATGGGTTCCAGATTAGTATCTTAGTTCAGCAAGAAACAAAGTTCGATTGCTTTATCTACAGCTGAAGCGGAATATGTGGCTGCTGCATCTTGTTGCACTCAAGTTCTTTGGATGATGCAAACCTTGCAAGATTTTCAAATCACATGTACTCCACCTGTCTCTATCTTATGTGATAATACAAGTGCAAGAAGCATTTCAAAGAATTTTGTCATGCATTCAAAGACCAAGCACATACCTATCAAATATCACGTTCTTCGGGAACAAGTGCTTGAGAAAAAAGTCAAGTTGGAGTATGTTCCTTCTAAGGAACAAATTGCTGATATCCTCACCAAACCACTGCCCAGGGAAACTTTTGAATATCTCAGACAGAAGATGGGAGTAGTTGATGCTTCATCCTGCTGTTGAAGCTTGTCTGTATCAAAGAAAAGTTGGTGTACGCAAGTTGGAGGAGGGGAATCTGCGTACATACGCCGATTTATGCAGGTGCAGTCGCGTATATGGAGTTCTGAAGAAAATCAGCAAGGACAGACTCTGGTTGAAGAGAGTCTGATATGGGTCTATCAGAGACCATCAGGCACGGGTTCAGGGGGAGCATATAATCTTCTAATAATGCATTGTTGGCATTACCTTAGAAGCTCTTGGTTCTAGTACTCAAGTTGTTTTTGGTTCAGGTGGATCAGCTGCAGAAAGGAGAACAGAAGGAGAACATGGTTGCTGATATATACAGTGATTGTCAGAAGCTGCTGATAGTAGTTATTGGTCATTTGCATAAGTCTTGATATTTCGTCTCTATGTCATGTATATTATTTTATCAAGGTCATGTAACGGCCTATTTTGGTTTCCCCACTATGCCTGGGATGATTGATGTGATTGGTTGTCATATGTAAATTTCTGATGTATCCCCACTTGGTTGGGTGGATGATCCCCACTTGGTTGGGTGATGGTTGTATGTATTGAGTCTTTTGGTGATAGGAAGGTCTTTTATGATGTATATGGTTCTTCTTGAAGAACATCTTTTTGTAGATCTTGCCTACAGTCAGGGGGAGCATGTTCAACACAGCAAAGCAGAAATATCAGCATGTACTCAGGGGGAGCACAGCCCTTTGCCCTTGATGACAAAGGGGGAGAATGACTTTGAGGATCGTGGGGTTGCCATCAAGTCCAAAGGGGGAGATTGTTGGCATTTTGGCACAGGTGTGGCGCTATGGTACAGATGTTGTCCTTGATGGCAACTCACTTTGGTGACAGATCTCAATTCAGGTTCTCAGAATGAAGAAAATCTTGTATACGCAGGTACACCTTGCCGAAGACGCGTATACACGTGGGTTATTCGTTCAGAAGTTGCGTATGCGTATACACGCACTTTTATGCACATAAAAGCACATACATGGTGGAAAACTTATTTTTGGTCCGTGGTTGTTAGTCCTTGGAACTTAAACCTATGGTTGTGGACCCTGGTATCTCGTCAGAAGAGAATCAATAATTGCACTTTTCTCTTCTAAGCAGATTTTGAGATTAGTCATCTCTTCAGAAAAACCTTCTACATCTATAGCATCCATGTAGTCATCATCTTCAAAAGCCATTAAAAGTTTATATTTATTACCTCGTTCATCTTCGTCACTATTTCAAAGTCCATCACTATCTTCATGAGTGTAGTAGCTTTTCTTATTAGCATTTTGTTTCTTGTTCCATCTAACAGGTTCCTTCCCTTTGTCAATCTTATCCTTGTGAGGACATTTGGCAGCATAGTGACCGACTCTTCCACAAGCAAAGCATTTGAAAGGTAACTTACCTCAGAACCGTCCAGTACCCCGTTGAAGATTTCTGACAAAATTTGATTCTTCTTCTTCTTCTGACACATGTCCTGACTCATAGTACTTGCCTTTGCCTGAAGCCTTGAAGGCCGCTTCTCTCCTGTCTGATGGTCCTCCGTTCCTCATTTCATAAGCAGTTAGAATACCGTGCAGCTGTGACATTTTAAGGCTTTGTAGATTCTCCTTTTCTTCTATTGCAGAAACTTTAGATTCAAACCTAGGGGACAAAGATCTTAGAACTTTTTCAACCACAATAGAGCAGAAATATCAGCATGTACTCAGGGGGAGCATGTTCAGCACAGCAGAGCAGAAATATCAGCATGTACTCAGGGGGAGCACAGCCCTTTGCCCTTGATGACAAAGGGGGAGAATGACTTTGAGGATCGTGGGGTTGCCATCAAGTCCAAAGGGGGAGATTGTTGGCATTTTGGCACAAGTGTGGCGCTATGGTACAGGTGTTGTCCTTGATGGCAACTCACTTTGGTGACAGATCTCAGTTAAGGTGCTAAGAATGAAGAAAATCTTGTATACGTAGGTACACCTTGCCGAAGACGTGTATACACGCGGGTTATTCGTTCAGAAGTCACGTATGCGTATACACGCACTTTTATGCACATAAAAGCGCGTACATGGTGGAAAACTTATTTTTGGTCCGTGGTTGTTAGTCCTTGGAACTTGAACCTATGGTTGTGGACCATGGTATCTCGTCAGAAGAGTTGACCCCAGGTTTTGGGCCCTTGGTATTGTTTATTATGGTTTTGGATTGTGGTATTGTGGAAGGCCTAAAACTATATAAGAGGAAGGATATCATGTGGCAAGGAATCATCTGAATTATTATTGAATATCTGATAATGTACGAGATCTGAAATATTGGTGATTAGCATTGTGGAGCAGATCTGGATCTGAATGAAGGAGGAGCCTTAGCGAAAAGAAGGATAAGTTCTATTGATGGGTCATAATCTCTTGGCTTGAATGATAATATCTTTGCATGATTTTGATATGTTATATCTGGCACATGCGTGATCTATAAATCTGATAATATGGGTTAATCAGTGCCTGAATACTTGAAAGAGCGAATTATGTTTGTAGATCTGTACGCAGGTTCAGTTCAGCAAAGGCGCGTATGTACGCAGGTTCAGTGAAGGAAAACAGCGTATACGCAGGTTGTTCCATACGCAGAAGCGTATGCACGCAGGTTTCAGGCCATTAAAGTAGCGTATACATTTTGAGTTGTGTTTTGCTGCTTCTGTTTATTGCTGCAGTGTTCTGGGTTCAGTTTTGGTGTGTGGTACTGTTACTGTGATCTGGGTACAGTCGTCAAAGAGGTGTTTATGTTGATTTAGATTTTGGTGAAAAGGTGATTGGTTGATGCAGAAATTCTTGATGGTTGATTAATGTTATTTGTGGATCCAGTCTGAAAATTTATGAAACGTGGTCCTTGAAAGAAAGAGAAGGTTGTAGCCTTCTGTAGGCCAGCACCTACGTACTAGTATCTTGGCTAGTGCAAGAGCTAAGGGGGTTGTAGCTCCCTTCCAGGAGAAGCTGGAAAACGAGAGAGAGTTGTAGCTCTCTCAGGTTGCAGCCTGCGTACTGGTAAAAGGACTGCACCAAAACATTTTTAAAAAGAAGTTTCTAATTAAAGAAAAGATAGAGACGAATTGCAGCAGGTGGTTTTCACCCACATTGGTTTTCCACCTTATATCTTGTGTTCTTGTGTGCGATTGTCTTTCTGCTCTGCTTTACTGTTTCTGGTTACTGGTTATTTGCTTCTGAATCACAGATTAACAATCAACATCAGAAAGATAAAGTAAATTAAAAGTTTGCATTGTATACGCGGGTTTTCTTCTGCAATATTGCATATATATGCGGGTTTAATTAACTGAAGTAGCGTATAGTAGTTGATTTTGAAAAAGGAATATTTGACTTAATAATACTGATTCACCCCCCCCTCTTAGTATTATTTCCAACAGGTGTCTCATCCAAGATATATATGTCATTTGGAGTTTTGCTTGTTGTAGCCACAATTTTACCAAACTTGCCTTTCTTGATTTCACATTTCTTCAAGTTGAATAACATCTTGTGTTCTTGATCGTACAACCTGTCTAGCACTGAGCAAATTGTGATTCATATTTTCAACCAGCAACACATCCTTTGCTAATGCATCCTTGCTTCCAAGAGTGACCGTACTTGCTCCTATGACGTTTGAAGACTTCTCATTTTCAAAAGACATTGTTCCATCCTTATTTTCTTTCAAGGATATGAACTTATTTCTATCTCCAGTCATATGTGTTGAGCAACCACTATCAACATACCATACATTTCTGTTGCTTTGAGCCTTGAGAGCGAGAGCACACCTTTCAATCTTCCTTTTCCATACTTGTTCATTCTGATTTTGCGAGAATTCCTTTGAAGAACTTCCAAGTCTACAATCTTTGGTCAAGTGTCCAAAATTGTTACATTTGTAACATTCGACATCATCTCTCAAATGATAAAATCTGTTGATATTTTGCTGAGTTCTGGAATATCCATTTTTGAGAGATCTCATGGAATTATATTCATTCCAAACATACATGCAACATTTTTAAGCTCTATGTCCAAAACTTCCACATGAATAATAATGGTCATAAAATATAGTTTGATACCTGGGAGGAAATCTTCTTCGAGGAATTGTCTTCCAATGTTCTTCCTGCGAGTCTTGATCTCTCGATCTAGCTAGGAGATCTACCTGCTTGGTAGATTTTGCATATCCATCTTCTTTAGTTGTCATAGAAAGACATGACTCCTTTTCAAATTTTTCTTTGTAACCAAGGTCAGTCTTGTCGTTGCATGATCGTTGGTTGTTGATGAGTTTGTCCAAAGTCTTTGATCTGTTGGCATATTTTTGAAGAGTTTTTCCATTTTTTACTTCCTTTCGTAAAGAAATAATTTCAGCTTCCAATGCTTCTCTTTCCTTGTTGCTTTCCTTTAATTCTTTCCTTTGCGATTCTTCAATTCGTTTGTATTCTTCAACCTTGATTTTAAGATTTAGGACCTGTTCCCTTTCTGTCTTTAATTCTTCTTCAAGAGCGTTGACATGCTTCTTCTCGGCCTTGAGCTCTTTGATAACCCTGCTCACTTCATTCTAAAATTTAACCTCAGTCATTTCTTCTTATTCGTCTCCTTCTTCGTCAGGTGCCTCTTGCTTATTATGCTTGGCCATAAACAATACTCTTTCATTGAATTCTTCTTTGTTATCACTGTCTTCTTCGGATGAGAATCTATATTCTTTGGAGAAGAAACTTTTCTTAAACCATTTCTTCTTGCCTTGCTTGTTGAACTTCCTGGGACTTTTATTTCCTTTCGTAACAACCTCATTTTTGTGAGGACATTTGGCTGCAAAATGCCCAACCTCACCACAATCAAAACATATTAATGGAAGTTTACCTTTAAATTTTCCCGTACCTGTTCTCATTTTCTGCGAGAAATAGGCAAACTCTTTATCTGAGAATTCTTCTTCATCTTCTTCCTTTTCCTCATCCTTACAATTGCAAGTTTTTGCTTTCGGAGTTTGCTTGTCCTTACTATTCTTCTTGGATGCGGAAAATGTTGTTTCTAAGTGAGATGTGCCATCCTCTTCTTCAATCCTCATTTCATATGCCATAAGAATTCCATGCAATTCATCTATGCTGAGATTGGTCATATTCGATCTATCTTCCAAGACAGATACCTTAGGGTTAAATCTTGCTGGCAAGGTTCTGAGGATCTTTCAGACAACAATTTTCGTTTCAACAGGTTCTCCCAAACCTTCCAATGTATTTTTTGTTTCATCAACATGCTAAAAGTATGCAACAATATCTTCATCTTCCCTCATTTTGAGTTGCTCAAATTTTGCCCTAAAAATTTGAAGTTTTGCTTCTTTCACCTTTTAGTCACCTGCATATATATTTTCAAGCTTGCCCCATACCTCTTTAGCAGTTTTGCAACTCAATACCTTAAGATAAACAGATTTGATAAGCCCACTGATAATAATATCTTTAGCCTTTGCATCATATACCATATTTTTCTTACCTTGTTCATCCTGGGTCGGTGTGAAGCCTTTGTCAACGATTTCCCATACTTCGTATCCTTGCGCCAGTAAATGAACCTGCATTCTTCCACTCCAAAGTGCATAGTTATTTCCATTGAACAAAGGAACTCTATTCTTAGTATACTCCATGATCTCCTTCCAGTTGTTAGACTGCTATTGAAGGAACCAAGCTTTGATATCAATTGTTGGAAAATACTGATGGGGGGGGGGGGGCGGGGGGGTGAATCAATATTCCTTAGCAATTAGCACTTTTAAATATTTTCAGAGCATTAGTTAATATTCAATTATTGACTATTCAATGACCACAACCAATTATGAGTGCCCTGCCACAACCGCATAGGGTTTTAGCCCACTAACTGGGGTTATTAACTTCAAACGCAAATAACTCTCAAACCGTGAAGAACTGGGAAGCATACCATATATCAGCAGAAACATATCGACGAGTAGAATCCATCGAGAAGATCTTTGCCCCAAAATAATATGAGTTGTCAAGTCAAAATTCCCTTGCAAGATCGGGGTAGCCCCTGGTGCTACTTGGGTTGACATCAATGACAACCACTGATCAACAAACATGTTAGTTGATGAGGTATTGTAGAAGAAGAAAGAGTTAGTGAAGCACATTCCTAATCATTTTCAAATGTCATAGCACCAAAGGATGATAGTAGCATTGAAACTCAAGATCTGATGGGTAGTTGGAACAGGAACGAAGAATCTGTGGATTTGCAGGGGCTTGAGGAGAGATATAATTTGCAGCAGAAGGATCATGAATTATCTCTTCTAGAGAACTTATCAAAGGCTCTAATGGAATTATTGGGTGAAATGGTTGAGTATTCACATTATGGACCAACCATCAATGAAATAGTAGTTATAGGCCTTCTAGATGATAATCACCAAGAGCACATTCAAGGAAAGATTAATAATCTTATAGAAGACCTCTTACCTCTTAGCGATGAAGGAGAAACTCGGGAGGCTAAAGGGAACAGTATTAAAGAAGGATAGTGAGCTTAAAGAATGGAGGATCAAGACTACTAGGATAGCTATCAAGCTTCTTAGTATTGAGGAGCAGTTAAAACCCCTGTATGGAAACAATGGAAACATGTTCTTGAATTTCTTTTAGTAAGAGTAGTAGGTGAGATGTACAACAACCCTCTTAAGAAGTACATAAGCAAGGCTTGCGGTCCATTGAGTTCACAATTGTAGGGGAGTAGAATTGTGAGTAATGAGTAACCTTGCACATTATTGCTCAGACCACATAGAGAGAAGGTGATGACACATAAGCATGGGATGGATGGATGGTATGAGTGAGTAGGAATCCAAGCTTGCTAGTAGTTTGAGCAAGATGGAAAATATATCAGACTGCAGAATTAGGAGATAGAACATTGATGTATCAACATCCCAATGATAATCAAATTAGTGTCGTGCCAGCATGGTGGTTTATTTTAGGGATTGTTGATGGTTAGTGGGGAAGACAGTCCTTGGGAAGTCATGGATTACAGAGGTGATATGGTGAAAGTTGACATCTACTTTGATAGAGGTCCCTAACAGTTAGAATGGAGGGAGATTATGAATTGGTACTGTATCAAATGGGAAATTTATGGAAGATTACGTCTAGCCAGGGGTATAGCGCAATTGGATTGTTCAGGCATTGGGGATGATAGATTCCCTATTTGGCAGTGGGATCCAGGTGGATTATCCCCTCGTATGGCAAGGCTTTACCATGCATGGGAGAACAACTGGAAGGTAGGATGTACAAGAATCGATAATATCCTATTGATGTAGCAGGAGTTTAGCAGAGCCTTCTTTAGATTCCCTTGGGATCCAGGAATTGGTCTTTGCATACAAACTTTAGATTCCTGCATTTCAGTGATGCAACATGGATTCTTCATATTCATTTGGGATCTTGGTATCAAGGTTAGAATTGCTTGGGGTCAAGCAATTTCAGGAAGGGAGGATTGCAATTGTAATATTCCAACTAAGAAATACCACAAAATGGTCACCGAAATTTTTGAGTTTTAATGAACTTCTTTAGTGAGAGGTTTCATAAAACACTCTGTGTGTATACTTCTCTAGGTGTAATTTTTGTTTAATTAACCCACATAATATGCACAATGGTCATTGGATTTCATGAGAGTACACCAAAAAGATATGAGTGATTTATATCAAATTCAGAAATTGTTAAAATTGGCAACTCGGACCAAATTCCACCTTGGGACAACTCATATGATGGAGATGATTATTGCATTGGATTCCTCTTTTCGAGAGGTACAAATTTGATATAAAAATCATCTCATTCGAACAAGCATAAGTGGAATTTTGAATTTATTCTCTCTCATGCACAAATTGTTAAGGTCGACCTCAGTGTAATATTCGTAATTAGCCATGGCTAATTGGAATATTCGATTTTGTCCAATTTTTGCCTTCTATATTTATTTGTAAAAAAAAAGGTGAGGACGGGGGACATAACACACTTTTAGAATAAAAGTGACCTCTTAGTAGCACAACGTTGTGACTTAAAGGGGAGCCAAGGGGGCCAAAGGGGGACACAGAAATGGAGCCCACGTAGACACATGGAGAGACTGTGCAGGAGGGAAAGAACACGTGGCAAGAGGGGAACCACGCAGGAAGAGGTGAGCCTTGGGATTGAGAGAGGCAAAGGCTATAAAAGAGAGAGGAGCCCCTTCATTTTGATCATTCAGTTATGTGCATTTTGAGTTAGTTGTTTCGACTTTTGAGCACGCTTGTTGTTTAGCTGGTCTGCAACACTGTTTAGTGCATTGAGTGTCTTCGTTCGGAGATCTCACCCTTAGCCTTGGGGGACTTCGAGTGCTTACTCGGGAAAGGTATTCCCATTGGCATTTCAGCAATAGTTTTATCAGCATTTCAGCAGCAGTTTCATTAGCATTTTGGAGGACTGCACAACACTGATAGAGGGACGCAGTTCTTTCTGGCAGTAGTGTTGGATTGGGGTTTTTGTAGGAGGATTTGTGCTGGGAGATTGAGCAAGGGGGCAGCCCTTGCGTATTGGAGGACTTTTGGCAGAGTTTCAGGAAGAGTTCTGGAGGGGTTTCTTCAGTGGCAGCGCAGAGCATTGAAGAACTACACAGATCCCCAAGGGGTTGATTTTCGGGGGTCGGCTATTCTAGAAAAGATTTTTGAGTTTTATGGGGTTTCTTGAGTAGAGCCCGATTCCAGCAACATCCACGCAACATCCACGCAAAGAGGCCATTCTTTGTTATTCTGAGAGTATTTCTTCACTTCCCTTGTGCAAGTTGAGGTGCCATTTTTCTGATCACCTCCTGTACTCATTTTATTGCTCAGTATAATAAAATGGCTTAGCATTTCATGTTGCATTTCTTGAGTATCTGCTTATATTTCTTGTTTACATTATTGTATGTTGTACCACTATTATTTTGTCATTTTTGGGTTATTATATCATTTGCACGTATTTGGTTGGAGTTTTGCTGGGGTTTGAGGAATATTCTGGATTTGGGCTATTACAGTGGTATCAGAGCATAGATCTGGCTCAGCCTGTGGAGCTGGAAATCTATGACACAAGGGGAAAAGCCTTACATTTGTTACAGTGGTAGGAGATAAGGAGACACTGGGCATAGGTTGGAGAATACCTACGGAGAGGGAGACTGTGTTCCGGTGGTGGACGCAAAACAGGAGGAGCCTATGGTGGACACAAAGCCGAGGGATCCGATGGCAGACAAGGAAGGAAGAGATTTGTGGATATGCTCCTCAAATCAGTGCAGGATCTGTCAAGGCAAATTGAGGTGATGGGGCAGAGATTCACGACAGTAGAGGCCAGACAGCGTGAGAGCCCACAGGTTTTTCAGATTGGTGAGGGATCAGGTGCATCCCATCATTTGCCAGAGCAGCATGATACTGCGCAGCAGGTGGCCTCGCATGCCCCTACACGCTCTACCATGCCCACCTTCTTAGGAGCAGACACGGGGGCCGGAGCCCAGCAGGAGGCAGAGCCCGGTCATATGGGCGATTATTTTGCAGAGTACCAGGCCTATGGGCAGGAGTTCAGGGATGCTCTTTCATTCAGAGACTTTGTTCAGCTCCAGCGGGATAGTAGACCCCGCGACCATCACAGAGGGTACCGACATTACCATGATGGTGACACCCACCGTGCAGCGAGTAGATTCCACTTGCCTACGTTTGATGGTTCATCAAACAGTTCGGCAAAGTCTTGGGTGGAGAAGCTGGACATTTATTTCCAGCTTAACTAGATGTCGGAGACAGAGGCCATCAAGGTGGCAACATTACATTTGGATGGTGAAGCCCATGATTGGTGGTTTCATGGGATGGTTACACTCAGGCACTCTACAATGACGACATATGCGGAGTTTACCAGGAGATTGATGGAGCGATTTGATTGGAGGGATCCAGAGCAGCATTTTGTTGAGCTGACGAGGCTCAAACTGACAAGGAGCCCAGAGACCTACATTGCAGATTTCTTGAGGGTCTTTGTGATGGTGCCAGACCTGTTCACAACGCGGAGGGTCTATATGTATGTTGAGGGGTTAGCAGAGCCACTTCGGGGTCTAGTTCAATCCACTAGACCAGCCACACTCAAGGAGGCTATCAGCAGGACTCGGGACTTACAGGATGTCTTACCCAGGACCCGGACACCTTACCCCCAAAGACAGCCTTTTCAGTCTAAGGGGAAGGATGTGAGGATTCCACCTCCAAAGGGGAATCCAGGACGAGTACAGATTGAGGACGATGTCAGGAGGGAGCTGAAGAAGAAGCGGTTGTGCTTCACATGTCAAGAGCCATGGGCACCGGGACATAGATGTGCTGATGGCAAAGCACATTTTATTGAGGTATTCTCCGAGAGCAGTGGAGAAGAGGATGACGAGGATGATGTGGAGGCAGGAGATAGCCATGCCATACAAGGACCTTTGCCTCCACTGGCAGTAGCAGGTGGTGCATCTTTTGCACCCACCGGAGGGGCCCTTGCAGCATTGCGAGGAGTTCCAAGTATCTGACGCTACGTGTACAAGGGACAGTACGTGGCCAGCAAGTATCAGTGTTGGTTGACAGTGGGGCAACCCACAAATTCATCAATGCACAGATGGTTAAGTGGAGAGGTACACAGATAGAGAGCTTCGATGGGCTTTCAGTTTTGGTCCCAGGGTATCAGACCATGACGTGTGCTCGTTATGTTCCAGAGATTTCAGTGACGATGGGCACCTACACATTGACTGGCCACTTTTTCGTGGTCGATAACGCGGACACCAACATGATACTGGGTGTTCAGTGGCTTATTACTCTAGGGAAGGTCACGACGGATTGGAAGACCCTAGAGATGGAGTGGGATGATGAGAAGACGAGGAGGCATGAGAAGATACAGGGACAGCACACATATCCACCTCAGACTGTGTCAGCTCATCAATGGAGGCAGTCTTTCGGAAGGGAGACATAGAGTGGGTAGTAGAACTACGTGCATCAGAGGTAGGGACTACAGGGCAGATAGTACATCCAGAGATACAGTACATCCTTGATCGGTATGCCATAGTGTTTGGGGAGATTCCACCAGGATAGCCACCGGATCGGGGGTTTGAGCACACCATCGAGCTTGAGCAGGGCATATAGGCAGTGATCACCACGCCCTATAGGCACCCCAAGGCCTATCGGGATGAGATTGAGCAGGATATCTAGGAGTTGTTGGCTCTTGGGCACATTCGACCGAGCACGAGTCCTTTTGCTTGTTTTGTGGTGTTGGTGAAGAAGAAGGACGATACATTGAGGATGTGCATTGACTACAGGGCCCTGAACAAGAAGACCTTGAAGAACAGGTGCCCCATACCCAGGATTGATGAGTTGATGGACGAGTTGAGGGGGCCACGATTCTTCTCAAAGATTGATTTGAGATCTAGGTACCATCAGATTCGCGTGAGGGAGCAAGACATTCCCAAGAACGCCTTCAGGTGTCACTATGGGCACTTTGAGTTCTTGGTGATGCATTTTGGGCTAACCAATGCCCCCAGCTACATTTCAGTCCTGCATGAATCACATATTATGTAGTCACTTGAGGAAGTTTGTGTTGGTATTCTTTGATGGCATTCTCATTTATAGCAGGACTTGTGAGGAGCATCTCCAACACATTGAGACGGTATTATGTATCTTACAGGAGCAGCAGTTCTATGCCAAACTCTCCAAGTGTGAGTTTGGGTTGACGAAGATGTTGTATCTGGGACACATCATAGGGGTGGATGGAGTGAGAGTCCACAAGGAGAAGATCAGGGCCATCAGAGAATGGCTGGAGCTGAGAAATGTGACGGAACTTCGAGGATTCATTGGCATTTGTACTTACTACCAGAAGTTCGTCAAAGGTTTCTCATAGCTTGCTACACCCTTGACAGATTTGATAAGGAAGGGGGCATTCAGTTGGTCAGATATAGTTGCAGTGAGCCTTTGACAGGTTTAAGGAGGTTATGAGCAGCTGCCTAGTGCTTGCATTGCCAGATTTTACGCAGCCATTTGTTTTGGAGTGTGATGCATCGGGAGAGGGGATCGGCACAGTGTTGATGCAGGGAGGTCACCCTATAGCCTTTGAGATCCGGAAGCTCCTTCCGCACGAGAGATTGTATTCTATATACGACAAGGAGATGCTAGCCATCATGCATGCATTGGCTAAGTACCGACAGTATTTGGTGGGTAACAGGTTTAGGGTGAGGACTGATCACAACAACCTCAAGTTCTTTTTGGAGTAGAAGCAGCTACAAGAGAGGCAGCAGAAGTGGATCAGCAAGATCCAAGCATATGACTTTGACATTGAGTATGTCAAGGGTAAGAACAACATGGTAGTAGGTGCCCTTTCATGTAGACCAGCCACGTTGTCTCTTATGAGCTTGGATACAGACTGGAGAGCTCGACTCTTAGTAGAGTACACCAAGGACAGGTTTGCATGTGAGGTTTTGGATGGGCAGGTGGCAGATGACACGTGGAGGGTGGTCGATGAGATCATCTATTACAGGGAACAAATCTTCTTGACTGAGGTGTCTCGGCTCAAGAAGAAGATACTCCAGGCATCACATGATTCACCATTGGCACCTACGGGGCCATTAGGGAGAGGTTCTCATGGAAGGGCCTTGAGGAGTATGTACTCCAGCACATTCAGGAGTGTGATGTTTGCCAGAGGAACAAGGGAGAAATGAGCCATCCCGCAGGACTGTTGCAGCCTCTTCCCATTCCGGAGGGGAAATGGGAGAGTATTTCGATGGACTTCATCACAAGGTTGCCCATGGTGTAGAGCAAGGATTGTATCTTTGTCGTCGTTGATCGACTGACGAAGTACGCACACTTTTTTGCCATATCCGCACACTATATAGTAGCACAGGTGGCTGAGCTGTTCTTCAAAGAGATCTTCAGGCTACATGTTCTTCCTAAGACCATTGTTAGTGACAGGGACAGCCATTTCATGGGCGGGTTTTGGCAGAAGCTTTTCCGGTTGGTGGGGATGGAGTTGACACCGAGTACCAGTTATCACCCACAAATGGATGGGCAAACAGAGATAGTTAACAAGTAGCTAGATGGCTACTTGCGTAACTATGTCAGTGGGCAACAAAGAGCATGGTTGAAGTGGTTGCATCTAGGGGAGTACTGCTACAAAACTTCACATCACATGTCCATTGGTATGTCACCATTCTATGCCTTATATGGGTATCATCCTTTATCTTTTGCTGACATGATGTTTGGTGATAGTAAGGCTCCTAGAGCCAAGATTTGGATCCAAGAGAGTCAGGATATTCTCCAAGCTCTCAAGGATAACATGGCTACAACACAGAACTAGCAGAAGCTGTATGCCGACAGGGGTCGGGTGGAGAGACAGTTCGAGGTAGGGGACATAGTCTACCTACGATTACAACCATACCGACAGTCGTCACGAAAGCAGAAGGGGGCTGAGAAGCTCAAGCCCCACTTTTATGGGCCTTACAGGGTGATACGCAGGGCTGGACAGGTTGCATATGAGTTGGAGCTGCCCCAAGGCAACAAGATTCATAACGTTTTTCATGTATCATGCCTGAAAAGGCATTGGGTCAGCAGGTGACAGTGACAGATGAGCTACCACCCATGGATGACAAGGGGCATTTGGTATTGCAACCGAAGGCTATCATTGATACCAGGGAGAGGCAGCTGCGGAGCAAGACGGTCCAGGAATTCTTAGTAAGGTGGAAGAATTTGCCGGATGAGGATGCCACTTGGGAGAGTGAGAAGATCTTGCAGCATCCATCAATTCAGTTACTTGAGGACAAGCAACATTTTGTCGGGGGAGACTGTAATATTCCTAATTAGCCATGGCTAATTGGAATATTCGATTTTGTCCAATTTTTTCCTTCTATAGTTATTTGTAAATAAAAAAAAAAACAAGTGAGGACGGGGGACATAACTCACTTTTAAAATAAAAGTCACTTCCTAGTAGCACAACGTTGTGATTTAAAGGGGAGCCAAGGGGGCCAAAGGGGGACATAGAAATGGAGCCCACGCAGACACATGGAGAGACTGCGCAGGAGGGAAGGAACATGTGGCAAGAGGGGAACCACGCAGGAAGAGGTGAGCCTTGGGATTGAGAGAGGCAAAGGCTATAAAAGAGAGAGGAGCCCCTTTATTTTTATCATTCAGTTATGTGCGTTTTGAGCTAGTCGTTTCGACTTCTGAGCACGCTCGCTGTTTAGCTGGTCTGCAGCACTGTTTAGTGCATTGAGTGTCTCCGTTCGGAGATCTCACCCTTAGCCCTGGGGGACTTCGAGTGCCTGCTCGGGCAAGGTATTCCCATTGGCATTTCAGTAGTAGTTTTGTCAACGTTTCAGTAGCAGTTTCATCAGCATTTTGGAGGACTATGTAGCACTGAGAGAGGGACGCAGTTCTTTCTGGCATGAATGTTGGATTGGGGTTTTTGCAGGAGGATTTATGATAGGAGATTGAGCGGGGGGGCTAGCCCTTGCGTATTGGAGGACTTTTGGTAGATTTTTAGGAAGAGTTCTGGAGTGGTTTCTTCAGTGACAACATAGAGCATTGAGGAATTGCGCAGATCCCCAAGGGGGTGTTTTCGGGGATCGGCTATTTCAGAAAAGATTTTTGGGTTTTTCTGGGTTTCTTGAGTAGAGCCCGATTCCAGAGTTTTAGCTTTTTCCGAGGAGGGGAGCAGTCCCAAATCATCATTTGTTTTCTAGCAACAGCAACAGCACAACAGTTCTCCAGCAGCATCCACGCAAAGAGGCCATTTTTTGTTATTCTGAGAGTATTTCTTCACTTGCCTTGTGCAAGTCGAGGTGCCATATTTTTGATCACCTCCTATACTCATTTTATTGCTCAATATAATAAAATGGCTTAGCATTTCACGCTGCATTTCTTGAGTATCTGCTTATATTTCCTGTTTACATTATTATATGTTGTACCACTGTTATTTTTTCATTTTTGGATTATTATATCATTTGCGCGTATTTGGTTGGAGTTTTGCTGGGGTTTGAGGAATGTTCCGGATTAGGGATATTACACTCAAATTAATGTAGGCTCAAGAAGCCCAATAGACGTGTCCTTTCACCCTCAACGAATTTGTATAAATAGGAGTGACCTCTCTCCTCATTTTGGCATCACTCACTCATCATTTCTTCTCTCTCCTAATCTGATTGGTTGATATAGCTTGGTGATCATCTCTCTCTCTCACACACATGTGGATGAAGGATGAATTTTCTAGGTCAGATTGCAGGCCGCTTCAGAGTTCCAGGACAACGTTCACCAAGGCTTCATTGATCAAGTTTGACTGGGTTTTCTGAGCAGAATTTTTCTCTCTTGAGACCGCATTTATTGGCACAAAAATCGAGGTGTTTGGGACTATTTTACCAACATTGACTTCAGGTTGACTTCTGTTTTGACTGCAGAAAATCACAGCAAATTTTCTCTCCTTTAACTGGGTTTGACCGAGTTGTTTTTGGCAGCGTTTGACCTCCTGTTCAGGCTGAATTTGACCAAGGAAGAACAAGCTTCTTTGGTGTAGTTTTGTTGTTGTTTTGACCAATGTTGACTTTTTGGTTAGGGCTGAAATTGACTGCAGTCGACTGTAGAATTTCATAGGGCTGATTTGATTGTGTATTGGGCAAGTGAATTTGATTATTTCACTCTCTCTCTCTGCTGAACTATTGAATAATAATAAGAAGATCTGATCAAAGGGTTTTCCCCACATTGGGTTTTTTCTCTGGCATCCATCAAATCTTGTGTCCTCTTGTCTTGGCTTATCTTCCGCACATGCTTTTATGTTCTATCTTCATTTACTATCAATGTGATTAATTTAATGTGATTGCTACTGGAAATTTTCATTGGGATACTAAGGAACATTGAAGTAAATTGTGCTAAGCATAGAACATACCATTGTTATCTAAAATTAACATGGAATCAAAGCTCAAGTGAAGACAAAGCACAAGCAAGAGTGAGGAAAAGCAATCACTAATAGAAGTTGTTGGACAAGAACTAGGATGTTAAAATTGGCAACCAGGGCAAAACTTCATGTGGGTCATCTTATTCATGGCTAATAATATTTTTATTAGATTCCTCTCGTCGAGAGGTGTAGGATTGATATAAAGATCATCCAATTCCGATAAGTATTCATGGAGATATGAATTTATTTTGATTATAGAATTATTATCAAGCCGACCTACAACTCATGTAGGCTCAGAAGCCCAATAGTCGTATCTATTCACCCACCAACGTTGTGTATAAATATAAGAGGACTTTTCCTCATTTGGACTCACTCATCTCATCACATCTCTCTCTCTACTGCGCAGATATGAGTTTTTTCTCTACTGCGCTGAAATGGGTCTCTCTCTCTCACACATGTGAAGCCGGAAGCTGTTGAATTTGAAGCTGCAACTGCAGAAGTAAAGATTGACTTGCGTGGCCTAGAAGATCTCCTCTTTGGAACTGCGCTGTAGGTTCATCTGAACCTCCTTTGAAATCCGCAACTTTTGGTGGTGGAATGAAGTCAATCCGACGAACAGTTTGCAAGATATCGACTGCCCTAGTTTGAAGCCGGAAACTGCTGAAACTGAAGCTGCAACTGCAGAAGTAAAGATTGACTTGCGTGGCCTAGAATATCTCCTCTTTGGAACTGCGTTGTAGGTTCATCTGAACCTCCTTTGAAAGCCGCAACTTTTGGTGGTGGAATGAAGTCAATCCGACGAACGGTTTGCAAGATATCGACTGCCCTAGTTTGAAGCCGGAAACTACTGAAACTGAAGCTGCAACTGCAGAAGCAAAGATTGACTTGCGTGGCCTAGAAGATCTCCTCATTTGAACTGCGCTATAGGTTCATCTGAACCTCCTCTGGAAGCCGAAACTTTTGGTGGTGGAATGAAGTCAATCAGACTGTCGGTTTGTGAGATATGGTCTGCCCTAGTTTGATAATGAAGCCGCTAATGCTGATGCTACTGATCTAGGTTTTGCTACTGCTGATATGAATCAGATTTATTGTACTATTTCTCTCTGCTGAATTGTTGAAGATAAAAGAAGATTTGATCAAAGGGTTTCCCCACACATTGTGGGGTTTGTCCCTGGCTAGCCGCCACATCTTGTGTCTCTTGTCTTGGCTTGTTTTATGTCGATCGTTTAATGTTCTATCTGCATTTTACTTTATGTCCATGTGATTGCTAATCGGTGGAATATAATAAGAAAAAGAAGTAAATTGTTATAAGCATAGAACATACCATAACTTAACATGGTATCAGAGCTGAGGTGAAGACAAAGCCCGAGCAAGAGCAAGAGCACTCATTGAAGAGAAGATTGGCAAGGCTATCCTAAAAGAACTATGGGGTCCTCAACACTCTTTCCTGCCGAAGACAAGCTGACTATCAAGGAGTGTTGGACCATGTAAGAGGCAATATTGTTGAGCCTGCATCAAATGCATCTGCTGCTGCCTGGAACAAATGGAAAAATGGAGAAGTCAAAACAAAGAAGATCATCCGGGACTCTATCGACAAGCGCTTGGTGGCCTACATCTCTGATCTAGACACCTCCAAGGAATTCTACGACAGACTCGTGAGTTTATTTAAAGTTAATGATGCAAATCAAGTTTTGTTTCTTAGAAATAAGTTGAGGGAAATCAAGAAGGGTAAAGATGAAAGTATGCAAGCATACTTCTTAAGAATCACCAAGATCAAGAACGATCTCCTATCTATTGGGGAAACCATTACTGACAGAGAAATGGCACTCACAACTCTCGGAGGATTACCATCTGAATGGTATGTGTTCAGGACTACTCTTTTGAACAATAATGTAATTCCTAGTTTCGAGGAATTAATGGCTAGATGCATTCAAGAACAAACAAGGGTAGAAGTGCAAGAAATGCCCATGCCTAAAGGTCCTCCTGCTGCCTTTTCTTCTCATGCAAAGAAAAGAAATAATTCCGGGACTAAATCAAAAGGAAAGGCTGGACCTAAGGCTAGAAGAAAATGACGATGTTACATTTGCGATAAAGCAAGTCACTATGTATGAGATCATGAGCATCATGATGAATGAGATCATGGAAATAAAGGGCAACATGAGATCATAGACATATAGGATAGCATGATGATGATGCACACTAGTTTGAGCAGCATTATGATGGATAAAATCATGGATATGGGCAGCATGATGATAATCATGATTAGAGAAGCATGGTACAGTATGCAGTGGTGCAACTCGAAATCCCTCTGATGGCAATCAAAGGAATGACAAATTCAACAGCAAAGGTAAGAGGAGAGCTGGAGATCGAGGAAGAGGACAACCATTCAAGAAGGCTAGAAAGTCCAGGATGTACTAAATGCACCTGACCTCAAAAGGAACCTAGTGTCCATCTTGGCAATGGAAGACAGAGGCTACAAGGTAACCTTCAGCAATGGCAAGGTATGTATATGTAAAAATAATGTTAAAGATGCCTTTACTCTTGGGTTTAGTGTTGATTCATTACATCAGGTCGATGGAAGTCCGCTAGGTGTCATGTCTTGTGACACAACTCTTTAGTCCGAACTTTGGCATCGGAGGTTTGCCCACCTTCATTACAAAGCTCTACCCGATGTAAGACAGTTGGTAACAGGGATGCCCGAATTCCAAATAGAAAAAGAAGGTGTATGTCGGGATGTGCCAAAGGAAAGCTCAAAAGGGGACCATTCCCCTCAAGCCAAAGCAAGACCTCCGATATATTACAATTGGTTTACTCAGGCATACCTGAGGTTGGCATTAAGAGGGAGACTACTACACCACATACTCCTGAGCAGAATGGTGTGGTGGGAAGGAAGAACCACACGATGATGGAAGCTGTCCGGGCCATGCTACATGATCAAAGACTTCCAAAGTTTCTATGGGCTGAAACTACAATCACCGCCGTATATGTACAAAATCGATGCCCTCATCAAGCATTGGGTTCCTAGACTCCTGAAGAAAAATTCACCGATATACGACCATCCGCTCGATCATAGCCCTTGCCGCTTCACAAGGATGGAACCTACATCAAATGGATGTCAAGACTGCGTTCTTGCATGGCTTGATCAAAGAAGAGGTCTACGTGGAGCAACCCGAAGGATTTTAGATTTATAATCGAAAATCTCATGTATGCAGGTTGAAGAAAGCTCTCTATGGGCTGAGCACCCGGAGCATGGTATGAGAGGATCGATAGCTACTTGATGAAGCTGGGATTCACTAGGAGTGAAGCCGATCCTAACCTTTACTTTAAGGTTGAAGATGACAAGCCTCTCATACTGGTGTTGTATGTGGATGACCTCTTTCTAACAAGTGCAGACCCTCTCATTCACAAATGTAAGAAGGAGCTGGCCTCTGAATTTGAAATGAAAGACCTAGGACTGATGCACTACTTCCTAGGACTTGAAGTGTGGCAAAAGCCAGGAGAAATTTTCCTATCTCAAGGAAAATATGTGGTGAAGATATTGGAAAGATTCGGAATGGTGGACTGCAAGCCTGTAACTACTCCGATGGAGCTTGACTTCAAGAAGTTAAGCGGTAGTGCTGCTGGACCTGTTTTACGAAATGCTACAGAGTATCGGCAACTCGTCGGAGCATTAATGTTCTTAGTGAACTCCCGTCCAGATATATGCTTTGCAGTCAACACGTTGAGCCAGCATATGGTTGAACCCCACCACATACACTGGATTGGTGCCAAGAATCTGCTGAGATATCTTCATGGCACTATCACTTATGGGTTAAGATACATTGCCAGAGATGTGAGACTATTTGGATACACAGATGCTGACTGGGCAGGCAATGTGGAGGATCGTAAGAGCACTTCCGGTTACTGTTTCACCTTGGGATCTGCTTCGATATCCTGGATGAGTAGGACGCAGAAGTCGGTGGCTTTGAGCACCGCCGAAGCAGGATATATTGTTGCTAGCATAACCTCGTGTGAGGCAGTATGGTTGCGAAAGCTCTTCAGTGAGCTGTTTGGATTTACATTGAATACCACTGTGATTCTCTGTAACAACCAGAGGTGGGATTCGATTATTGAGGAATCCCATATTCGTCAATTGCTCCAGCAGATAGACATCATCTGGGATATGGTAAGTTGATGAGCAAGGAAGCTCCATCACATTAAGATGATGTACAAGTTGATACACCTTGTCAAAGCCCCGAGGAAAGATCTAATCTGTGATTTTCCCAAACGACTTGGAGTCGGCAAGAAACCCTTGTACAAGGGTCCTACATGTTGCATACATTGAGCTCTGGGAGCTCTGAGGGCTTGCGGTTCCTACTGGAGCAACATATGACCACAGGGTGACTCACCCTCCCCTGGTGGTGCACACTGGAACAAGATGATTCGCTCTCTTGTGGGACAAGATGATTCGCTCTCTTGTGGAACAGGATGATTCGCTCTCCTGTGTAGCAAGATGATTATTTCTCTTGTGAGCCCTGGATTGATGTGTTCTCCATGGCAGCGTGGATTGATGTGTTCTCCACGACGATTGTAGCAGGATTGATGTGTTCTCCATGGCAGCGTGGATTGATGTGTTCTCCACGGCGATTGTAGCAGGATTGATGTGTTCTCCTGTGAGGCCTGGATTGATGTGTTCTCCATGGCAGCCTGGATTGATGTGTTCTCCATGGCAATTGTAGCAGGATTGATATGTTCTCCTGTGAGGCCTGGATTGATGTGTTCTCCATGGCAATTGTAGCAGGATTGATGTGTTCTCCTGTGAGGACAGGATTGATTAGTTCTCCTGTCGAGGCATCCTACCCATGCAGTCTGGGACTCATGGGAAGTACCTCTCATCTGATCAATGAGCAGGGAAATGAAGTTAGGGACCATAGTAGTACCGATGGATGCATCGTTGTAACTACCGTACTCCCTATGCTAGGATGACCTCCATTGATCTGGGACCAATGATACTGGTCTGGGACCAGTGGTAGGAGTTGTGCCATACTATGACGCTGACTTCGGGTCGGTTGAGACTGGTCTGGGATCAGTGGTACATACTCTGAGACTGACTTTGAGTCAGTGGAGGATGATATTGGTCTGGGACCACTGGAGTTGTACTCACTATGACGCTGACTTTGGGTTGGTTGAGACTGGTCTGGGACCAGTGGTACATACTCTGAGACTGACTTTGAGTCAGTATGATACATCCTCGATCATTTCTTCTTCTTCATAATTCAGACAAAAGCAGAGTAAAACAGAACAATGCAAGAGCAGAGCAGAACAGAACAAAACAGTACAGATCAGTGCAGGGCAGAACAAGACAAAGCAGAACAGGCAAAATAGAGCAGAGCAAGGCAAGGGTCAGGCTGTACAAGGCAGTGCATTTGATGGATGAATAGTAACGACCGATAGTCAGATTGCAGATGAAGTTCTCCATGGTTGAGAGGGAGTGTTAAAATTGGCAACCAGGGAAAAACTTCATGTGGGTCATCTTATTCATGGCTAATAATATTTTTATTAGATTCCTCTCGTCGAGAGGTGTAGGATTGATATAAAGATCATCCAATTCCGATAAGTATTCATGGAGATATGAATTTATTTTGATTATGGAATTATTATCAAGCCGACCTACAACTCATGTAGGCTCAGAAGCCCAACAGTCGCATCTATTCACCCACCAATGTTGTGTATAAATATAAGAGGACTTTTCCTCATTTTGACTCACTCATCTCATCACATCTCTCTCTCTCTCTACTGCGCAGATATGAGTCTTCTCTACTGCGCTGAAATGGGTCTCTCTCTCTCACACATGTGAAGCCGGAAGCTGTTGAATTTGAAGCTGCAACTGCAGAAGTAAAGATTGACTTGCGTGGCCTAGAAGATCTCCTCTTTGGAACTGTACTGTAGGTTCATCTGAACCTCCTTTGAAAGCCGCAACTTTTGGTGGTGGAATGAAGTCAATCCGACGAACAGTTTGCAAGATATCGACTGCCCTAGTTTGAAGCTGGAAACTGCTGACACTGAAGCTGCAACTGCAGAAGTAAAGATTGACTTGCATGGCCTAGAAGATCTCCTCTTTGGAACTGCGCTGTAGGTTCATCTGAACCTGCTTTGAAAGCCACAACTTTTGGTGGTGGAATGAAGTCAATCCGACGAACGGTTTGCAAGATAACGACTGCCCTAGTTTGAAGCCAGAAACTGCTGAAACTGAAGCTGCAACTGCAGAAGTAAAGATTGACTTGCGTGGCCTAGAAGATCTCCTCATCTGAACTGCGATGTACGTTCATCTAAACCTCCTCTGGAAGCCGAAACTTTTGGTGGTGGAATGAAGTCAATCCGACTGTCGGTTTGTGAGATATGGTCTGCCCTAGTTTGATAATGAAGCCGCTAATGTTGATGCTACTGATCTAGGGTTTGCTACTGCTGATATGAATCAGATTTATTGTACTATTTCTCTCTGCTGAATTATTGAAGATAAAAGAAGATTTGATCAAAGGGTTTCCCCACACATTGTGGGGTTTGTCCCTGTCGATCGTTTAATGTTCTATATGCACTTTACTTTATGTACATGTGATTGTTAATCGGTGGAATATAATAAGAAAAAGAAGTAAACTGTTATAAGCATAGAACATACCATAACTTAACATAGGAACTAGTCCCAACGATGACTACATCTTACTTTAAATCCGAGGACAAGCTTAAGGACAAATCCAACTATCATGCATGGAAGATGTCTCTATATTTGACTTTGAAGAAAATGATGCTATGATTATGTCAAAGGAAGAGTAGTAGGTCCTCCTTCAAATGTATCCACTGTTGCACAAACAAAATACAAGAAAGGTGAGGTTAAACCTAAGAAAATTATTGTTGATTCTATTCACAAGCCTTTGGTTGCCTATATTTCTGATTTGGAAACATCTAAGGAGATGTATGACAAGCTTATTGGAATGTTCAAAGTAAATAATTGAAATGAAGTTCTCTTTCTCAAGAACAAGTTGAAATACATCAAGATGGATAGAGGAGAATCCATTCAATCCTACTTCATGAGGATTACCGAAATAAAAAATGATCTCCTATCTATTGGAGAAGTTATTGGTATCAGGGAAATCACTCTTATTGCACTTGGAGGACTTACAAGAGAATGGGATGTGTTTAACACTACCATCCTCAACAATAACAGGATTTTGGGATTTGATGAATGATTGGCTAGATGCACATAAGAGAAAATAAGGGTGATGGAAAGATAGAAGCCCTCAAATGGAAACTATCCTATTGCTTTCTTCGCTCATGCTAAAAGGAAGAACAATGTTGGTCCAAGAAGACAAGGTTTGGCCATTTCGCTAGAGAGTGTCCTCACAAGAAGGATACTCCAAGAGATGATGACAACAATAAAAACAACTACAAAGGCATTGGTAATCAAAGGAACAACATGTTCAACAACAAAGGAAAGAGGAATGCTCTCGCTGCTCAATGTGGAAATGGTCGTCCTCCCAAGAAGTCGAGAAAATCCAGGTATGAAGAAGTTAATGTTGTAGAAAAGAAAAAAGAATTTTATCTTATTTTTTCACTTACCACCGCCTCCCTCTAGATACATTGGATCATTGGTTGATTGATAGTGGTGCCTCAAGGCACTTCATTGGGTACAAGGAGGCCCTCTCAAGCTTGATTGAAAATAAGAATAATATGGAGATTATACTTGGGGATAATACCACTTGTCTCATGAAAGGATTGGGACCGTTACTCTTCACTTAAATCAAGGTCAAACCCTTCACTTACAAGTGTTGGAAAATCAAAAAGGAAGTAAAGATTTTCTTGATCTTGATAATTACTTGTGATGTTTCTTATTATTATGATTCTTTGTATCTTCTTTCTTTAGTTCATCAAGCAATTACCAAAAGCAACAACACATAAAACAATGAACACAAGATGTAGGCACATGCCAGGGAAAAACCCCCCTCAAGGGGAAAACCCATTCAAAGTAATTCTTCCTTTCAATAGTATTCTTTGAGATTCTTCACCCTAGACCTTGACCAGACCACCTCTCCACACCAAGTCAGCCTCCAGAAGATTGACCTCTTCCCAGCAACTTTGACTATGCAGCAACTTGAAGCAGCTAACAGCTTTTGGTAGCAGTCCAACATGGAAGACTTCGATCTCCCAATCCAAAGCACAAAACGGAGAGATACCACCACCAATATTTCAATTTTCATTGACTCGTTAGACTCACCCAAACTTGCATTCACTTCGACTTCTCGGTAATAGACTTTCCCAGCTACCCACTTCGTACTTCTGCCCAACAACAATATTTTCGCACTTCTGCCCAGTAGAGAGAATTCGAACTTGATGAGAAGTGATGCTCCAAATGAATTCAATGTCCTTCCTTTTATAGGCTTCTTTTGGGGTCGAATAGGGTCTTAGGTCGACTTGATATTCCCTTAGGCCACCATGGTGTGGAGGTTTCATAATTCATATTTAACTCAATACTTAACCTTTTTACATGATTTAAAATCCTAAGAAGGGTCTCTTTAAATGTACAATAATTCTATAGGCTCAGAATAAATCTTGGAAGTCCTCAATGGGGAATTTGACCTAAAACATGGTGACCCAAGCATGAAACCCATGCTTTAATAAGTCACAATAATAATAATAATTCTTTTCTTTATTATTTTGACAAGTGCATTACATAATGACTCAAGTACATTATTGAAGACCGAACATAGTTACATTTTCCAACACTCCCTCTTAACTAGGGAGGTATTCATAATGTACATATACAATGGAAGATCTCAAACTATATGAACTTTAGGCACCGCAATGCCATGGACTAGATTCCTAACCGGGGAAATCTATCCAACCAGTCACTTAACAATTTAGGCATCGCAATGTCATGGACTAGATTCTTGACCAGGGCAATATATCCAAGTCGGACTAAGGTGGACTCAAGATTTCAGCCCCTCTAGGTACCATAAGGCTTACTTTCTAACCACCAACCCAAACATACAAGTGTGTATCCAAAACAGAGCTCAATAAACAACACCACCTTTTCAATTTCAAGATTCCAGACATCAACACAGAGTGTCGGTCTGATGTCTCCCAAGGCAATGCTTCACTCGCAAAGCCTCAATACCCCTTGATCTAGCAGATCAAGAATGACCATTCTCTCCCAATCAAACTGATTGGTAACCTACATGTTATCAAATCGTTCAAGAGATTCACCTATACAAACACAACCCCAATCAATAATATACTTTCACATGTACATAATTAAATACAAACCTTCAGGGTCTTACAGACAACTTGATGTTGCTTCTCAACTCTTCATAGTAGGACTATCAACTGAATATTTAACAGAATATTCCTCAATAATATGTTTTCCTTCCTACTTCTCATGAAGCAACATATCCTCCGAAATTCATTATTCTATTAACACCAAGTTAAGCCCTCCCTCTCAACTAGGAAACACATCTTTATCCGGACTCCCTCTTAATCTTAGGGAGATCTCTTCTATTCGTGCTTTCTCTGGGAGATCAGCTTCTTCCTTTTCGACATCAGAGAATATTTCATGGCTTCCAACCATTTCATCAGAGTTATTATCATCCCCATCATGCTTATCACATCAATGAACATCTTCACCAAGTTGAAGATTGTGTACCTGCACAACTTTAATAGCAAGTACAACCAAAACTATAGAATCATGATGTTAGCCATATCAGAATCACAAAAGCATTTCATATATATATCAGATACCCAAACTTAATTATAAACAAGAGACATATACTCTTCAACATCTTGCTAGGGACTTTGTCATACACCCTAGACTACTTCAACTTTCATTCCATCTAGAGTTTCAATGTTACTTCCAAAGGTATGACATACCTTCCTTCAACATATAATAAACCCTAGAAACAATTTCACAAATATAGATCTACAAAGTATCTAACAATATTTCAAAATACATAAGTTAGACTTCTCACTAGGGATTCATACAAATCCTAGATTTCATACAAACAAATCAATCAAAGTCAATCATAGCTTAGTCATTAACTTGACCAACTTCCACTAGGGTGGTTCCAAACCCCTAGATTCTTTTTTTAATCAACCATCAATTAATCACTAACACGACCAACTACTACTAGGTTTAGTTGCAAACCCTATATTTCTGAGCAATCATCAATCTCAACCAAAAAATCAAATTTCAATAAATCTCTCACACATCTCAAGTTATCATATATTCATCATAAATTTCTACTTCAACTAAGGTTCAACTCCAAAACCATAGAATTCACAAATTCGCCAAACTTTACACAAATCTCAAATCATCATATTCCAGAAATTTTGCTTTGACTAAGGTTTAATTCCAAAACCTTAGAATTTCATTTTCACAATCTCAACAATAATTACATACATAGATCTCTGATTGTTACATATCACACTAGACAATGTCACTACTAGGATTTAACTGCTAAAACCTAGATTTTCAGATATCATCATCCTAGAATCTTAGACAAGGACTTCCATTAAATCCTAAAAGTCATGACTATCAGTGACTACATCAACACATATCTAGGAATTCATAACCATACATAAGCATATCATATGTCCAACAACATTAATACATCTTGTCCTAGACCAACCTAGGATTTCAACCAAAAGGACATATCTATATATGCCTAGATTCCATCATCATGCAAATATATTTCATATCATGTGTTAGTCAAACCCAACTTCACAACAATATCAAATAAGAGTTAGACACACAATCATTTTGATTACACTAGGGTTTGATCAAGTAACACACACATACCAAGGAAAACATTTTAAGACAATATAAGGGTCTTGCTCGCACATTCCGCCAAACCCTAATGAACTAGGGTTCCAATGTAGAACACACATTCCACCAAAACCTAATGAGCTAGGGTTCCAAAGTAGAACACGCATTCCACCAAACCCTAATGAGCTAGGGTTCCAATGTAGAACACGCATTCCACCAAACCCTAATGAGCTAGGGTTCCAATGTAGAAACATAGCAAACCCTATATTACCAAAACTTCAAAGGTTCCAGGATTTTAGACCTTATCATTCAACCCTAACAAGTTAGGATTTCCCAATCATACCAAAATTCCAAACATGAATTCATCAATAAGACTTCAACTAGCATTTCACAATATCCCTAAGCAACTTAGGATTTCAGACATTCACATTAGCATACCCTTCGGTTAGGGTTTTCCAAAACCTGTCTAGGGTTCTACATAGTCAATCAAGAATATGAGTGGGGTGGGTAGATTTATCAAGAGATGAATCACCCAAACAAGAATCACTAAGATTCAATACAGCTAGTCATAACAAAGTTAGTAATAGATCATCAAATGAATAATCATTTCAATCAATGTATTCAAAACATACCTTTGAATCTTGACTAACCTTGTCTTGAGAGATCCTCCTTTAAAATGTTTTCTTGATCAAGCAAACAGAGGGAGGAAGGTGATTAGTACTTAATATAATCAAAACTAAATGAGTACATGAACCCAAAACTAAAAAGACATGAGATACTTATCTTTTGAGAGTTGTTGGGAGATCCCTCCAAAGCTTGAGGGAAACCTACAAACTTAAAGAAATACAAAGAAGTCTTTTCCAAAATATGTTAAAAACCTATAAATTCTAAAATATATAAAACAAGTTATGTAAAGCAAATAACTTAATAGTGTAAGTCCCTAATGTCGGATTCTTCAAGCTTGACTTTCTTTGAGTCTCATTCTTCAACAAAGTTGGCTTGATCTCTTCCTCTCTTCTTATTCCTTGGATTCTCGGGATAGTCACTCTTGTAGTGACCTTTCTTATGACATTGATAGCACTTTATCTGTAATGTCCCAAATGAGAAAAATTTGGAACAAGCTCTTCAAATAAAATTACTATTCATTTAACAGAAGATTGCCATGTAAAATAAAGACAAACAGAGCACTGCAATCCATAACACACTCAATAAGAAAAATCCTCAACTTTATTATATTAGATAAACTGGGGTTTTACATGCACACACAACCCCAAAGAGTTGAGATGAAAAAATGGCCTCAAATAGATCTACAATATTGTTGCAAATCAACCTCCAAAACAAACTGAAAATCAATACACTGCAACCTATGAACCCTGAATGGATTCACCAAGGGAAGAGATGGGTGCTCGCCCACTCTCACTGAATCACCCGAGGGTTTCTATCTTGGGGCTACTGCTAGAGTAGAGAACCAAGTTCTCAACTTCTCATACAAGAAAGAATATCAAATCCAAGATGTATCCAAATGATCTCCTCCTCCCCTTTTATAGATCCGATGGATAGATCTCCAAGCCTCTAGAATAATCTTATTTTATTATTTTATTATTATTCTAGAAGCTCCTCCATTGACTTTATCTTAAGTGACCCTTTAATTTTATTTTATTTCACTTAAGTCACTTTTGGCCCTTTTTCTTCGATTAATTAGTTTTCCTTAATTAAATGACTAATTAAGGTCATTTTTCACTAAGGAAAATTAAAAATCCCCCAGCGTACTCTCTTTGGCCACTAGAAGTCTCTTCTTAGCATCCCATCCTGTAGATCTTTTCGTTCCGGTTTCAACGAGCTATTAGACTAAGGTGTTCTATCAATTAATCTCCTCGGAATGCCACCTCGAGCATAATTAATTAAGTTATGCCCAATAATAACGTTGATTTCTGAAAGTTGTCGAAATGCGATGGAACGAAAGAAAAACTGTGCGGATGATGAAATATGCCAAGCGAATGCCATCAAATCCCATAAAAACTCCTCAAAACTCCATCGAGACCCCCGATGAAATAAACCTGCTCCACTGACCTGGCCATCTCCTGCCCTGGAAATCCACCTTGGTTGTACTACGAAGAAGAATAAAAATGGGGAAATGACACTATCTTAGACATGTCAACTTTATTCTTTGGTCCCTTTGATCTCTTTCCTTTATGATGAGGAGCATAATAATTTGATACTCCTTCAGGATTGGCAACCATTGAGATCCTTAATTCTTCTTGACTACATGCGGTCCATAATTCTTCAAAGGTGGGAGCTACGTTCCAATTGTTGATACCTGAAACAAATGTGCCCCAAGAGGGTGGCAATCCAGTAGTGATCACCAATTCTTTTTCTGGAACAATCTCATCAATGGGCAAGAGATTATCCCTAAGTCTAGCTATCTTCACAAAGAAGGTTGCCACAATATCTTCTTTAGTCATCTTCGTATTCCTCAGCTCTTTCTTCAAACTTGCTACTTGAGCAAGGTTCTTAATAGTGAACAGCTTCGACAAGGCTTCATACATCTCCTTGAGCATGATCAATGTTAGCTATGAACGGGACAAGATTTTCTTTTATACCTTCTACCATAAGAGTCATAGCCACCAATTCTAAATCGCTGAATTTTGCTTTGTTGGCATCACTAGCTTCTTTTGTAGGCTTCTTTACATTTCCTTTTACCAAATCTAGCACCTTGTTCTTCTCGAGGATTAGGTCAATCCTTTTCTTCTAGGATTTGAAGTTAGATTCTCCTTCAACCTTGTTTTCACCGTTGATAGAGTTAGACATATTCCTTGAATATGATAGATTCTTTCCCTGAGATAGTGCCTACGAATGGATCTACCTTTTTCTTCTTTCTTCACCAAAGCTCTAATTCCATGTTGGAAAATCAGAAAGGCAGTAAAGATTTTCTTGATCTTGATAATTACTTGTGATGTTTCTTATTATTACGATTCTTTATATCTTCTTTCTTTAGTTCATCAAGCAATTACCAAAAGCAACAGCACATAAAACAATGAACACAAGATGTAGGCACATGCCAGGGAAAAATCCCCTCGAGAGGAAAACCCAGTCAAAGTAATTCTTCCTTTCAATAGTATTCTTTGAGACTCTTCACCCTAGACCTTGATCAGACCTTCCCTCCACACAAAGTCAACCTCCATAAGATTGACCTCTTCCCAACAGTTTGGACTATGCAACAACTTGTAGCAGCTAACAAATTTTGGCAACAGTCCAACTTGGAAGACTTCGATCTCCTAATCCAAAGCACGAAACAGAGAGAGACCACCACCAAAATCTCGATTTTCTTTGACTCCTTAGACTCACCCGAACTCGCATTCACTTCGGCTTCTCGGAAATAAACTTTCCTAGATACCCACTTCACACTTCTGCCCAGTAGAGAGAATCCAAACTTGATGAAAAGTGATGCTCCAAATGAATGTGATGTCCTTTTTATAGGATTCTTGTGGGGTTGAATAGGGTCTTAGGCCGACATGGTGTGGAGGTTCCATAATTCATATTTGACTCAATACTTAACCTTTTTACATGATTCAAAAGCCCAAGAATGGTCTCTTTAAATGTACAATAATTCTATAGACTTAGAATAAATCCTAGAAGTCCTCAATGGGGGCTTTGACCTAAAACATGGTGACCCAAGCATGAAACTCATGCTTTAATAAGTCACAATAATAATAATAATAATAAATCATTTTCTTTATTCTTTTGACAAGTACATTACATAATGACTCAAGTACATTATTGGAGACCGAACATAGTTACATTTTCCAACAACAAGAAGTGTTTTATGTACTTGATCTGAAAAAGAACCTAGTCTCAGCCCCACGGGGGTAGGTGAGTTGGTAATCACAATGCGGTGAAGTTCGTTAGAAAGGCGGGCTCCGTACTGAAGGTCACGAGTTCAATTCCCTCGGACTAACCCGGAGTTGTGGAGAGGGGGGAGCGCAGTTTCCCAGGGATTACAGTGGTAGCAGTAAGAATCGGCCCCATGTAACACGAGTTGCAAGGCTGCTCCAGTTGTCGATTTCTCTATTAACAAAAAAAAAGAACCTAGTCTCTATTTCTATGATGGAAGATAAAGGTTTCAAGGTGACTTTCATTGATGGGAAGGTTCGTGTTTGGCAAAGGAACCCGAAAGATGCATTCACTCTTGTATTTATGGTTGAAGGTCTCTATGAGGTTGGAGGAAGTCCGTTGGGAGAAATGACTAGCAATAATTCTCTTCAATCCGAATTATGGCACCAAAGATTTGCTCACCTTCATTACAAAGCCTTACTTGATGTAAGGAAGATGGTCATAAGTGTGCATGAATTCAACTTAGATCACGAAGGATTTTGTCAGGGATGTGCAACTAAACCACATACAAGGGGACCATTCCCCTCAAGTGGAAGTCAAATACCGATATTCTTCAATTGGTCCTTATGATCTATCAGGTATGTTTCCTGTAACATATTTTGTTGGATATTTGTACCATGCAATTTTTGTGGATGACTTCTCTCACAAAACATGGATATATTTCTTAAAGAATAAGGACAAAGTGTTCAAACGGTTCCTCTCTTTCAAAGCCTTGGTTGAGAATCAAACAGGGAAGAATATCAAAATATTGAGGACCGATAATGGGACCAATTATGAGTCAAACGAATTCAATGACTATTGTAGAGAAGATGGCATTAAGAGGGAGACCACTACTGCATATACTCCTAAACAAAATGGTGTTGCCGAAAGGAAGAATTGAGCTATCCTAGAAACCACTCGTGGGGTGAAGTTTTTATGGGGTGAAGTTGCCAACACCACTGTGTATGTTCAAAATAGATGCCCACATCAAGCATTGGACTTCAAGACACTCGAAGAAGTTTTCACCGGTAAGAAACTTGATGTTTCTAATTTTAGAATTTTTTGGTTGTCCCATATATTTTCATGTGCCGAAAGAGAAAAGAAACAAGCTAGATGCTTATGGAGAGAAAATAATGCTTGTGGGCTACAGTGAAACTTTGAAGGCAAATAGAATCTATCCGCCTGATCAAAGAGAAGTGGAAATAAATCATGATGTCACTTTCAATGAAGATTTTGCCCTTGGGAAAGTCTGAGATCTTCCTATCCCTAGGAAGGACAATGATGATGATGCAAGAAAGCATGATGAATCTCTGACAGATGATCTAATGCCCAATGCTGAAGGTCCGATGGATCCCACTGACCCACCTCCTTGTGAGCCCTTTACTTCAAGAAAAATATCGTTATGGCTCAAAGATACTCTTGAAGATGTCGAGAGACATGTTGCACCAAGGGGAACATTTCGTGAAAGAAAGAAGTTGTAATATTACAAACTTGGATAAACAGTGATATGTAAAGAAAAAACCAATGCAACACCAAAAATTTTAAATATTCAACAAATACATATAAAAACTCCAAAAGTAAGAACTAGTTGAGCCATTTTATTAATCCAATGGAGCAAGTACAATAGTATGAAGTAGTGAACCTGGGCTTGCCTTAATGGCAAGCATGACAAAACCCGGGTGATAAAACAATAATCTCAAATAGTTCTAATAATTGCTCTAATGAGGCTCTGCACTGCCTAGAAAACTACACTACTCGCTGAAAAGGGACTACTAGAAATCCCACCCCTAGTGCTCAGAAAATTCTACAAAATTAACCCCAAGCTCCTTGACCAAAACCCACAAAAACCTAGAAATGGTTTGTTCTGGTTTGGACCTCCAAAAATCTACCCCAAAGAGGCCCTACACCCTCCAAGATTGTTGAAGCTCGCGACCTGCAAATATACCAACAAAATCCTCCTCCAATGCTCTAAAAAAGCAACAATCACCTCCGCTAGTGTTTCCCTTGCTCTCCCGACAAGAATCAGCCTCAATAGCTGAAACTCCAGCTCCGACATGTGCACAATATTCTCCCTCTATGCTGGCCTAGGAAGTGCAAAAACCCCACTAAATAGAAGCTCTCTCTCTCTCATCTCCAAAACTCACCCAAAATTCATCCAAACACCCAAGCCTCCCTTCCGAAATTTCTTCCAGCCAAGTTTCATCTAAAAGATGTCAAAATAACAACTCGGACTCTCCTCATTGCATCCTCCAAGAATACGCACCACCTAGAGACACCGGATACAAATGCTAGAAATCACAATGAAAACCTCCTCTGAAAGAATGTAGATGAACCTCTCTAGGGTGGCACTCGAAGTCCCTTGAAGAAAGGGCGAGCTCTCCGCTTGAAGAACTCTTGCTAAACAAGTGACTCGACTAAGCAGCTCAAGCAACCAAAGAGAAATTTGATATGCCAAAGATGATCAAATGAGGAGTGTTTCCTTCCTTTTATAGATTTCGTGGAGCTCTTTTCCCTCCATTTTCCCTCCATCGTGGGTCCCTCACTTAACCATCGACTTCCCCTCTCATGCAATTCGAACTAGGGAGTGCGTATTTTCCTAGTGTGGGTGGCCCCCATGCATAACTTAACCAAACCAAAATAAATTGCTACTAAAGTCTAAGTCTCCTAATAAAATCGAATGGGCCCCATCTCCTCCAAAATTGGCCCCAAAATGTAGAGATTAATCCTATTCCAAATTAATTTAGGAAGGGACATTATAGTCCTCCCCTCCCAAATGTTGCTTGTCCCCAAGCAACTTCAATGCTAGATGCTCAAGTATGTGCTCACCCTCCCAAGTAGCATCCTCATCCGGTAAGCTCTTCCAACACACCAAGTATTCTCTAATTATCCTGCTTCTGAGCTTCCTTTCCCTGGTCTCCAAGATGGCCTCCGGTTCTAAAACCAGGTGCCCCTCATCATCAAGTGGAGGTAACTCCACAACTGTTGTAACTTTTTGCCCCAACGCCCTCTTGAAAAATGAAAGATGGAAAATATTGTTGATCATGCTCCCTGGTGGTAGCTCCAACTCATAAGCTACCTCTGCAATCCTCCTGATCACCCTGTAGGGCCCAAAAAATCATGGTTGCAGCGTTTCGGGCCCCCTTCTATTTCAGAGTGGACTGCAAGTATGGCTGCAATCAAAGGTACACCAAGTCCCCTTCCTCAAAATGTCTCTCCACCCAATGCCTATCAGCATACATCTTCTACTGATTCTGAGCTTGCAAATTGTCCTTAAGAGCCTTGTGGATATCTTCGCTCTCTAAGATCCAATCTTTGGCATTTGGGGTCTGACTGTCTCCAAAAACAATGTCAGCAAAAGATAAAGCATCATAACCATATAAAGCATAGAAAGAAGTCATACCAATGGATATATGATGTGTCGTGTTGTAATAATACTCTTCCAAATGCAGCCATAGAATCCAAGCGTTTTGGTGCGCTGTAACATAGTTCCTGAGATAACCCTCTAACCATTTGTTCACCCTCTCTATCTGGCCATCTTTTTGTGGATGGTAACTAGTGCTCGGGGTGAGCTCAGTGCCAACTAGCCTAAAAATCTCCTGCCAAAATCCCCCCCATGAACCGGCAATCTCGATCACTGACTATAGTCTTAGGGAGTACGTGCAGGAAAAAGACCTCCCTAAAAAACAACTTTGACGCTTGTGAATCTGAATACCATGTCAGAATGGCAACTAAATGTGCAAACTTGGTCAGTCGGTCGACCACCACAAAAAAGCAATCCTACCCTTGCATCGAGGGAAGCCTAGTGATGAAATCCATAAAGCTACTCTCCATTTCCCCTCAGGAATGGGAAGAGGCTGCAATAGTCCTGCTGGATGGGTCAACTCCCCCTTGTTCCTTTGACAAGCCTCACACTCCTACACATATCTCAACACGTCCCCCTTGAGGCCCTTCCAGGTGAAGCACTCTCTCACTGCCATATAGGTCTTCCTGAACCCTTGGTGTCCAGACAAAGGAGAATCATGAGCTGCACGAAGGATGCGCTCCCTCAACTGGGACCCTGAAACCAAGAATATGCGCCCTTTGTAGTATATAACCTCATCCATCACCCTGTAGCGCTCATTTGCATAGCTGCCCTCCAAGGTCTCTCATGCCCGACGATCCTTGGAGTACTCTACTAATAGTTGTGCCTTCCAATCATGGCAAATTCTCATGAGCAAAAGTCCTAGGGTATCCTGGATAGTGCATCTGCAACCACATTGTGCTTTCCCTGCACATACTCAATATCAAAATTGTAGGCCTGCACCTTGCTGACCCATCTCTGTTGTCTATCATTGAGGCCCTATTTCCCCATGAAGTGACGAAGACTATTGTGATCCGTCTTCACTCGAAACTGGTTGCCCACCAAGTATATTCTAGACTCCAAACTTGCCCAATGCATGCATTATGACCAACCAATGTTGCAGGAAACGTCCCCCCTCAGGATCTAAGGCCCAAAGCGCATCCCGTACGGATTAGTACAGGAAGCGTCCTCGGAAGTGCGACTCCAAAATTCGGAAACGTGGTTCTGCTTGTTTTGGACGCTTCTTGGAAATTCTGGAAGCGTCCCTCCCAAGTGCACTTCATACGGTGCTTCGGCCGTACGAAGCGCGGTGCTTCGGAGGGCGAATCGTATGGTTCCGTACACGCTTCCGGAAAAAGCGTCGTGCGGGCTTAAAAAATCGATTTTTTTATTTTTTGGTGAGTTTGCTTGTTGGGGATGGGTCCACCTTGGGTTAGGGTGAGGAATGAAGGCAAAATAAAAAAAAAAATAAAAAAAATATAAATATAGCAGATGCTCCCTCATGGTAATGTTAAATTCTTAAAGTAAAAGTGACATTCTCCTTATTTTTCATTTTCATCCTTTTACTTAAATTTTTAACATTACCATGAAATGACTCAGGATGTTTGAGAGTGGTTCCAGCCTCATTGGACTTCATATGGAGAAAATAGAATTTCATATCCTATTCAAAATTCAACAGACTTAACAGTTTTCAGGAATTCAGGATCAATGGGATTGTGGCATCTCATTAGATTATATCAAGCATGAAGGTATGCGATTAGCATTTAATCAAGAGCACCAAGCCCTATATGTACCCTAGTGTTGGTGGTGTTAATTGTTGAACTCCTTTGTCACGCCCTTAGCAAAAAATTACCTTTCAATCAAGTCAAAATCATCAATCAAGCATGTTAAGCTTTTTCTACCATATTTTAAGTCTTGAATTAGGTAGTTTGATCAAAATTGGGCAATGTTGACTAATATCCCTAGACAATCGAGGTAGAGGCAAAGGCTAGACAGGAGGAGAAGAATCTAGATTCTAGATGGTTGATGCATCTAAATGTTTGATGCTTGAATAATTAACCATTAATGTACAATGGATGCTATATCTATATTGATTTATGCAAAAATATGCATGTTTTCATGTCTTCTACAACTAATTTGGTATTTGGGATGTTTGTTTTGAGTATAAATGCAAAAAAATATAAATATATATATATAGCAGACGCTTCGCTTCCTAGATTTTTGGAAAATGATGCTTCCGCGTCCCTGCTTCCAAAAAACGTCCCCATTTCTTCCCTGCTTTGTGCAACATTGTGACCAACATCTCCTTGTCATATATGGAATACAACCTCTCGTGTGGTAGGAGCTTCTGACTCTCAAAAGCAATGGGGTGCCCTCCATGGGACAAGACTACCCCAATTCCCTCACCCGATGCATCGCACTCCAATGTAAAAGGTTGTGTGAAATCCGAGAGTGCTAATACTAGGCAACAACTCATCACCTCCTTGAGGCGATTGAATGTTGCCTGAGCTTCATCTGTCCATGCAAAAGCCCCCTGCCCTAGAAAATCGAATTCTTCATCTCTCTCTGTGTCCTCCAATTGACCCTCAAGCCTCCTCTTATACTTTTCTCGTTGGTCCATCAACGGCCAAGATTAAATCTCTAATCAATGGCTAAGATTAGATTTGGCTTGATCCATGACTTTTGGACCCTTCTAACCAAGTTTTATATTAATACCCATTAATATTTTAGTTTTCCTAAGTTTAGAGTTACGAACTCCATTAAAAATATTAATTATTTCCAAACCGGGTACAATCTATCCAAACCATTTCTGGGTCTTGGAGATCTGATGTGCTTTAGCCTCTCCACCAATTTTCACGGCTATAGCACATCTGATGCTACACCAAATCAACACTCCCTCTTAGCGAGGATTGTGCTCTAGTAATACTCCTCACTAAGTATCACCCTGATCATCCAGCATCGGTTCTTATGCCAATGCTAGGCCTCCCTGCCCAACATCCTCTAGACTGTTGCATCCTGTACTTCTCCCCATGGCCGTGCCACTGCCACTACTGCATCCGTACGAAAGCTCCCTCTGCATTTGT
Source organism: Pinus tabuliformis (assembly GCA_031772625.1). NCBI lineage: Eukaryota > Viridiplantae > Streptophyta > Pinopsida > Pinales > Pinaceae > Pinus > Pinus tabuliformis. Next base: position 968,347,158 of record CM062806.1, on the reverse strand, counting down.
GCTGCTGCCCATGGCCCTGCCACTGCCACTGCCACTGCCACTGCTACATCTACACTGCATCCCCTCTCATCATGCTGCCCATAGCACTGCCACTGTTAACTGCTGCACTGCAACTTAGTTACTGAGAGGTAAGTAATTGATCCTCCCAACTCTAACATCCCTGTCAGGCTAGAGACTCTCTTGATGCTGAAGCTCCCTCTACCGCTAACAAGTGCTCCCTCTACTGACCTCTGCGCTGCTGCAACAACTCCATGCTTCTCGCACTGTTGCACACCTATCTGTGCCATCCTGCATTGGTGCAATACTCCCGTGTTTCTCGCACTGTTGCATCCTGCTAGCCTCTTCGCTGTCCCACGACAACTCCACTGTAGCACTCTCTATCGTTCCATCAACATCTGTCAGTCCTGCTACTCCTTTTCAGGGCTCTTGTAGCAAGGTATAATCCAAGAGGTTGGGTACCTCAAGGATCCTGCCCCTCATCGCCTATAGCCCGTCTGACTACAGCTCGATGTCTCCCCACTTCCTCTCAAGTGGTACATAAGCACTCATGGCACAGTCGTCTTCTATCTTGACTTTTTTCTCTGCCCTTGCTGGCACTGTCTTGGTCTTAGAAGCCTCTCCCTTGCTCTTCTCCCTAGGAAACTAGTTCGCATAATGACCCAACTCCCCACAATGGAAGCACTTGACCTTGGAGAGGTCCTTTTTCCTTTTCTCGTGCTTTCCCACAGATGCTAGAGCCGCATCCTCCTCTTCCTCCTTCTTTATTCTGACCCCTTTTCTACTACTCCCTGCCTTGGTCAGCCGTCTAATCTCTTCTTAACAAAGATCCGCCCACAATTCCTCCCAATCCGGAAGGCTTGTCCTACCCAGTATGCTCTGGAAAAATACCTCCCAATCCTTTGAGACTCTGTTTAGTGCGGTCCTCACCAACATATCCTCATCCGGCATGGCCCTTATGGAAGTTAGCTGGTCCCAGATCTCCGTCAATCGCTCGAGGAAGATATCTATCTGCTCTCCCTTCTACATCTGGTATGACCACAGATGATTTTCAAGCAACATCTTCCTCTGCGCTGAAGTATGCTGATACAACTTCTTCAAGGCCTCCCACATCTCATTTGTCATATTCTTCTCGACAATATGCGATACCACATGATCCTTGACGCCATAAAGGATGATGCACTTTGCCCTGCCCATTGCATCCTCGTACTTCTCATTTTCATCTGGGTCAACTAGGATTGCTATAATTTTCAAGGCGAAGTCCTTGATGTTATACCTGTCTAGAATAGACAAGATCCTGGCCTTCCAGACCACAAAGTTGGACGCTCCGTCCAGCCTATTTTGATCCCTCAGCCCATTCACTGCCATCTCGCTGCTCTTCTTTCAACTCTTATGAGTCTCTCAACTTCCCATCTGGAAGTTCTCGATTCGACTCCCTCTGAGTCTCGATTTCCCTTCAGGAAATCCCTCTGCCAATGTTGAGTTGCCCCACTCTAATTGTCTGTGCAATTGCACCACTGATCCGGATTCCTTGGCTAGAAATCCGCTTCGGCAACAACTCCCTTAACCTTGGTCTTGCCTTGTTAGGCACTGTTCTGACCACAGTACTCCACCATCTTTGCTCCGCAAATTACCCACAGCCTCCTATGCCCCAGCAACAGAAGAACTGAGCCTCTAAGCTCTGCGCAATCCCGGCACTAGCAAAATCTGCACCTCCTGGCCACAGCGTCAATACTTCCTGACTGAGAAAGATGACAGGGCACTATGTAGGTCAAGTCTGCTCCTCTCTGCCTCTGCGCTGATCCTCCTCTTGGCTCAAACTAATGACGTAGGCCCTCTGCATCACCCCTTCCTTGCTGCTTTCTGCTAGGAACAACTTTTGTCACTCGGGACAGTTGTTTTTGCTGCTACTGCTCTGCTCGGCTGATGCCTTCAGTTATCCTGTGATCTACAACCATGCTCTGATACCATGTTGGAATTTCTAAGTTTAACCCGTTAGAAATTCTTCCTATATTATCTGATTTATTTATTCCTACTTGTTGAATTACTTAACAAGTTATTTACCATGTAAATACTGAAAATAAATACAACTACAATATCAACACATACAAATCATCAATTGAAAGTAAACAAGCACACAAGTGACATCGTTGTTTTTGAACTAATGTCCCCGGAAAAGCCCAATGCGGGAAAATCGGTGTAGCTATTCAGAGGGTTTTATTATTATGCAGTTTCAAAATACAACCTGGGTGCCAGAAATGGCTCACCCAACAAAGAATGCCCTCGGCAGTAGTACCTCTCAATTGGAGACCGATATTCCGGCTAAATCACTGGATGAACAATCCCACAGCAACCCTACAGCTTCTACTGCTCTGCGTCACTCTGATAGCAACATCATCACCCTATCTGGCTCTCCAGCTCCCAGTCTGTCCCACGAAATCCTCCAGCACTGCCTCTAGGCCCTGCGTCAGCCTCTTTGGCCTCTGCATCAGCTTCTGGAGCCTCTGCATCAGCCCCTAAATCCTTTGCATCTCACATGCTAGCTTCTCTGGCTCTGTGCAGCTCCTAGCTGCCTCTGCATGGCCTCTAGCTAGCTTTGCACCAACCTCTCTCGGCTCTGCATTGATCCTCCTGATACTAACTCTGCCTCTCTGCTATGTATTCACTGCCCCTCAGCTACAACTCAGATCACTCACTCGATTTCCTCAGCAAACCCTCCCCAGAAAATCGAATTCTTGATCTCTCTCTATGTGTCCTCCAACTGACCCTCAAGCCTCCTCTTATACTTTTGTCATTGGTCCATCAACAGCTGAGATTAAATATCTAATCAATGGATAAGATTAAATTTGGCTTGATCCATGACTTTTGGACCCTTCTAACCGAGTTTTATATTAATATCCATTAATATTTTATTTTTCCTAAGTTTAGACTTAGGAACTCCATTAAAAATATTAATTATTTTAATATTTCCCAAACCAGGTACAATCTGTCCAAACCATTTCTGGGTCTTGGAGATCTCATATGCTTTAGACTCTCCACCAATTTTCATGGCTAGAGCACATTTGATGCTACCCCAAATCAACACTTCTCCTCGTGCACCTTGACCCCATATGCACCTATGATGTGCCCCAAGTAGAGCATCTTTGCCAATCCAAACTTGCACTTGGACATCTTTGCATAGAACTATTTCTCCTCCAAGATACACAATACTGTCCCTAGATGTTGCAGGTACTCCTCCCATGTCGTGTTGTAGATCAAGACATCATCAAAGAACACTAGTACAAATCTCCTCAGCTGACCTCCGAACACATGGTTCATGCATGATTGAAAGGTAGCCGGAGCGTTGGTCAACCCAAAAGGCATGTCCAAGAACTCGAAATACCCATAATGACACCTGAAGGGTGTCTTCGGAATATCCTGCTCCCTCATCTGAATCTGATGATATCCAGAGCACAGATCTATTTTAGAGAAGTACTTGGCTCCTCTAAGTTCATCCATCAACTCATCAAAACGCGAAATGGGATACCGGTTCTTCAATGTCTTCTTGTTGAGGGTCCTATAGTCAATGAACATGCGAAGAGTCCCATCCTTCTTCTTCACCAACACGACTGAAAAAGAGAATGAACTAGAACTCGGTCTGATGTGGAGAATGAACTAGAACTCGGTCTGATGTGGCCCAAGGCCAATAGCTCCCTGATGGCCCTCTCAATCTCATCCTTATAGGCTTTGGGATGCCTATAGGGTGTAGTAATGATTGTCTGCAAACCAAACTCCATCTCTATAATGTGCTCGAACCCCCTATTAGGTGGTTGTCCTAGCGGTACGTCTCCAAAAACTACCAGATGTCTATCCAATACAATGTTGCACGAAGCGGGGACGAAGCGGAAGTGTTTTTTGGAAGCGGGGATGCGGAAGCGTCATTTTCCAAAAATCTAGGAAGCGAAGTGTCCGCGGAAGCATCCTCTATATATATATATATATATTTTGCATTTATACTCAAAACAAACATCCCAAATACCAAATTAATTGTAGAAGACATGAAAACATGCATATTTTTTGCATAAATCAAGATAGATATAACATCCATTGTACATTAATGATTAATTATTCGAGCATCAACCATTTAGATGCATCAACCATCTAGAATCTAGATTCTTCTCCTCTTATCTAGCCTTTGCCTCTACGTCGATTGTCTAGAGATATTAGTCAACATTGCCCAATTTTGATCAAACTACCTAATTCAAGACTTAAAATATGGTAGAAAAAGCCTAACATGCTTGTTCGATGATTTTGACTTGATTGAAAGGTAATTTTTTGCTAAGGGCATGCCACGTGACAAAGGAGTTCAACAATTAGCACCACCAACACTAGGGTACATATAGGGCTTGGTGCTCTTGATTAAATGCTAATCGCATACCTTCATACTTGATATAATCTAATGAAATGCCATACTCCCATTGATTCTGAATTCCTGAAAATTGTTAAGTCTGCTGAATTTTGAATAGGATATGAAATTCTATTTTCTCCATATGAAGTCCAATGAGGTTGGAACCACTCTCAAACATCCTGAGTCATTTCATGGTAATGTTAAAAATTTAAGTAAAAGTGATCACTTTTACTTTAAGAATTTAACATTACCATGAGGGAGCATCTGCTATATTTATATTTTTTTTGCCTTCATTCGTCACCCTAACCCAAGGTGCACCCACCCCCAACAAGCAAACTCACCTAAAATTTAAAAAAAAATTGAAAAAACGCTTTTCTAAACGCTTTTCCGGAAGCTTTTCAGGAAGCGTACAGAAGCGTACGGGAAGCGTACGCTTCCTCCTCCGAAGCGCCACGCTTTCGACACCCGAAGCGTCGTATGAAGCACGCTTCGACGCTTCGGAAGCGGCCACACTTCCAAATTTCCAGGAAGCGGCAAAAAATTCGAAAGCAGCGCTTCCGAATTTCGAAAGCGCGCTTTCGGCGAAGCTTCCTAGGCGCTTCCGTACGATATGTGCTTCGGGGCTTGGAACCGTGGGGGGGGGGCGCTTCGTGCAACATTGATCCAATATTTCCTGTATGTCTGGATGTGGTGGCTTGGTCTCCCCCAGCTTCTGAAATCCTCAACTCCACTACCCACGTTATGTCTCCATGCCTCAAATTGGCCTCCATCCTGTGGGCCAAAATTGTCTGTGGAGGATATGAATGCATGCCCCGAAGAACCAGTAAACTCCATCTCTAGCTGCCTCCAATTGGTGGTAACTCGGCGATGGGAATACAACCATGGATGCCCATCACCACATTGGTGTCTGGTAAGTCCACCACAAAGAAGTGGTCTGTCATCGAATAGTTCCCCATGTTCACTGTCAGAGTCGGAACATATCGAGTGCACTGCATAGTTCTATCTCCTGGACCTAGAACTGAAAACCCCTAAAACTCTACAATGGTGATGCCCCTCCTCTGGACCATCTAAGCATTAATAAAATTATGGGTGGCCCCACTGTCTAATAAAACTGAGACACTCTGCCCCTGCACTATGCCTCTAATCCTCATGGTCAAAAATTTGGGAACCCCGCACAAAGAAGCTAGGACTCCCCCAGCTGGTGCAAAAGGTGCTCCACCACATGGTAGTGGTGGTGGTGGTCCCTTCTGCTGGATCCTCGCTGTCTCCCCCACCAAGCTCCAACTCCACCTCATCCTCCTGATCATTTTCCGAGAAGACCTCGATGTAATGGGCCTTGCCTACTGTGCACCGATGGCCTGGTGCCCATGGCTCTCGACATGTAAAACACAACTTCCTCCTCCTGAGGTCTCTCCTGGTCTCATCGTCCAACTGTCCCCACCCTTGGGCTACTCTCTGTGCTGGTGGCACTCTAGTGTCACTTCCCTTCTGAGGGTAGGGAATGCATGGACGAAAGGGTGCTCGGGTCTTGGGGATGACCCTCTCGTACAAGTCACTACCTCTAGTAGACTAGATCGTTTGCGTGACTTCACCAGTCCCTGCAGTGGCTCTTGCAACCCCTCCACAAATGTGTATACTCTCCTAACATCTGACAAATCTAGCACCATGACTGAGACCCTCCAGAACTCTGAAATATAATGCCCGAGACATCCTGTCCTCCTAAGCTGTGTCAACTCCCTGAAGTGAGCCTCTGGATCCCTCCAATCAAAATTCTCCACTACTCTTCGTGGGAAGTACTCATAGGAGGTCACGTTGGCATGCCCCAAAGTGGACAAGCCATGAAACCACCAGTCGTGTGCCTCCACCTCCAAATGCAATGTGGCCATTTTAAAGGCCTCTACCTCCGTCATCCTGTTGAGCTAGAAATATGTATCCAGCTTCTCCACCGAAGCATGTTCTGTGCACTTGGTAGTGCCATCATGTGAAAATTTGAGAATCCAACCTAAATCAACTACTACAACAATTGATTAAACGTCTTCTGTTTGTTAATTACTGAAACAAATTATTTACTGCTTCCTACAACAAATATCGAAGCTAATACAACTGCAGCCTTCACTTAATTAATTAATTTTCCCAAAACAAGAACAGAACAATAGAGAAAGATACACACAAGTGACAAAGTATTTTTTGGACAAATGTCCATGGAAAAAATCAATGCGGGAAAACCGGTGCAACAACTCTGAGGGTATTTATATTATTAAGTAGTAGTTTTTGAATACAACTCTGGATGCCCTTCTGGAAATCCAGTTACAGAGAAATAAACTGGCAAAAAAACTTAGTGAGATTACCTCACTCTATTCGGCAAGTCCCGGTTGTTCCGGTAGCTGAACCAGCTGTCCCCGGCTATCTCTATGTTGGCCCTGCGTAGGCCCTGCATAAACCTCAAAAGTCTCTTCGTCAGATCAATTGGGAAATGTATTGCCTTCTGGAGTAGTTTCCAGCCTTCTTGGCTTAGAAATGTCAGCTCCTTTGCAAAACTCGGACTTCTACTCTGGATGACTGCGTTGTCTCTGCGTGAGCCCTTCTGCCTCAACGTTAAGCTCTGCGTGGGCCCTTCTGGTTCAGCGTCAACCCTTTTGGCCTAGCGTCAACCCTTTTGGTGTCTCTTTGCCTCTCTCTACTGCTTATCCTGGGTCCTCGAGAAGATACTCCAACCCAACTATCCCTACCCCTCACTGCAATAGCCCACTATCGAAAATCTCTCGGCAGCTCCTTTGTTCTGCTTCAGAAAATCGAACTTCTAAACTCTCTTTGTGTGTCTTTCCAAATGACCCTCAAGCCTCCTTAAATAATCTCCTCGTTGACATTCAACAGCCTAGATTAGAAGCTAATTGACGGATAAGATCATTTCTTCTTGATCCTCGTCTTCTTCTAGAAGTTATACCCACAGTTTGTATTAATATCCTTTAGTTATTTTATTTTCCTAAGTTTAGACTTAGGGTCCCATTAAAAATAATTAATTATTTTAATAAAATTGTTTCTAGGTGGAATTTCCCAAAACTCTTTCTAGGTTCTTTAGAATACATGTGCCCAAGCCTCCCTGCAAAATTTGAGACTTAGAGCACATCCGATGCTACCAGAAATCAACACATCGTAGGTGGTTAAAGTACATCTTCCTAATGGTGCGTTGCATCTCATAGTTCTGCGTACCATGGGCTCTGTTGACCACTACGTGTCAACAACCCATAGCAGTACACCCCCTATTTTCGCAAAAGGGATAGCGCCTGATCAATATGTCCGTGCCATCCAGCTATTATCATCAACCTGATCATTATGTTATAATGTAAACGCATTCTGCATGTATATGATGTAAATAATCTCAGCAGATCCATGCCATGTATGTAATTGCCTAGGTAAATGTATTTTTTTGGTGACGACCTACATTCTGGGAGGTTTTTTGTCTCACTGATCCATTCTCGGATGGTCGGCATAGTTTTCCTTCAGTGTCACCCCAAAGCCGGAATGTATTTTGTCACAGGGATCTTAGGCGAGTCCTAGTGTTATAGATCGAGTCTATGTAAAAGTGATTTGGGAATAACATGGTTAGGTTATTTTATTACAATTTTTTTGGTCTGCTAGATTATATTTGTGCCGCAGAAATGGGTAATCTGTGAGGGTCTATTACAGATGGGTTTTCCCCCTTATGATGTAAAAAATATGAAAAGCATGATGTAAAGTGTCTTGAGGGTTGGAAAAATAATTTATCCCCTCATATGTTAATTAATTAAATTTTCTGGCCAGAAATTGATTAAAATCCTAAGCCAAAAATTTAATTAATTCTAAGCCCTAGGTGAATTTAATTTTTCCAAAGGAAAAATTCGTTGATCCTTAAAAAATAAACTTAAGAGGTCTAGGGACTAAGGTAAATTGATTATTTTGATAAATTTTAAGCATTTGATCCCTGGGGTTAAGTCAAAGTCAAAATTTTGAGGAAATTAATTCAAAATTTTAATTGTTGAATTAATTAAAATGCATTTTATTGAAAAATCTAATTTCCTCAAGAATTTAAAATGTCGACGGATGAGATTAAAACAAATTTTGATCCTCATCAACGGTCGAGATTGCTTTGACAAGGATTACTTGAACTAGCCGTTGGAGGATTTATCTTTAAATAGGAAGTCATTTGTCAATAAATTCATTCGATCTTTGAGTCGTGTGCTAAGCGAAAAGCTCTCGTGTAATTTTTTTTGAATAATAAAGAAAGACTTTGGGGTTAATCTTTGTCGGTGTTACTCTTCATGGAAATACAGTAAGATGTGTCATTCTTCACGCGTAATTTTTTTTTAGCCATTGATGATAGCTCCTAAAGAGTGATTTGATTACAAGTATCTTGCTTAGTTGTTGGAGTTTGAATAATAATCTAAAGTATGAACGTAATAGCAGGTATCTCTATTTGTTTGATTTTTATTATTGTTTTCTCACTCTATTTTGATGGTTGAATTGAGTTTTGCAGGAAAGTCTTGATTTTTAGAACATTAGGTGTTCGGGGAAGTTTTCAATTGGATCAGCCAACTCCCGATCCGTGTTTTCTGAAGAGCCCAACTTAATTTGATCCCGGGCTTGTCATAAGATTTTTACTGGTGATGCATGAAGGGTTTTGAGCTAAGCACCTCCTTTAAAATTTAAAAATTTATTTATTTTTATGTGCGGAATTAACAGATCTGGATTTTGAGAGCCTTAGATCATCAAATTTGGGAGCAGAGTCAGACTCACACTCCTCAGATCTGATAGATCTGCCATTCCTGTGCATAGATCTATAAAATTATTTTTGGTTTTCTGACTTGGGTTTTTTCTGGGTTTTACTTTTTATCATTTTATATATCGTTTGGGTGTTTCTTGTTGTCTTGCAACTACAGATCTGAGGAAGAAATTTGTGTAGAGTCTAGATCTAGGCCCTCAAGGGTAAGATCTGGATCTTTGGGGTTCATCAACATCATTTTGCAGGATATTATTCAAATTAATTTGCAATCCAAGGAGTCTTAAATTTGGAAAATTTTATAAGGGTTTCAAATAAATCTGAAGCAGAAGGATTTAACATTTTAATCAGAATTTCTGGGGTTTTCTGGCTACCATTTGTCTGAGTTTTTCGATCTGCTGGTTGGGTTTTCGTTTCGCTGCAAAATTTTGATTTTTTTTTACAAGGCCCACAACCTTTTGCTGCTACTTGCATTCTCTACGAATCTGCAAACCCCAACCTTGTTGCCATCTCTCCCATCTACATTTTCTTCAATCATCCCATCACTGCCTTCAAACTCTGCAAATGCATCCCTCTGCCCAACTCCTTTTACCCTTGAAATTCGTCCATCGCCTTGTTGCTCTACCTGTGAATTCCTCTCCTACTACGTGTGGTATCTCCTTTTCCTCACAGTGGTTCCGTCCCACAGCTCTCAACTCTTCACATCCCACCTCCGTTTTCCTCACTCCTTAACTCTTCGTCCAGCCTGCAGCCATCATTCCACATTGTTCTGTCTGCAAACGCTTCTTCTTAGCTCGTAGATATCCTTTACACGTTGTTGTCCATCATCATTTGATCCACATGTCCAAACCCTCGGCCCTGACGTTCCTCTTCATTGGCTTCTCCTCCATCCGCAACCATACCCCTCTGCAATCTATCGAGTTGCCATCCCTGCTCCTCTCTATGTCGCCTATCCAACCTACAAACACAAACAAGCCCACACTTCCTCGCTTATCTTAGCCCGTGCATCACTTTCCCTCGGTCTCCTCATCCACCGTCATGTTTCAAACCTGCACAACACATACAAAAAGCATTCGATTTTTTTTTTAAGTTTCATTTGTTTATATTTGTATTCACTTTTAGGTTTTGGTTAGTTACGGTTAGAATATCAACCCTTTTTTTATTTATTTCATTTGTTTTGAATGTATGTTAGGGTTAGCTTCCTTTTACTCATTAGACTTGGTCATGATTTTTTATTTTAATTTGATTGTTGTTTTGGTTGGCTTTCGATTTGTTTTATTTTAATTGTTTTGTTTGGCATTTTATTTTTATTTTTTATTTCATTTTGTTTTTATTTATGATTTTTATTTTTGGATTTGCGATTTCCCTTTTATTTTCGATTTGATTTTTTTTATTTTGATTTTATTAAAAAAAATCTAAAAATTAAAAAAAAAAAATAAAAAACATTTAAAAAAAAAAAAAAAAATGGTGGCTAAGGAATTAAATTAAAAAGGGATTTGCACTATCACATTAAAATTTTTAATGTGGCCTATGGCCCATTAAAAATTTCAATGTGGCCTATGGCCCATTAAAATTCAATTTATTAACCCTTTGATTCGTTTTATTTCCGTCACATTAAAAGGTTTTGATTTCTTCATTTACCACATTTAATTAATTTCCCAAGGAACAATTGAATTGATTACATAAATTTCTTCGATGTCATTCTGTGGTAATATTTCTCTATGGTCAAGGTGCAATAAATGTTTTAAATCATATTGATTGTTGGAGAAAGTTAATTGTTCTAGAATGGATCATTAATGAAAATTATTTTAAATCTAGAATTTCTTCCATATTACAGTTTTGGGTGTTTACATTGATTATTCATTATTGTCACTATTCATCACATATTGGAAAATTGTTCTGGATAATTTGTTTTTACTTAATCTACAGTTAACTGAACATAAAGGCACTGGTCTATAATCATTTCTATCTTGTGGTCGTGTCTTGGTTACATTAGCGTTTAATCTATTCATTTGAGTTAATCAAGACTCATTTACATTCGTCAAGTTGTCTATCTTTAAATCTCTTAGAGCTTATGTTCCACAGGCTATTCTCATTCATTCACCTTAGGGACTACCCCCCTTGACTTGTCTAGGAGAGAGTCTAAATGGAGTGAGTAAGGATTAGAGTGATATCCCTTACTCTGAACGTTGTTGTGGTGCCTAGACACTTCGTGCGACAACAGGCTCCATAGCCCTTCCCCTTCTCATTCTGCTTGAGCTGGAAAAAGTCTCCGAAAGATAGTGCCTCTCTGATGTCTGCTCCCATGGACCGCCACTGCCTGAAATGCTCCCCCATAGGTGATTTATCCTCAACTCCTCCTGGTTCACCTTGTGCCAAAGGTAAGAAAGAAGGTAGAGTAGCTCGAGTTGGCCCACTCGATGATGGAGGTTGCACAGTGGTCGAAATATGATCACGCTGTTGAGGGGCCCTCGAAGTCTCTCCAAATAGAAACTCTCAGTGAGTGCTCTACTCCCAGTTCTGCATTTTGATCTCATCCAATATCTCCTTCTACAAATTTGCCAAATCACTCAGTGCCTTCAAGAGACTATCAAAGGAAATCTCTTCTCTGCTCTTGGTCTCCCCGATGTCTTTTGTTACCACTGCCTTCCCACATTCCTCTATGTCTAGAGTGATCTCTAACTCCCTCTCCCTGCTTTGATACCTTTGCCTACTGTAAGTAATATTCTGTCAGTCCTCCTCACTCATAAGAAAATCCCCCATTGTTGAGCCAAGATCTGAGCTCTGGTACCACTATAATGTTCGAAACTTGCATAAACAATGATATGTAAAGCAAAAACAAATGCAACACCAAAAATTTTAAATATTTAACAAATACATATAAAAACTCCAGAAGCAAGAACCCGCTGAGCCATTTTATTAATCCAATGGAGCAAGAACAATAGTATGAAGAAGTGTACCTAGGCTTTCCTCAATGGCAAGCGTGACAAAACCCAGGTGATAAAACAATAATCTCAAATGTTGATAATAACTGCTCCAATGATGCTCTGTGCTGCCCAGAAAACTACACTGCTAGCTGAAAAGGGACTGCTAGAAACCCCACCTCCGGTGCTCAGAAAATGATGAAAAACTAACCCCAAGCTCCTCGACCAAAACCCACGAAAACCCAGAAACGGTTTGGCCTGGTTCCGACCTCCCAAAATCGAACCCCAAGAGGTCCTACGCCCTCCAAGATTGCTAAAGCTCACAGCCTGCAAATATAACAGCATAATCCTCCTCCAATGCTCCGAAAAAGTAACAATCACCTCCACTAGTGTTTCCTTGTCTCTCCCGACAAGGATCAACCTCAATAGCTGAAACTCCACCTCCCACGTGTGCACAATATTCTCCCTCTACGCTGGCCCAAGAAGTGCGAAAACCCCACTGAATAGAAGCTCTCTCTCTCAGCTCCAAAACTCACCCAAAATGCAGCAAAACACCCAAGCCTCCCTTCCGAAATTTCTCCCAGCCAAAGCTCCTCTGAAAGATGTCAAAATCACAACTCGGCCTCTCCTCACTGCGTCCTCCAGGAATACGCACCACCTGGAGACACTAGATACAACTGCTGGAAATCACAATGAAAACCTCCTCCAAAAGAATGTAGATGAACCTCTCTAGGGTGGCACTCAAAGTCCCCCGAAGAAAGGGTGAGCTCTCCGCTTGAAGAACTCTTGCTAAACAACAAGTGACTCGGCTAAGCAGCTCGAGCAACCAAAGAGAAATTTGATATGCCAAAGATGATCAAATGAGGAGTGCTGCCTTCCTTTTATAGATTTCGTGGAGCTCTTTTCCCTCCATCGTGGGTCCCTCACTTAACCATTAACTTCCCCTCTCATGCAATTCGAACTAGGGAGTGCATATTTTCCTAGTGTGGGTGGCCCCCATGCATAAATTAACTAAACAAAAATAACTTGCTACTAAATTCTAAGTCTCCTAATAAAATCGAATGGGCCCCATATCCTCCAAAATTGGCCCCAGAATGTAGAGATTAATCCTATTCCAAATTATTTAGGCAGGGGCATTACAGAATTCGAATAGGTACCAAGGGTACGTATCTTCCATGAGTACCATTGTATAATCTAAGCCATGTACATTCAAGGAAGCCATGAAACACCAAGTCTGGAAGGATGCGATGAACGAGGAATATGAGTCGATCATGAAGAATGATGTCTGGGATGTGGTTCCAAGACCCAAAGACAAGTTAGTGGTCACTTCAAAATGGCTTTACAAAATCAAACATGGAGTTGATGGGAGTGCTAAAAAGTTCAAAGCTAAGTTCATTGCTCGAGGCTTCTCTCAAAAGGAAGGAGTGGACTATGATGAGATATTTGCAATCGGTTGCCCGATATACCACCATCCGTTCGATCATAGCCCTTGTTGCCTTGCAAGGATGGAGCCTACACCAAATGGATGTCAAAACTCCTTTCTTGCATGGCTCGCTTAGGAGGAATTCTATGTAGAACAACCAAGATCACAAGACACATGTATGCAGGATGAAGAAATCCCTCTATGGGTTGAAGCAAGCCCCCAAGGCTTGGTATGATAGGATAGATAGTTATCTTATAAAGTTAGGATTTACAAGGAGTGAAACTGACCCGAACCTATACTTCAAGGTTGAAATGGACATGCCTCTCTTTCTGGTCCTTTATGTGGATGATCTCTTTCTCACAGGTGATGACCTTCTCATTCATCAATGCTGGAGGGAGTTGGCTTCCAAATTTGAGATGAAGGACCTAGGACTGATGTACTATTCCTAGTGCTAGAGGTCTGGCAAAAGCTAGGTGAGATTTTCCTTTCTCAAGGAAAATACATTGTGAAGCTACTTGAGAGATGGGGAATGGTGGATTGCAAGTCCGTGTCTACTCTGATGGAGCTCAACTTCAAGAAGCTATGTGGAAGCGCTGTTGGGCTCGGATTAGTGAACCTTTCTGAGTATCGCCAACTTGTGGGGGCCTTAATGTTCTTAGTAAACTCTTGTCTTGACATATGCTTTGCTGTAAACATGTTGAGTCAATTTATAGTCGAGCCTCATCACATTCATTAGATTGTTGCTAAGAATCTCTTGAGATATCTTTGGGGCACAATCCACTATGGACTTAAATACACTACCGGAAATTTGAGGCTTCATGGATATACAGATGCTGACTGGGCTGGCAATGTGGTGGATCGTAAGAGCATGTTTGGGTGTTTCATCTCTTTGGGGCTTGCTTCACTACCTTGGATGAGCAGGAAGCAGAAATCAGTTGCTTTAAGCACCCCAAGGCCAAAAACATTGTTGCGAGTATGGCCTATTGTGAAGTTGTTTGGTTGAGGAATCTCTTCAGTGAGCTATTTGAGCACATGATGGATACCACCATGATCTTCTGCAACAACCAGAGTAGGATTCGCCTTTCACAGAATCCCTTGTTCCATGACTACTCAAAGCACATTGATATCAGGTACCACTTTATTTGAGATATGGTACAATGAGGAGCAATAAGGTTCCAACACATTAGGACAGATGAGTAGGTTTCAAACATTCTCACGAAGCCTTTGGGGAAGTTCAAATTCTTAACCTTCCGAGAGAGAGTTGGAGTTGTGAAAAGACCCTCGTACGAGGGTCCCGTATGAGTTGGACACTGAGCTCTGGGAGCTCTTGGGGGCTTGGGGTACTTCTTGGAGCTATGAGCGACCATAGGGTGAATGTTTCACCTTCCCCTAGTGGTGCGCTATGTACAAGGTGAGTGGTTTACCTTCCCTTGTGACACCCCATGATGGTGGACATGTATGTAGGGTGAGTGGTTCACCTTCCCCTATGATTGAGATAAGCATAAGATGAGTAGTTCACCTTCTCCTATGGCATATGAGCAGGATGAGTGGTTCACCTTCTCCTGCTGATGCCCTAGCATACATCCTACCCATCGAGTCTGGGACTCATGGGAAGGACCTCTCATCTGGCCAATGAGTTGGGAAAAGTGGTTAGGGACCATAGCACTACAAATGGATGCATCGTGTACTGTCGTACTCTCTATAACTAGGATGCATTGTTAGATTTTGTAGCATTAGATGTCTTCTAGCCATGAAATTTGGTGGATAGGCTAAAATACATGTATTCTCCAAAACCCAGAAATCGTTTTTGGAAATTCCACCTAGAGACAACCTAATTAAAGTAATTAATCATTTTTTAATGTTTCCTAAGTTTAAACTTAGGAAATCTGATTAATTAAAGGGTATTAATTAATTCATGGTGAGAATCTTCTAGAAGAAGACATGGATTGAGTTTTAGTTAATCTTAGACATCGATTATGTTTTAATCTTGGTCATTGGTACCTAAACGAGAGATTATAAGAAGAAATTCGATGGGGGTTGGAGAACACACTTTAGACACCAATAATTCAATTTCACTCACAAATCGATCTCTAGAGTAGCAGCGCTAAGTTTTTAGAGAAAGAGATAGTGAGCTTGATGCAATGAGAGATGGGCAAGGATAGTAAGGTTGAAGGAAGTTTTTCCAGCTCCGGTGAGTGCACTATAGAGAGGCAGTGAGGACCACAGAGAGGTAGAGCATAGCCACGCAGAGGCAACACAGTGTTTCAGAGGGGATTTCGTATTTTGCTGGGGAGAAGCAGTGATTCAGTGCCAGAAGTCGGAGAGAGATTCTAGAGGCCAGGAGGATCCATCTTCTAGACAATAGTTGATCAAATAGAGAGAGGGAAGCAGTTCCAAGTTGTGGGATGTAATACTGCATACGCTGATGTAGTGACTGCGCAGAGGCAACAAAGAGCCGCTCAACTTGAGCCAAGATCAATGTATGATCGCCAGTGGGAGTGAGATTTTTCTCACTAGATTTATTGTCAGTGATTTCTCTCTATGGATTGCTAGATTTGAGCATCCATAGTCTTGTACTCAAATTTACTACTGCATAATATCAAAACCCTCAGTTGCTGCATCGGTTTTCCCATGTTGGGTTTTTCCGAGGACTTTAGTCCAAAAAACTATATTTTTGTGTGTGTGCATCTATTCTTCCAGCATTTTTATTTTTCGCAGTATTTATTTTGTGAAGGTTGCAGTGTATTTAATTCGATATTTGTCGTAGCACACAAGAAGTAAATTGTTTAATCGAATTAACAACTAGAAGAATTAACATTAGTTGCTACAATAGGATTCGAGATCACCGAATTTTCACATGCATGGTGTTCACCAACTTGATCTAGGATCGAGGACAGATTTTTGTTAGTGGAGAGTGGTAAGGTCTTGTGACTCATTCTCGATCACTTCTTCTTCACTATTACTTCATGGTTCAACACGGCAAAGCAGCGTAGTGATGACAAAGATGGTACATGATGACAGGATGGCATGACGATGACAGATGGAGTGGCAGGTGGAATTCTCCCTAGTTGAGAGGGAGTGTTAAATTTGGAAACTAGGGTAAAATTCCACCTTGGGATAGCTCATATGATGGATATGATTATTGCATTGGATTCCTCTTTTCAAGAGGTCCAAATTTGATATAAAGATCATCTCATTCGGACAAGCAGAAGTGGAATTTTGAATTTATTCTCTCTCATGCACAAATTGTTAAGGTCGACCTCAACTTAATGTAGGCTCAAGAAGCCCAATAGATGTGTCCTTTCACCCTCAACGAATTGTATAAATAGGAGTGACCTCTCTCCTCATTTAGACATCACTCACTCATCATTTCTTCTCTCTCCTAATCTGATTGGTTCATACAGCTTGGTGATCATCTCCCTCTCTCTCACACGTGTGGATGAAGGACAAATTTTCTGGGTCAGATTGCAAGCTGAATTTCAGAGTTTCAGGACATCATTGACTAGCATTGATGAAGGCTTCATTGATGAAGTTTGACTATGTTTTTTGGGGCAGACTTTCACTCTCTTGAGAATGCATTTATTGGCACAAAAATCGAGGTGCTTGGGGATGTTTGACTAGCATTGACTTTAGGTTGACTTCTGTTTTGACCATAGAAAATCACAGCAGATTTTCTCTCTCCTTTGACTAGGTTTGACCAAGTTGTTTTGGGCAGTGTTTGACCTCCTCTTCAGGCCGAGTTTGACCAAGGAAGACCGAGCTGCTTTGGTGAAGTTTTGTTGTTGTTTTGACCAGTGTTGACTTTCTGGTTAGGGCTGAAATTGACTGCAGTTGACTGCAGAATTTTACAGGGCTGATTTGACTGTGTATTGGGCAAGTGAATTTGATTATTGTACTCTCTCTCTCTCTTTGCTGAACTATTGAATAATAATAAGAAGATTTGATCAAAGAATTTTCCCCACATTGGGGTTTTCCCGGGCATCCGTTAAATCTTGTGTCCTCTTGTCTTGGCTTGTCTTTTGCACATGTTTTTATGTTCTATCTGCATTTACTGTCAATGTGATTAAGTTAATGTGATTGCTACTAGAAATAATTGGAAATTGTCATTGGGCTGCTAAGGAACATTGAAGTAAATTGTGCTAAGCATAGAACATACCATTGTTATCTAAAACAAACAGAAATACAAATATATCATGTTGATACAAGCTTTTATGAAAATAAATCTGAATATAGCACATTTGTAATTAAATTTGGAACAACATACACAGTGCCCAACAATGCTCTTAAAACACTTTAATCCCACTACATATTCTTACAAGATTTGAAAAATATTTGGATCATTGTCATATGCAGTGTTGCGGGGGTGCGCCCCCCCCCCCCCCCCACTCGATCCCGCTCCCAATTTGCACTCCGGGCGGGAGTGACTTGGGAGCGGGTCGGGAGCGCGCTCCCAAAATCGCTCCTGGTAAAAAAATTGTGCTCCCTGCCAATTTCGGGAGCGGATTTGGGAGCGTCACTCCAAGAGCGGTCAGGGAACAAACACTCCCCACCACTCTCGGGTTATAAAATCTGCTCCTGGAGCAACGGGCACGTAGGGCGGGAGTGAATTGGCAGAAAAAAAATAATAAATAAATAAAAATTCGGCGTTAAAAGAATCGATTTTTTTTTATAAATTGGGGGAGGGAGGGACATAAAGGCTTCATTGTGACTGTGAGAGTTGAGTGAGAGGCTCATTTGAGGAGGGAGATTGAAAATGTGAGAGTGAGGACTAAGGAGCAAGGATAGAGTGAGACTGAGAGAGAGGAAGGTGCCAAGGAGAGAGCAAGGAGCAAGGAGAGAGCAAGGAAAGAGAAAGGAGCAAGGAGCAAGGGGAGATTGGAAGCATTTGAGGTAAGTTCGCCGCTCTACAATGTTGAATAGAATGTTTAGCATTTTTTTTAATGTTTATTAAATTATTCTTAATTTCTAAATAAATAAATAATTTTTTTCCTATTTCGGTTTCTCATTGCCATCGGGCCATTCCCATTCCATTTTATTAAATTTTGCAGATTCAAAACTACAGATTTCAAACATCATGGTTATATTTCTTGGCATTTTCTTCTTCTTGGTTCATTTTCTGGTTATTATGGTGCTGGAGAGTAGGAAAAAGAGCGTTCAAAATGAAGAAGGGGATGAAGAAGGGGGACAAAGTGGATTTGATGAAAACACCGATGAGGAGGAGCTGAAGGAGAGTGAACATGATTCAGCTCAAAAAACTAAACAAGACCAAACCCCATTGTGGAAATATGTTAACAGGCCTGAAGCAGGGAAAGGGGGTGGAACCACTAAATTTCATTGCCCCCATTGCAACAATAATTACACAGGTTCATACACCCATGCCAGAAAACACCTCTGTGGGAAAATGCCATGGGATGGAGATAAACAAATAGGAATCAAAACTTGTGCAGGTGTGTCAGCAGCAGATAGAGCCAAATACATAAGGGAAGAGGAGGAAGCCCAATACAAATCTAAAAAATCAAGGGGTTTCTTTGAACCAAGCTCACAATCACAAGCACAAAGAACTCCTTCAGCATCCTCCCAAGGTAGTGGATATGGAGGCACAGGGTCACCAGGTTTAAGGCGTAGAACCATATCAGATTTCCTTGATGAAGGGTGTAGGAATGATGTGGATTCAAAAGTTTACAGGTTTCTCTATGCATGTGGGATACCATTCAATGTTCTTCGCTCACCTTATTGGCACGAAATGGTTTCTGCCATAAATGATGCCCCTAAAGGATACAAAAGCCCTGGGTATGACAAGGCAAGAACCGTTGGACTTTATCATGAAAAAGCAAAAATATCACATTCTTTGAATAGAATGACAAGTTCTTGGACTAACCATGGGGTGTCCATTGTATCTGATGGATGGACAAATGTAAAAGGCAAGCCATTGATAAGTGTTCTTGTTGTGTCTGTTAGTGGTGCCATCTTTCTTTCAGCATATGATTACTCAGACAAGTTCAAGACCAGCATCAACATTGCAAAAACATTACTTGAAACAATTGACTGTATTGGGCCATACAATGTCATCCAAGTCATCACTAATAATGCTCCTAATTGTAAGGTAGCGGGAGCAATTATTGAGGATAAATACCCCAAAATATTTTGGTCTGGGTGTTTGGTTCACACATTGAACCTTTTGACGCATGATGTTGTTAAGAACAAAAATGAACAATACAAATGGATTGGTGATTTGTACAAAAAAGGCAAACAAATGATAAAATTTATTACAAATCATAGCAATACCCATGGCCTTTTCTGCAGTCACTCAAGATTGGAGTTGTTGAAGATTGCGAGGACTAGATTTGGTAGCTATTATCTCACCTTCAGGCGCCTTTTGAAGGTAAGAGAGTCATTGGCTAGCATGGTATCAAGAACACACTGGCAAGTATTAAAGGAAAGGGCTACAAATGCAGTTGACAAGCAAGGTTTTGAACTGGTGGAGGAGGCCGCTCTTGATGGTATGTTTTGGGTACGTGTGAGGCAAGTATTGGATTTCACCAAGCCTATTTATCACATGATTCGGTTTGCAGATACAGATAAACCAGTGATTGGCGAGGTGTATGAGTAATGGATACCATGTTAGGGCAAATAAAAGATATTGTTCATAACAATGATCCCAACTTGTACAAACGGATTACGATTTTGTGTGTGTACGGTGGAATAAACTTAATCTTCCACTACATTGCTTGGCGTATATCCTTACACCAAAATACTACTCTACATCTTGGTTGGGCCAACCTGCACTAGGGGGTGGGGTTAGGACCAAACCCCATATAGATGAAGAGGTATCTAAAGGATATTTGGAAGCATTAGAAAATTTGATACCTAACAGGGAGGAATGTGCTAGTGTGCGCCTTGAAATAGGCAGATACTTCAGTAACACTGGTTTGTTTGGTACCTTCCATGAAATGGAAGACAGAGACAAATTTGATGCTCTCACATGGTGGGAAACATATGGCGGTCATGGACTTTTGCCAAAATCACAGGTTGTAAATACTTCTTCTGCAGAGAGGTGTTGGAGCACCTACAACTTCATACATAATGTGAAAAGAAACAAACTCAATGAAAACCGCGCAGAAAGCTTGGTTTATGTGCACTACAACTTGAGGTTGTTGACTCATTACTGTGATTGGGCTTATGAGGATCCAACATATAAAATTTGGGACAACCACCAGGAGGATGACAATTTGGAGGATGGCACTATACATCTTGAAGAACTGGGAGAGGAACTTATAAGGGAGGAAGATGAAGCAACAGCCATGCCACCCCACCATCCAGTAGCAGTGCTCGAGTTTCGAGTCTTGTTCCTTTGCTGTCGCCACCTCCATCTACACCCTCACGTGGAGGGCATGTGCCTTCTAGTTCTGGTCGTCGGTCTGTGCGGGAGACTCCTAGAAGACCACCACGACGTGCTTATACATTAGACTCTCGTGGCAAGGGCCACATGCAGTAGTAGATAGTAGATTTACAGTTTACTTGTCTTTTCCAGTTTCTATTAGTTTTCATAATTGTTGAGTCTTGAGTCTTGACTCTTTCTATCATAATGATATTTTTTGTAAACAATATATGACTATGAGTCGTGACAATGAAAGTTTGAAGTTGGCAATTATAACTCATTGGTAATGATTCTGAATTATGAATATGATGCTTCGTGAAAGTTGTTTCTTTTCATTCCATAGTTCATTTTATAACATTTCATTTCATGTTAAGTTGTTAACAGTTAGATATTATTTCTTGTAATGGTTAAACTTAGCTTACAAGTACAACTTTGGTGATCAATGATGATAAATGTTATGTATTGAATTTTCAATTTTGAAAGCTTGAAGTTGAAACTTTAAGATTGATGAATCATGATTCATGAAACTCAATTGTGGACGTGGTTGATGAAGATTATAACTTCTAGATGATTGATGTTATATGGTTCAATGATCAATCTATGTATTTTTATGTTTTTTTATATCTAATTCATCATTCTACATGTTTTTGTTGACATATATGTATCAAAATATAAAAAATATATATATTATATAAAAATCGCTCCGGGGTTCACTCCCAAACTGGGAGCTTTTGAAATGTCACTCCCGCTCCCATGTAACACTGGTCATATGTAAGAAAAGGCATATAACTCAGATTTACTAGCTAATATAAAGGTTCTATATTAAACAAAGTTAAGAAATCTGAATTTAGTTTAGTTGTTTGTACCCTGGAATCTTCACTAATGATAAGGATGGCAGCCCCTTCAGCCTTCAGCTCATAAATCAGCAAATAACAGTGATAATCCAGCAATGTATACAATCTGGAATGATGGCTCTATGAGTTAGCACACACAGAAAACTAGTTTTTAACCTTTGCTCCAGCTAGGAATACGCTACAGTACCTTGGATCAGCTTCACGAAATGGACAATGTGCCAAGGAATGCTGCCCTCTCTTAGTGCAAAATTCAACCACAAAGATGACAGCTCTTGAAGACTTGACATTTGGGAATTAAGTAATATGACCTCCTCTAATTTTGATGTCAAATGCCAAGAAAATGTCAAAGGACTGTGTTGCTTCACCTGAGATAATAATTTTGAAAAATGCCAAGACATGTGTCGCTTCACCTGAAATGATAATTATAAGTCTGGTCTGATCTTTAGTGTGCAAAATGTAATATTCCTAGTGGAAATATTAAGTGATAAACAAAGCAAGATCATGAACATGCAACCAAAATAATCATACATGCAAAACACATCAGTGAACACCCAAAATAATCTCCAAAAGCTGAGCCATTTTATTACTGAAGCAAAATGGAGTACATCAAGTGGAAATAGAGAAACTTGGGCTTGCTACAGCAAGCAAGGCAAAACCCAGGTGGAGATAGTGAAGCCCAAGTGCTGAATACGCCCCTCTCCAAAGACTGCGCTGGCCCAAAAACTGCTAACTGCTGCTGCTGTAGGTGAACTGCACTTTCTTCCCTCTAAACAACTCCAAAAATTCTGAGATTTTAGTCATGAGCTCCCCATGCCAACTCCATCAAAACCCAGAAATATTTCAGCCCAACTCCCAAGCTCCAGAATACCCACAAAATAGGGCGAAAATGCCCACTCTCCCAGCTAGTACGCACCACCAGAAATTGTTGTAAATTCTTCCCCAAAAATCTACCATTTCTCCTGAAATTTCCCTTATTTCTCCAACTCCCACCTGCACCAATTTCTCCTTGCCTCTTAACCCTTGCGTAGGCCAGCTAGTGACCCTCTGTGCATGCCCAGAAATTGCCCAATTCACTCCCAGAAATTCCCCCAAATTCAGGCCTACAAAACACCACTAACCTCCAGCCAAATCCCAAGGGAAAATTCCCTCAAAACCCCGGAATCTGATCTGCACTGAAGCTGGTTCTCCCAAGCGGTGCGAGTTCCTCTTCTATGCCCAGTCTGCCCACAGAATTCACTAGAAATGCCTGAAATTGCCTCTGGATCAGCTCCCAAAATGTGTGCTAAACTCTCCTAGGGATGGCACTCAAAGTCCACCGAAGGAAGAGGTGAGATTCCCGCTTGGAAACCTCGTGTGTTGAACAACATGGTGTAGACTTGGCTTAGCGGTTCAAACGTACAAGAATTCTGTTATCAAATTGGCAAAATGTTCCAAAATGAGGTGGCTCCCTCCTATTTATCTTGGCTGCCTCCTTTCCCTTGTGAACCCCATCAATTTCGACCCCCTTTGCCTTCTTCTCCCTCCAATTCGACTTGCCTCCAAGGAGTTCAAATTTCTCTCTCTAGGGGTGGCCCCCACACTCCACTAATTTCTAAATTTTCTCCCATCCTCTAATGTTTGCCCAAAATTTGCCTAACCCCCAAAATTGCAAAATTGTGTGGCTGCCTTAATAAAATTTAATTGGAGGGAACATTACAGTCCTCCCCTCTGAAAAGTTTCTTGTCTTCAAGCAACTGTAGTGTTGGGTGTTGTAATATGTGTTCTACATCCCATGTAGCGTCCTCCTCTGGCATCCCATTCCATTGAACAAGATACTCCTTGATGACCCTGCTCCTGAGTTTCCATTCCCTCACCTCCAGGATCGCCTCCGGTACCAGAATCAAATGCCCCTCATCTTCTAGCAGTGGTAACTTGGTGGTTGTTGTAACATGTTGTCGCAGTGCACTTTTTAGGCAAGAGACATGGAATATGTTGTGCACTTTGCTCTTGGGTGGGAGCTCTAGCTCATATGCGACTTCTCCAACTTGTCGACTCTAACCACTCTACAGGTTCCATACAAACGTGACTCAATTTTTCTACTCCATTCTACTTAAGAGTGGACTGCCTATAGGGTTGGAATCTTAGAAAGACTAAATCCCCAACCTCAAAGTGTCTCTCTACTCTGCCCCTGTCTGCATATAATTTTTGTTGGTTTTGGGTTGTTTGCAAATTGTCCTTGAGAGCTCTAAGGATGTCTTGGCTCTCTTGGATCCAATCTTTGGCCCTTGGGGCCTTGCTTTCTCTAAAAATCATGTCCACAAAATTCAAATCATCGTAAACATACAAGGCACAAAATAGAGACATACCTATAGACATGTGGTGGGTGGTGTTGTAACAATACTCTCCCAGATGAAGCCACTTCTCCCATTCATGTTGCTACCTGATAACATAATTGCACAGGTAACCTTCTAGCCCTTTGTTCACGGTCTCAGTCTGACCATCTATCTGTAGATGGTAATTGGTACTCGATGTGAGCTCAGTCCCCACCAGGCAGAACAACTCCTGCCAAAATCCCTCCCATAAACCTGCTATCTCTGTCACTATCTATGGACTTGGGGAGACCATGTAGCCGGAATACCTCCCTAAAAAACAACTCGGCTACCTGTGAGGCTGAATACCGAGAGGGTATGGTGAAGAAATGGGCGTGTTGTCGCATAGATTGTCACGACAACGCTCAGACCGGGGGCTGTCACCCTGATCCCCGATCTCTCCGTTTAAGCCGTCTCTCGAGGCTAAGGGGGCTAGACCCTATGGGATGAATGAAGACCAACTGTGGACCAGTTGGGTTGGGAGACAGAACAAGGCGATTTAGCACTTGAATGGTTTAGAAATTAATGTACCAGTGCCTTATGGAGTTGATGATTAAATGATTATTTGTTAGATGTTGCAGAAAATATGAACCTTGTAAAACAATAATTTACCATCAAATAACCCGAGCAATGCAAGATAATCGATAAACGCACAACGCTTTAACAATGTTCCAGCAATTAAACTTCAAGAAAAATCAAATGCTTTAAATGATCATAAAATTTAAATGCTGACCAGTTACCACTTTCAAATAGCTAACTTCAAATAAATATTTAAGTGCATTTAACTATAGAAAAGTGGAACATAAATACCATGAAAGACGCCAATAAATTTTCAATTTTTTGTTAAGCTTTTCAAAAATTTTAATATATATATATATATAAAATAAACTTTTAACTCTAAAAATAAAACAAAACTAAAATAGAAATAAAATCTAATCTAAAGCTAATAAAAATAAAAAGGAACTTTTTCAACTTTTATGAATTTTTTATTTTTTATTGATTTTTTTAATCAAAATATAAACTTTAAGTAAATCTGAAATAAAAAAAATAAAACAAAACATTAAAACTAAAACCTAAATAAATAAAATTTAAATCTAAATAAAAAATCTACTTTTTTTTTTAATGTTTTTGATATTATTTAAAAAATAAAACCAAAACTAAATTAGAAATAAAAAATTAAACTAAGACCACAATTAAATCTAATTAATACTAAAACCTAAAAGGAAACCTTTATATTTTTTTAAAATTTTAAAATTAAAAATCAGAATAAAGCCTAAATCTATTTTAAACTAAAAAATCTAAAAATTAAAAGGAACCTTCTAATTTTTTTTTTTAAACGATTTAGATTCTAAACTAAATGAAATCAAAGTTGAAACTAACTAACCAAAATAAAATGGAAAAATGAAACTTAGGTTAAACTAAAACTAAAATCTAATTTAATTAGCAAAATAAAAAAATGTAAATTAAAATCTAACTAAAAAACTAACGTATGCATAAAAAAAATATGAAAATTTGAAATCTATCTAAATCCTAAATTAAACACCATAGGCAAACAAGCTAAAAAATGAAATCGATCATGAATTTCCTGTTGTGTGTATGTGCAGGTTGGAGAACAAATACGGCAGCAGAGGAGATCCGCAGCTCGCGTGGAGAAATCGATGGTAGATGGGAAGGGTCTCACGCAGGTTTTGAATAGTCAGTCGAACAAGCCAAGAGGGCACCACGGAAGGGCAGGTGGACAGCAAGGAGAGAAGACGAGTTGGAGCTGCAATGAGAGAGAAAAAAGCAGGTTAGCCGAGGGAGTGAGGGAATGAGGACTTGGATTGGTAACGCAGTGTATGGCAGTGGTTTCACGCAGATTAGCAGCGTAGGATTTAGGAACAACGAGGGGAAAAGAATGCTGGAGAAATAACGTGAAAGAGAAGCTGCTGTTGGAATATGCTGGGTGATGAGCAGATATAGCTGCGGGATTTGGTAGACGGCTGGAGCAATGGCAGCTGCGTGGTTTTCAATGGTTTTTTTTTTTCGAAGTGTGGAGCTAACAGCGTGAGGTTTTTGAGCTGCGTGGGCAGCACAATGGATGAAATACGTAACAGGTAAGGGAGAAAAGGCCTGAAGAGAAGGAGCTGTGGGCCAGGGAAGGAATGGCCAGTGTAACAATGCCAGAGAGACTAACTAAGGAAATAAAATAAAATAAAATAAAATAAAATAAATTTACCCTAGTCTATTATTAATAATAATATTCATACTATTAATTTGAAATTAATATAATAATATTAGTTTGGAGTTAATATAATAATATTACTAATCGTTAATACAATAATATCACTATTAATAACAATATTTTAATAATTTGATGTTAATATAATAATATTGCAAAAAATAAATAAATAAATGAAAAATAAATACTAATAATAATAATTATTATTATTATTATTATTATTATTATAATTATAATTATAATAATTTATATATATTATAACCGTTAAAGGTTTCTTTAACCTCGTGTTCATATAGCCGTTGAAGAACTTGCATGCTCTATTTAACGGATCGCTCAAAATTGTTCCTCAACTTGTCCTGACGATGAACCACACTAGTTGGTTCGAAACGCGTCGACAAATGATTCTCTATGTGATTTTGCCGAAATCATTCTCACAATCTAGTATGGATCACAAAAGTCTGAACTCTTTAAAAAGTGAATTTGTGATGGCAAGACAGTGCTTGAGGGGGAGTGCAAGCAAGCAGCAAGTGAATCGATGCAGATGGTAACGAATCTGGAGATGGTGAAGCAGCAAGGGTTTTACCCAGTTCACAACAATAATTTTTTTCGAGAAATTTTTTCCTGCAATACAAACGAAACCCTCTCAAAGACTTCCAGATCTGAAAGCAACTGAAATTGAAACCCTCGGTCAGCAAAACTGCTTTGATAAACCCTCAAATTCCCTCGGAAAATTTGAAAATCCGCTGATATCTCTGCAAAAATGATGCTGAGGCCAGATCTTACCCTCTAGGGCCTAGATGTGGTTTCAAGCAAAAATTTCTCCTCAACGCTGTAACCTGTAAGCTGTTCCTGAAAGTAAACAGCGAGAACCTGAAAAATGCAAAAAATAAATGAAACCCTAAAAACCCTAAGAACCAGCTAAATAATTACAGTATTTACAAATTTAAGGCTCTAAATAGCCACATTTATTGCTATGCCACAGAAATATTTTCAGAATTTAAATTTAATGTGAGATGCTTTAGAAAACCCTTCATGCATTCATAAAAAAAATAAAAATTAAAAAAATTTAAATAATAAGCTCAGGATTAAAACTAGCTGGGCTCTTTCAGAAAACACAATCTGAGAGTTGGCTGGTTCAGCCGAGAACTTCCCCGAACGCCCGTTAATGTAAAAAAAAAGGGATTTCCTATACAGCTTAAAATCAACCATTAACATAGAGGGAGAAAACAATAGTGAAATCCAGATCAAATGGAGATACCTGCTATTATATTTCAGAATCTAAACTATCATTCAAATCCCAAAGATCAGACAAGATACCTGTGCCTGAATCAATCTTCATCAAGCTATCATCAATGGCTGAAAATAAAATTATGCAGAAAAATACAACATCTTACAGCATTTCTAGAAGAGTAACACCAGCAAGATTTTCAACCCCAAAGTCTTTTTTATTGCACAAAAAATGACTACAAGAGAGCTTTCTTTAGCACCAGACTCTCAGATCTCATCTGATCTCAAATGACCCCTAACACCCTATTTAAAGGAAAAATTCCCAACGGCTAGTTTGAGTGATCTCAAACTAATCTCGACCGTCAATGAGGATCAAATTTTTTTTTAATCTCATCCGTCGAATTTTTAAATGAATTTTAATATATTAAACAATTAAAATTATGCATTTATTTACCCAAAAAATTGACTTATTATTATTTTATTATTTTATTTTATTTTTCAAATTTTAATTTATTTTTTAAATTTTATTTTATTTTATTTTTTTATATTTTTAATTTATTATTTTTTTTTTAATTTTTTTTTTTAATTTTTTAGTTATTTTTAAAAAAATTATTATTATTTTTATCTATTTTTTTATTTTTTTTATTTTTTAATTTCTATTTTTTGGATCCTCGAACTTAGCCTTTGGAAAAATTACCTAGGACCTAGGACTTAGGACTTATGAGGCGATTAAAACATTTTCTAACCCTCAAGACACTTTACATCATGACTTTTACAATTTTACATCTCAAGAGGAAAAACCCATTTGACATAGACCCTCATGGACCACCCAGTTCTGCGACCATATATAATCTAGCATATCAACGCACTAGGATTCCCCTAAGATTCTAATGACAAAATTCATTCCGGTTTTGGGGTTAGGCTGAAGGAAAACTCTGCCGATCATGGATTGGTGAGAAAAAAAACCTTCCGGAACATTAGATTATCACTAGAAAATTAGGTCCACCAAGGCAATTTACATACATGACTCAGATCTACTAAAATTATTTACAATTTACACATGCAGACTGGGTTTACAAAACAATATGATTAGACTGATGATGACAGGCACGGACACGTCGCTCAAGCGCTATCCCTTTTGTGAAAAAGGGGGGTGCACTGCTATGGGTAGTTGACACGTAGTGGTCAACAGGGTGTACTTGGCCAGCCGGTCAACCACTACATAAATGCAATCTCGCCCCTACACAACCGACAATCCCGTGATAAAATCCATAGACATGCTCTTCCATTTCCTCTTAGGGATGGTCCTCAGTTCGCAGTCAGCAGTGCCTTGCAGCCCCAACTAGCTCATTGTGCCATTTCTCCGCCACTTTACCCATCCATGTGCCCACTCACCCATTTGTCATGGTCATATGTTTGAAGGTGGGCCTCCCAAACCTAAAGGTATATCTTGTCATTTGGTAATTGAGCACTTTAGTTTGCTCATTGTGGAAATTATTGGGCATGAATTAATGTGGGGATTTGGCGGAAAGAGTGGACTAGGCCTCTGCCCTTGTCCCCTAGATCTCTTTTGGGGTGTTAACCTTGAACCCTAGTCCCGTGGGATCTCTTTTACTGACTTTTGGGCTTCTGAGATAGTATTTCATGGGAAACCCCAATTTTGGATGCGTGGTCCTGCTCCGTGATTCATACATATCATTCCCTTTCCGCTTATTATACTCCCTTTCATCACTTCTCCCACCTGGGTCCACATTCCTCCACTGGGTCCACATAGGTTCAACCACCCCCTCCCCTTGCCCCACATCTTGGGTTAGACCTAGAACGAAGCCGAAGGTTGATGCAGCTAAAATAAAAAGAAAAAGCATAATTGGCCACATTCAACAGGAAATTGTACTACAAAATGCAAAAGATGGTCAAGACAAACACATTTAGCACGTGGAAAAAATCCATTACATGAGCTCTTCCCCTTTCATGGCCATCACCCTGGTTCCTAGAGGCCCTTGACGAGTCTCCTTTATCGTTCAGGAACCCTTGATTGTCCCAACCGCTAGTGATAGATGAAGTGTCGCACCTTAAAAAGGGGTATCCACTGCTATAATTTGTACGTCATAATCTCATCCCTTTGAGACCCTAGCAATTAACCAAAAAAAATCACAAAGGAAAAAAGGCGTTTGAAAAAGGGTGGAAAAAGCAAGGTCGGGGTAACTCATATACCACGATTTCTCCCTCTTATACATTATTTGCCCAAGTATGGGGCTTCCCTTTATTAGATACCATTGTGCCATGGGATGTGACCCAAGTTGTTCCCCTCTATCCCCTACTCCACTCCATCATTATATTACATGCCATCACCATTTGATGGATGTACCATGAACAAATCACCCCCTTTAGAAGTAGAAACCACCTAATAGGATGATTGGTTAACCCCTTTTGGAGCTTGGAGACATTGGCACATGCCAAAGCCCACTATGGAAGGGCACGCCATTATGAAGTGCTCACTTATTATCCATAGTTTGTAAACTCTTTCACTTTATTATTTTAATGACTTGATATGTTGGAAGGTATGGGAACGCATTGGATCTTATGGAGGATTACAGATGGTCTCCATTTTGTGATTGGTATCCCCATATGGGATCCTAACCCTCTAGAGGGCTACATTGGCACATGTAGAGTGTGTGTAGAGAGCCATGGGTCTCTAAAGCAGCAAATACAACCACACAGATCCCCTGAGTCATTCAGAGATTTCTTATGGTTCACCTATTGGACGAGGAGGATGCACTTGATTCACCATGCCTAGTTAGCCCCACAGTTATATGATGCACTTGGTAGATGACCTAGGACTTGTATGGTGATGTGGCATCACTTATACCATTATCCAAGCCCTTGCATATGGTCTACAGGCATCTTCGACTCATTTGGAGACCCATGAGGACATTTGTGTGCTTCCACACCCACTTGGGAGCACCACAGGTTTATCACTTGGAAAACAAGGGGTCACCCCCTTGTCCAATGCTTTTAGGAGTCCTATTTCACATTTTGACACTTATGGACTTCATCAAGCTCCTCCAAGCCCCAACGACATGTTTTTTGATCATTTCGACCTCTTGGAAGACTTATTCTTTTGTTTATGAGCTAGTTTGGTGGGCTCGTCACCAAAAGTTAGTTATCTTGTACATTCTTTTATTCTAGTGGCTTAATTAGGCCTAATTAGCTAAATCAAACTCATTTGAAGTATATAAATACAAGTGATGTAAATTCATTTTAGATCATCACTTGGTTTTGGATTTGTATCTCTTTAGAGATTTTCGCTATTCCTTCTTGGTGGATGAAATTTTGGAGGATGGAATGAATTTTGATGTTTGGATTATCTTCTCTTGTCTTGGAGCTTCTTGATTGGAAAAGTTGTTGATGGTTGGGTATATTCCCTCACATGTAAGTACAAATTTAATACTATTATTTCTTTTACTTTGTCACATGCATTGATGATGAGATTTTCGCTATACTAGGGCTAATTGTTGCATTCATTATTGCGAAATTGTGGAATTATGTTTCTAGATAATATCTCTCCATGTATGAGCCATGTATGTTGAACGAATCTTCCTAGGGATAATTCTATGGTCGAATTTATCTTGATAAGACATCTCATTTTTAAAAATGAAGTATAATTTAAGGTCACTCTCTTTTGCCCTAATGGTAAGTGAAGTTGTCCTTGAAGCCTCCTTGACCTAGAATATCAAATTCATTCTCATTATTCTTCTTGACTCCAATCTCCCTAAAGGATTAGGCACTAGTCTACCATAAGGTGATCACCCTAAAACTATTTTTCTTCACCTTCCCTTCTTCTCTCTAGGTCTAGCCCCATTAGGTCTCCTAGGGCATCATTTTCCCGACAAACTACCCATAGAAAAACTTCGATCTCTTGGCCTCTTATATGTTGGTGTGTCTCCTAGGTCTCCTCCAAATTTGAGGAAATTCCGACGGTGGGATTGTGAGATATCCCAAGCCCTAGCCTTGAGACCGGTTTTTTCTCTAAGTTCCCCTAGGTTAGTACCTCATAGGGATCATTGTGTCACCTTTAAACAAAGATTCTTTCTTTGATACCCTTCTCTTCCTTGTTTAGGTCAATCTCATCATTGGTTTCTAAATCCCCTCTGCTTGACCTAACCTGGGTCTACTTGGTCCCGTATGGTCCCATCCAATGTTGCAGGAAGCGTCCCCCCCCCCCTGCCCGATTCTAAGGCCTGAAGCACGTCTTGTGCGGATTTGTATAGGAAGCGTCCCCGGAAGCACCACGCTTCCGCCTGTTTTGAGTATAAATGCAAAAAAAATCAAAATATATATATATATATATATATAGCAGACACTTCCGCAGATGCTTCGCTTCCTAGATTTTTGGAAAATGACGCTTCCGCGTCCCCACTTCCAAAAAACATCCCCGCTTCGTGCAACATTGGTCCCATCTCTCATCAAAGTCAACTCTTCAAATACAAATCGGGAATCAAAGTTCCAAAAGGATTTTAGGGATTAAGAAACTCATTTGCAAGTCACATTCCTTAAAGCTAGCCCTTAAATCCCATCCACCTATCCTAGAGAACCTTGCACCTTGCTTAAGAAGCAAGCAAGTCCCACTCTTGAGTTTCTCTTAGGGAAGGGTCATTGAAATCACTTCATATCCACTTTATTTTATCTATCCTCCATAAGTGATTCCCTATATATATCGGGTCTCCCCCATTGGTTAAAGTCCGTAAAAAGTAGGAAGCTTTAGTTGTGGTGACAGTGGGCTTTAGCTTCATTGTTGCTCTTGACCTACCAAGTTCCCCTCTAGGATCCCTGCTAATTTGAGCGGTAAGAGGTACGAGTGCATGCTCCTTAGCAACACTAACTTCCCATCTGGCCGTGTGAATTCCATCTCCAACTTCTTCAAATATGTGGTCACATGCCCCAAAGAGTAGAGCCACTGGATGTTGATTTGGGGTAACATTGGATGTGCTCTAGCTATGAAAATTGGTGGAGAGGCTAAGGCACATGAGATATCCAAGACCCAAAAATGGTTTGGACAAATTGTACCTGGTTTAGGAGATATTAAAATAATTAATATTTTTAATGGAGTTCCTAAGTCTAAACATAGGAAAAATAAAATATTAATGGGTATTAATATAAAACTAGGTTAGAAGGGTCCACAAGTCATGGATCAAACCAAATCTAATATTAGCTGTTGATTAGAGATTTAATCTCAGTCGTTGATGGACCAACGAAAAAAGTATAAGAGGAGGCTTGAGGGTGAGTTGGAGAACACACCACAATGATCAGTCATTCTATTCTCTAGAGCGAGGTTTGCTAAAAGAGATAGAATCAGTGATCAGCAGCGAGGGGCAGTGAATACATAGCAGATAGGAAGAGTTCGTACCAGAGAGACAGCGCAGAGCTGTGAGAGGTTGACGCAGAGGCAGCTGGGTGCTACGCAAAGGCAGCCAGTAGACGCC
Organism: Pinus tabuliformis; assembly: GCA_031772625.1. Lineage (NCBI taxonomy): Eukaryota > Viridiplantae > Streptophyta > Pinopsida > Pinales > Pinaceae > Pinus > Pinus tabuliformis. The sequence continues at coordinate 968,314,160 of CM062806.1, read as the reverse complement.
AACGTGTGAGACAGAGAGGGTCTAGGGGCTGATGCAATACCTCCAAAAGCTGACGCAAAGCCAAGAAGCAGCGTTGGGAGGATTTCGTGGGGCAGACTGGGAGCTGGTGAGCTGAATATGGTGACGAAGTCCCTATCAGAGTGACGCATAGTAGTGGGAGCTGCAATTGTTGCTATAGGATTGTTTATCCGGTGATTATTTAGCTGGAATATCTGTCTTCGAGGAGAGGTACTACTGCCGAGGGCATTCTCTGTTGGGTGAGCCATTTCTAGCACCCTAGTTGTATTATGACAACTGCATAATAATAAAACCCTCTGAATAGCTGCACCAACTTTCCCGCATTGGTTTTTTCAGGGGACATTGGTCCAAAAATAATGGTGTCACTTGTGTGCTTGTTTTCTTTCAGTTGATGATCTATAGATGTTGATACTGTACTTGTGTTTATTTTCAGTATTTACATGGTAAATAACTTGTTAAGTAATTAAACAAGTAGGAAGAAATAAACCAGAAAGTACAGGAAGAATTTCTAATGGGTTAAACTTAGAAATTCCAACATGGTATCAGAGCGTGGTTGCAGATCACAGGATAACTAAAGGCATCAGCGGAGCAGAGCATTTGCAGTAGAATTAGTTGTCCCGAGTGACAAAGCTGATCATTACAGAAGGCGACAGAGGAAGGAGTGATGCAGATGGACTGCGTTGTCATTCTAGGCCAGAGAGAGGCAGCATAGAGGCTAAGGGAGGCAGAATCAGGCTCACACAGAGCCACGCAAAGGCCAGGAGCCTGATGCAGTTGGCTGTGGGAGCTGATTTGCTGGTGTCAGGATTTCACAGAGCCAAGTGGCTCAAGCCTTCAGTTGCTAGGGCATAGGAAGCTGTGGGTAATTTGCGGAGCGAAGCTGGTGGGGTACTGTGGTAGAACAGTACCTAACAGGGAAAGACCAAGGAGGAGGGAGTTGTTACCGAGGCGGATTTCTAGCCAAGGAATCCAAATCAGTGGTGCAAATGCACAGACGATCAAAGTGGGGCAACTCGAAGTTGGTAGAGGGATTTCCAGAAGGGAAATCGAGACTCAGATGGAATCGAACTGAGAACTTCCAGATAGGAAGTTGAGAGACTCAACAGAACTCGAATAGAGGACTATCAGGAGGGAAGTAGAGAGACTCAAAGGAGTTGAAAGAAGAGCAGTGAGATGACCGTGAATGAGTTGAGAGATCAATATAGGCTGGACAGAATGTCCAACTTTGTGGTCTGGAAGGCCAGGATCTTGTCCATTCTAGATAGATATCGCATCAAGGACTTCGCCTTGAAAACAATAGTGATCCCAGTTAAAATGAGAAGTACGAGGAGGCAATGGCTAGGGCAAAGTGCATTATCCTTAATGGGGCAAGGATCATGTGGTGCCGCATATTTCTGAAAAGGATACGGCAAATGAGACGTGGGAGACCCTGAAGAAATTGTACCAGCATACTTCCATGCAGAGGAAGATGTTACTTGAAAATTAGTTGCGGTTCATAGTAGATGCAGAAGGGAGAGCAGATAGATGTCTTCCTCAGTCGATTGAAGGAGATCCAGGACCAGCTGACTTCCATAGGGGCCACGCTGGATGAGGAGACGTTGGTGAGGACACACTGAATGTAGTTTCCGAGGATTGAGAAGTGTTTTTCCAGAGCATACTGGGTAGGTCGAAGCTTCTAGATTGGGAAGAATTGTGGGCGACTCTTCGTCAAGAAGAGATCAGACGGCTGACCAAGGCAGGGAGTAGCGGTAAAGGGGTCAGGATCAAGAAGGAGGAAGAAGAGGATGCAACTCTAGCATCTGCGGGAAAGCAGGAGAAGCAGAAGAAGAAGGACCTCTCTAAGGTCAAGTGCTTCCATTGTGGGGAACTGAGTCATTTTGTGAATCAGTGTCCGAAGAAGAAGAGCAAGAGAGAGGCTTCCAAGACCAAGGCAGCATCAACGAGGGCAGAGAAAGAAGTCGAGGAGGATGACAATTGTGCCATGAGCGCTCATGTGCCACTTGAGAATAAGTGGGGAGACATCGAGCTATAGTCAGGAGGACTACAAGCGATGAGGGGCAGGATCCTTGAGGTACCCAACCTCTTGGATTATACCTTGCTATGGGAACCCCGAAGAGGAGTAGTAGGACTGGCAGATGTTGGTAGAGATGGATGAGGATGAAGCAGCGGAGAGTGCTACAGTGCAGGAATCCTGGGACAGCGCAAGGCTAGCAGGCTGCAATAGTGCGAGAGGCACGGGAGTGTTGCACCAGTGCAAGATGGCACAGAGAGGTGTGCAACGCTACAAGATGCATGGAGTTGTTTCCGCAGCGCAGAGGTCAGTAGAGGGAGCACTTGTTAGCAACAAATAGAGCTTCAACGTCGGGAGTGTTTCTAACTTGATAGGGATGTCAAAGTTGGGTGGATCAGTTACTTCTCAGTAGTTGGGTTGCAACGCAGTAGCAGTATGCAGTAGCACGAGAAGGGGATGCAGTGCAGATGCAGTGCTGGGTGTATGGACCAGCGGCAGCACAGATGTAGAGGGAGCTGCCGTACGGATGTAGTAGTGCAAAGGATGTTGGGTGGGGAGGCCTAGCATCAGCACAGGGACCGGTGCCGGATGATCAGGGTAATGCTCAGTGAGGAGTATTACTAGAGCACAGTCCTCACTAGGAGGGAGTGTTGATTTGAGGTAGCATCAGATGTGGTCTAGCCATGAAAATTAGTGGAGAGGCTAAGGCACATGAGATCTGCAAGACCCAAAAATGGTTTGGACAGATTGTACCTGGTTTGGGAGATATTAAAATAATTAATATTTTTAATGGACTTCCTAAGTCTAAACTTAGGAAAAATAAAATATTAATGGGTATTAATATAAAATTGGGTTAGAATGGTCCAAAAGTCATGGATCAAGCCAAATCTAATCTTAGCCATTGATTAGAGATTTAATCTCGACCATTGATGGACCAACGAGGAAAGTATAAGAGGAGGCTTGAGGGTGAGTTGGAGAACACATCAGAGTGATCAATCATTATATTCTCTAGAGCAGGGTTTGCTAAGAGAGATAGAATCAGTGATCAGCAACAAGGGGCAGTGAATACATAACAGAGAGGTAGAGTTGGTACCAAAGAGATAGCGTGGAGCTGGGGAGGTTGACGCAGAGGCAGCTGGGTGCTATGCAGAGGCAGCTAGGAGAGGCTAGCGTGTGAGACGTAGAGGGTCTAGGGGCTGATGAAGTAGCTCCAGAATTTGACGCAGAGGCTACCAAAGCTAACGCAAAGCCAAGAGGCAACGCTGGAAGGATTTTGTGGGACAGAGTGGGAGCTGGTGAGCCGGGTAGGGTGGCGCAGTCCCTATTAGAGTGATACAGTGCAGTGGGAACTGCAATTGTTGCTGTGGGATTGTTCATCTGGTGATTATTCAGCTGAAATATCTATCTCCGAGGAGAGGTACTACTGCCGAGGGAATTCTCTGTTGGGTGAGCCATTTCTGGCACCCTAGTTGTATTCTGAAAATTACATAATAATAAAACCCTTTGAATAGCTGCACCGGTTTTCTTGCATTGGGTTTTTCTAGGGACATTGGTCCAAAAATAACGGTGTAACTTGTGTGCTTGTTTTCTTTCAATTGATGATCTGTAGATGTTGATACTGTACTTGTGTTTATTTTCAGTATTTACATGGTAAATAACTTGTTAAGTAATTAAACAAGTAGGAAGAAATATACCAGATAGTACAGGAAGAATTACTAACGGGTTAAACTTAGAAATTCCAACACTAGACACCCATCACCACGTTGTTGTCTAGTACATCAACAACAAAGAAGTGGTCTGTCATCAAATAGTTTCCCATAGTCACCTTCATGCTAGGGACATATCGAGTGCACTACATAGTCTTGTCCCTCGGGACTAGGATTGAAAATCCCTCAAAACTCTCAGTATGTATCCCTCTCCTCACTACCATTTGTGCATCAACAAAATTGTGGGTAGCCCCATTGTCCACCAACACTGACACACATTGCCCCTTCACTGTGCCCCTGATCCTCATCGTCAAGTACTTTGGCACTCCCCGAAGTGAAGCAATGACTCCCCCTATAGGCAGAAAATGAGCTCCTCCAGGTGGGAGAGGCAGGGCTCCTCCTTCAGTAGCCTAGTTCCCACCATCACCTCCATCATCCTCCAGCGTGACATCATCCTTCGGCTCACTATCTGAGAAAACCTCTATGTAATGGGCCTTGCTCTTGGTGCATCTATGCCCAGGTGCCCACAGATTCTGACAGGTAAAGCATAACTTCCTCCTTTGGAGTTCTCATCTAGTCTTCTCATCCAACTATCTACGCCCTTGAGTCTCCCTTTGTGGTGGGGCCCTGGTGTCTTTGCCCCTTTGTGGAAAATTTAGCCGAGTGGGTACTGGTGCTCTAGTCTTAGGAATTGTGTCCTGCAAATCTTGGGTACAACTAACTATGTCCTGGAGAGTAGTAGGTTTGCTCACCGCACCAATCTTCACAAAGGTTCAACCAACCCCTCTACAAACAAGAAAACCCTCCTGGGCTCTAATACATCTCACATCATCACTGACACCCTTAAAAATTCTGCTATGTAGTGCTCTCGGTGGCTTGTCTGTTTGAGCTAGGTCATATCCCTAAAATGTGCCTCGGGATCCCTCTTGTCAAAACATTCCACAACCCTCCATGTGAACTCGTCATAAGAGGTCACACTGGCATGCCCTAATGTAGATAAGCCATGGAACCACCAATCGTGGGCCTCCCCCTCTAAATGCAAGGTAGCCATTTTGATGGCTTCCACCTTTGTCATCTGATTGAGCTGAAAATATGTATCTAATTTATCCACCCATGCTCTTGCAAAACACTTGGGAGAGCCATCAAATGTGGGGAGGTATAATCTCCCAACAATATTCTATAGCTCTGAGCTTTGCATGTATGAGCCTCATGGTCCCTTCCCCTTATTACCTTTCTTGAGCTAGCAATAATCCTTGAAGCTCAAGGCAGCTCGAACATCCTCTCCTTGAGACTGCCACTCATGAAAGTACTCCCCCATAGGCATCTCGTTCTACCCTAGCTTCTCTCCAGCACCGTGAACCAAAAACATGGGTATGGTAGACATTGCAGTGTTAAATTTTCTTAGGGCTATATCGTTCTTTGCTTTGATAATTGCATTTCATTATTTCCATATTAAGTTCACCCCATAACATCATAACATTATTTAGATTTACATCATTATTCAGCAACATATGCAACTATGTAGAAAGAACAATATCATCATCAATGCAGTGGAACATAAAGGAACAATAGAACAACATTCACACATAGAGACACCAGGATTGGTCGGAGACTAGTGAAAAACCCACTACATGGAAAACCCCTTAAAATTGTTCTTCTTATTAGATTGTCATTGAATGATTTAACAAAGAGAGAGTAAAATGATCCATATATTTCATCATAAACCTATCCAGCAAAATCAACTAGACAATATCCATGAAACGAATCCAAAAAATCCAATAATCCAAAACCCTAATTCATAATCATGTGATCAACTATTTCTAACTGAGGTCAACTACCGAACTCTGTAGTCAATTGGAAAAATATTCGGTCAAGTGAAAAATTCAACCTTTAGGTCTCAACCGCAAGGAATATTTGTCATGTATGCAGCTAAAACCCTTTAGCTGAATTCATAGGCTTGCATGCTTGCGACTATAGCTGAAAATTTCTTGTTACAAGCCTGCGATGGTGACTCAAAACCCTAGACACATGTGCGAGCCAATTGTAGTGCCCACTCTAGTCTCCTGACCCTAATACGACATTATCTTAGACACTCTATTCTTCAAGGACCTCAGATTGAGGATCTGGACCCATGACACTATTATTAGCGATTGAGATATTCATGGTTGTGATGTTATGAATGCATTCCATTGATATTATGGTAGCATGAATGGTTATGTATCTTATCTATCAGTATTCTGATGATTACAATATTAATAGTTAAGTTGGTCTCTATTTGAAATTATGATGAGGGTAGTAAAGAATATGTATGCGCTCTACTAAAAGCATAATGAGGATAAATTTTATGGATAGGTATATTTCTATGATGTTACGATGTTGATAGCTAAATGAATATGTATGTTTCCATTGATGATTATTGATGATAGCCATGAGGGGTGTGTCCCTACTTCTTTTAGTTCAGACTTACAATGGACAATGATGTGAATGACCAGGGATTGTTAATGATGCTATTATGATAACTGACTAACATTGAGAAACTGTGTTACTGATGATTATTGAGTATGGCAGGAAACCATCAGAAGCACTCGCATATGACATGTCGATGACACCTGGTTTGATGAAAATTTATATTACTTTACCTTTGAAAGTCTAAGTCGATCTTGGAACCTGCCATATATGTTTAACTATATTCTGATGATATATTAATGGTTGTAGGCACAGATTAGTTGCTTGACCGAATGACTCACATATGGGTGATGGGGTTGTACAAGTGGATGGAACTACATGGGAGGGGTGGGACAGAGTCCCTGATCTCACCCACTAGCACTCCCGCCATGACTTGGGCTGGAAGGGTTGAAGCACCTTTGCCTTGAAGATCACGATGCCATGAGGGCGGGTTCCAAAGTTGGTTCGCTCATGAGGACTTTATCGGGGGGCGCGCATCAAGGCGGATTCCTTGATCCCCGACACCATTAGTCTCACTATAGCAGGCAACATAAGAGATGATAGTGGTCTATGACGTTGCACTATATTTTCCCCTCGTAATCACTGGATGCTTGAAGGGCAAGTGGTGTGGCACCCTTGGAAATTCAGGGGAATTTCTTGAAGGGCACGACCAACTTGGCACCCTTGGCATCACAAATAAACTATTAGGTGTGGCACCCTTGGAACTTCTAAGGAAGTTCTTGAAGGGCACAACCAAACTGGCACCCTTGGCAGCACAAATAAACTATTAGGTGTGGCACCCTTGGAACTTCTAGGGAAGTTCTTGAAGGGCACAACCAAACTGGCACCCTTGACATCACACATAAGCTATTAGGTGTGGCACCCTTGGAACTTCTAGGGAAGTTCTTGAAGGGCACAACCAAAGCTTGGCAGCCTTGGAATCATTAAAAATAAATAATAATAAATAAATATAAGCAAGGAATGAAAACTAGGTAAATTTACATCAAGGGTAAATGATGATTAGAAACCAATGTAATTAAATCAAAAATAAAACTTGAAATAAGGGGGGTCATAGGAAGAATTAAAATAGAGTACCTTAAAAACTCTACCCCTCCCATTTTGGAAAATACTAGGAAGATTATGTGGTTTAATTAGGAAAAAGGGGAAAGACAAACATAATGGTAAGGATAAAGATTAATCCTAAACTAATTTAAACCTAATTAAGAAAAGGGGAAGGTGAATTAAAATGAGAATAATAAATTAAATTTAGAGAAAGGTAGAAAAATTCCATGTGTCAACAACCAACATAAGAATATCCATCTAGGAGATAACCTGAGTTAAATTAGGGAGTAGATTGGGGATAAAATCTTGACTCATTAATTGACTTCAAGTAATGAACACAAATTAAGGAATAAAAGGGGGGAATCAAGAGACAGCTAGGAGAAGAAATAGGAATCTTGTTGAGGTGAGGAAATATTAGTTTTAAATAAAAAATTAATTAAATAATTTTGGGAGACCCTTGATGTGAGAATGACACATGGGTGGGTGAATAATCAAGCTATTGAATTATAAAAAAAAAGAAAAATAATTAATTATGCATGACATGACAAGTGTCACCTATGAGGACTCCTATAAAAGAAGGGGCAGGCAATGGGAGAAGGGACTTTTGGGGAACCCTATGGTTGGATGGATGAGATGTTGTGAGAACAGTGATTACGAAGCTATAGTGAGTTTGGTGAGGTAGAGGATTTAGAGAGGGGACTCTTGAGCCAAGGTGTGCTCTCCTCTACTAGCTAGTGTTTGTCTCCATTGTACAACCCCATTGCAGCTCGGGGGTCCGCGGGGAAGAAGAGTACCCAAGGAGTAGGCTGGGAGGTTAACCAGTGGGTCTTTGCATTTGGTTCAAGTGTGTCATCACTCACTCGCGGATGTGACCAGCTACAAGAGAATACCAGCAACAGCAGAGCAAGTGGAGTCTCGCCTTCTGGTGAACGGTACATATGTATTTCATTACTATTGATCTTAGTTAAACGTATGAAATGTTATGATATGTTTCCTGAAATGTGTGGCTGGTATGTGTGTGCTAAATAAATTTGAATTTTCAATGCGTTCTTTTCTGGTTGTATTTGCTGTTTTAAAAAAAAAAATGTATATAGTCTGGATGTGATCCTCACACTATACCAATATTGATACTTTACATAGACAATATTTTACATAGACAATATTGACCTATTACAAAGTGTGACGTGACTTCATTTACATGATAATGACTCTTTTATGTCTAGATGAATAAACCCTAAAGACTCTCAATGGAAGTCTTGACTCAAAAACAAAATCCCTTGCTCATGAAACCCATGAAGCAAGTCAACATAATAATTACATTTTTCTTATTTACATCTCTTTACATAAAATCATAATTACATGTCATTATGAAGACCGAACCTAGTTACACTTTTCAACAAGACTCCCCACTACTCCATTTATTGGGTTAGCCAATGTATTAGCGGGATGGTGGATCCAGTGATTGGACTCAACCCCATTTTCATATTCCCACCAGAGTTCTAGACAACACCAGTGACAGGTCGAGCTGACAGAGGAGCATGAAGACTCCATGAGTTGTCTTGGCATGTTGGCCATGTGTGGGGGCATTTGATGATCAGTCTACCTTGGCAGGGGGTTGTCAGAGGAGGTGGCATTAGTAGGCCACCACATAGTTCCTTGTATGGAGAGGATGATTTTTGATGGATATATGGGGCACAAGGGTAACCGAGAAGCAACACCCTAGTGACACCCGCACAAGTACAGAGGGAGATTCACCTGCCAAAACTCTCAGGAAGGATCATAAGGGAAGGTCCACTCATTTGAGGTTATGGAGATAAGAGAGTGGATACTATGGTACTGACAAGATGTGGACGGATACTTACTGACTCACTTTTAGACCATGGCATCCAGGGATGTATAGGGGCATGCAGTGGTGTGCAGCGATATGCAAAGGTGCACGGTGGTGTGTAGTGGTATATAGGGTGGCACCGGGGTGTAGGGGTGGTTCACGTCACAATGATTTTCCTCATAGTGTGACAGACGCATTGATATAGGAGGGATGCCATTTGATCTGAGGCGATGCGATAACATGTAGCAAGGTCTAGCAGTTCACAAAGATGTGCAATGGGGTGCAGTTGTATGCCAGGGGGCATGAGAACCCATGGTTATATGCAACAGCGCGCAAGGCTGCACTGCAAATTGGGGGAGTGCTACTAGCAGGGAGACTACTTCAAGAGAATGTTAGGCATGCCATTAAGGGGGACATACCCATGTTTAGAGAGTGGTTTGGTCACAAGGCTGGTCAGGAGTGTCCACGCGAGTTCTCGACCATACCCTTCAGGAGCCTAGGCATCTCTCACTCATTGGCATCACAGGAAATTGAGGGGAGCCTTTTTGTGTCCGATCGAAGCATACGTTATGGATAGCAGGACTTGGGAGACTTGCTTGAGATGACTCTATGGGATTCATTGCATCAGGGGCACGGTAGGGATTCCCTAGTGGAGGAACAATGTCAGTACGCAAGTTGGCAACCACAGGCTAGGAGATGAGGTGATATTCTACAGGGGTGTATACCGTTCATCTCTAAGCCCACACTTGGGGAGTTGATCATGGGTGGGACATGTGCCTCTACTTCAGTAAGGCTTGTTGGGATCCTGCATGAGCAAGGGATACTGTGTACAGTTGAGGGAATTTTCCAATGGGTATTCGAGCTTCATACATTGGCCTTGCGTCAGCTTTCTAGGCCTCTGCATCAGACATGCTGGCCTCTCTGGTGCTCTGCGTAGCACTTGGCTGCCTCTGCATGGCCCTTCGTGAGCCCTTGCTAGCTCTGCGTCACTCTCCTTGGCTGCTGCACTGCTCTCCCGGCACAATCTCTGCCTTCTCTGTTTCTTTGTACTCAATGCCCCTCAGCTGCTCTCCCGATCACTGATTCTATCTCTCTTAGCAACCGTGCTCTAGAGAATAGACTGACTGATCACTCTGGTGTGTTCTCCAAGTGACTCTCAAGCCTCCTCTTATACTTTTCCTGTTGACATCTCAATGGCCGAGATTAATTCGCTAATCAATGGCTAAGATTAGATCTGGCTTGATCCATGTCTTTTGGAGCACTCTAACACAGATTCATATTAATACACATTAATATTTTATTTTCCCTAAGTTTAGACTTAGGGACTCCATTAAAAATATTAATTACTTTAATATCTCATTATCTGTTTAGAATCTACCCAAACTCTTTCTGGGTATTGGAGATCTCATGTGTCCCAACCTCTCCACCAAATTTCGTGGCTAGAGCATATCCAATGCTACTCCAAATCAACAGACCCTATAATTTTGGATGTGTGTGAGCCAAAAACAAGAAGAGAATGGAGCAATGTCTCATGATGATTGTCCAAATGAGGTTGAGGTCACTTGTATTTATAGCCTTCCAAGGGTGTCCAATTTTCAATAGTATCGCCATTAATAAAATTTGTCAGAGGATCAGATCAAACATAAAAGGTTTGGGAAACATAACACTCAAGCATGTGTTTGAGAAATCAAAACAAGGAAGCAGATAACTATGCCAACAAAGCACTTGAAAGATTAGGTGGGATTGTAAAAGAAAACAATGAAGTCTATGTTGAAAACATACCATGAATTCCATAATTATGATGAGGACTGAGAAAGGAAAGAAATGGAAAGAAGCATAACAAAAGGAAAAAAAGGGTGATCAAAACTTCACTCCAAGAGTCAAATTGTCTATAGAACACAATGAAGATTTAATAACAGTTGATCTCAAATGCAATCTACATGGCTCAGAACACAAAATCTACTCAATCCCAAAAAAGCTACAAAGCACATATGATTAGGAACACAAGCATCCTTTAGTACTAAGAAAAGACGGTAATGGTCATATCAATTACAAGCAACAGGATCGAAATTGTCACACAAGATCAAGGTTTGTTACAACAGGCAGTTGTACAAGCACAAGGTCAATTCGCATCATGACTTTTACCTATAGCAGCAGGTTATCCCTCCGCCCTGAGTTCAATAAATCGGTAGCAGAGCTCAGTAATCTCCACTACCCAGAAAAATCAGCCTATCCACACTCGGGCCTTCTCATAAGTGATCCCCTCGCCCACAGTCAGCCTGAAGCCTTTATCTTGAAGCATTCAGCAGTCAGTCAAATTCTCCCTCTCAACTCATCAAGTTGTATTTCCAAGCTCAAACTTCACCAACGGGGGACATCTTCGCTGACATTTGCTCCACAGTGCTCTCCCTCAGCTGTCTGCTCCTCTGGTTCCCTTTACGCCTATAATTCAAACTCCCAGAATTCTGTAATAGTCTCTCCCCATATCAACGTTGCCTTCCCCTGTTTAATACACAGGCTGTCTCATAGCCCTACCGTCCTCACGCATCATTTTCTTAGACTAAGAAGTACTCTCATACTGAAAGCAGCCTCTCCTCCTCAACGTCCTCAAGCCTCAGATTTTCTGGAGCCAACCTCTCCATCTACTTTTTATATTTCACCAATCCATCATCTCCCAGCCAACACCACAGATCAAGACCACTCCACAGATTGGTTTTGGAACACAAAGCAGGGTCAGAGCTACATAGTTTTTCTCAAAGCTTTGGAGATTTGTCTTCAAGAGGCCAATAATCAGAACTCCACCATCAACAATAGAGGAACAAACAGAACATATCAAAGTAAGAGGGCCATCACTGGGACCAAAAAAGACACAGCCTCTACAGTAAATCAAAGCAACAGAATGGCCTGCAATCCACTAGAGAGAGCAGAAAAGAATGACAACTGCCCAACTTGTAGGGCCAATAGATTTATGATTGGAAGGTTTAACCAAGCTTTAAAGGACCTCAGGGCAGAGATGAAGACAACCAATGTGTACAAGCAAAGAGACATAGATTTACAGAGAGCTGAAATAGAAGATCTAAAAGACAAATGCAAACACTTGGAAGAAATAGTCGAGTACATCAAGATCCACAATCAAAGCTAGCGAGGAGAAACATCCTCTAGGTGCATCAAGAAGCGCCGCCCCCAGCAAGAGGAATCAGTAAATCAGTTCTGGTGATCTTGTCTCTTCTATTAATGCAGTGCAAATATAGTTTGTTTCTAGGACAATATGTAAGGCAATATGCCACTTTAGTTTTTGAATTTTATAGAATCAAGGATGAAAGTGTAGATGCGGGGATTGTGCTCCCATTTTGTGCACTACATTTGAATCAATCTTCTTTTGAATGTATAAGGAGCTCGCTCCTTTTCTTTTTTGCAATATAAAAAAAAATACCCGACTATGTTAAAAAAATTATTGAAATGCTGATAATTTCTTGTGCAAAATTGTTCCATTTCTTATTGAAAAATTTATGGCACATTTTTCTGAAGCAATTTCCTAAAAAAAATAATCAAATAATATTAAGGAATATTACATCAACTTACTATCAGACACATTAAACTACATATATTGATAAAAAAAAAAATTACAACTAAAAACATTTTTGAAATCACATACTGTTAGTCCTTGACACTTTGATTGATCACAAACAGTTTCATTAAGAGGTTCACCAACCCCTTTACCATCATCATAGAGCAATCGCCTGGTAAAGCAAAAAAGAAAAATATTTTAGATTTTCTAGTGTTTATATGAAATGATATATAGAAATTTGAAAACTCTCTAAGAATGCTATAATATTTAATAATGATGATGATAATGTGATATTTTGATTTCTCTCAATTATAAAGATACTCAAAAAACCTGTGAAGCATTAGTTCAAGTTGCCCATCTTTAATGCTTGCACCTCCAACAGCACGATCAACCAAAACTGAAAATTCAGCTTTGTCATCCATCATATAGATCCCAAGGTTAAGCTGCAAATACTCACAGAATTCAGTAATTCGTGAAGCTTTTGTGATTGAAAAACGGAAAAAATATTTATGCAGGATACTATAAGGTTCACGAATTCACCGAAATAACTAAAATCTTGAGACAAAGTTGCATATTAATATTCATCTACATTTGTTCTTTTAAATATCATTATCCTTCAGACAGTTTTTACCATAAGGAGCCTATATTTTCTATTACCTAAAAAGGAGAATTCATTTTCTTTTATCCTAAGAATATCAGTCCATAAGAAGTGCCATTTTACACTACATTTTTCTTAGGGTTTTCACCGCCTAAAATTTTAATTAGGTTTTGGTTTCACATGTTCTAAAGATGACCCAATAACTGAAAGTGATGCATTCTATCACACAGCAAATCCTTTTCATCTTTGGTGAATGAGGCACCAATAAACACACTATTAAAATTTAAGGGGAGATTTTCACATCAGAAATCACATTAATTTGATGAAGGACCTATATTTTTATTGCTTATTAAATGATGGATGATACATTGCTACATCTACCTATGAGTAATAAATAAGATGGGCGGATACTTGAACTGTCACTCGTGTCTTAGATAGAATGTTGTCCTTCAATTAATTGCAGTGATCTATACAACAAATTGGACCACTGCTTTAGACAATTTCCTTTTCTTATAAGATGAAGCCATGCAGGGAGTAATGAAGAATATGCTTAAATGCACAATCTTGAAATTGATTTCTTCAAATGCTGAGCCTCCAAGAAATAGAATAGAAGTGCATGAAAATACTCCACAATCAATGACAATATCAACGTGTAAGGAATAAATATTGAAACAAAAGGAAAAGAGCATATTTCATTCATAATGAAACTGTAATATCCCTAAAGAAAATTTACAGTAATAAACAAAGCATGCATAGTAAAAATACACAGAAAAATTGCACACAAATCAGACCACGATATAGAGCCAAAAACTGCACTGTGCTAAGCCATTTTATGATGAAAGCATGGGGTTACAATCTAATGTTTGGAAAGTGTGCACCTGGACTTGCCTAAGGCAATCTAGCAAAATCCCAAGTGAAGAAGACAAACCCCCCAAAGCTGCTGGCTGATCTCTCTATGGCTTTGCGCTGAACTGCCCAGAAAATAAGTTGTTGGCTGTAAACAATCGCTGCTAGGGCCTCCTCCTGTTCTCAGAAAATTCTGAGAAATTAACCCGGTGATCTCCTCCAATAACACACAAAAACCCATGAAGGAATTGGCAAAATGTTGACCTTGGAATTTCGGCCCAATTTCCCCTGGCTGCTGTTGTTGTTGGGTATTTTGACCCACCTGTAAATTCTGTTGCTGAGTGTCCCCAAAATGGATGAAATCTTCAACAATTCTCCTTCCCGGACTCCCCCACAAATCTCAGCCCCAAACTCCCTTCTCTCCTCAAGTCCCACATGTGGCACTAATAAGGACAATGCAGTCTCTACGTTGTTGTTGCTAGAACTCCTCCACACTCCCACTACATTGCTCCCAGATCAATCTGAAAAAGATGAGACTTCCTCGCGCTGACACTCGAAGTCCACTGAAGCAAGGGGTGAGATTTCCGCTTGGAAACCTCTTGTGCTCAACAACACTTGCAGACTTGGCTTCAGCTCAAGCGTGCTAGTGCAAGAGAAAACTCAAATGATCAAGAATGCCCAAAAGTGATTGTCTCCTCCTCTTTTGTCAAAGTGCCTCCCAGTTGCCTATGTGTGCCCCATCATCGACTTTCCCCCACCAATTTCCCTCCAATGAGTGTGTACTTCCTATGGGGCCATATTTCTGCATGAGTGGCCCCCACTTACCACTAGCAATTCAATTTTCTCACCTTCTCCTAATGTTTGGGTCTCTTCCTAACTCCAAAATTAAAGTGGGATCCCCAAACCCACTTTTCTTAAGTGCCAGTACGAAATAAGACAAAATTGGGCAAAATTGATATTTCCCCTTAGCAATATTCTAAGTGGGAATGTCATAGTCCCCCTCGCCAAAACGTTGCTTTTCTTCAAGCAACTGCAATGAAGGATGCTTAAGTATCTGCTCTCCCTCCCATGAGGCATCCTCATCTAGTAGGTTCCTTTGCCTAATTAAAAATTCTTTGATAACCCTGTTCCACAAGTGCCTCTCACAGGTGTCTAGAATAGCCTCTGGCTTCAAAACCAAGTGCCCCTCATCATCCATGGGTAGTAGCTCTATGGCTGTGGTGTAATGTCCCAAAATAGGAGAAATAGTGATATGCAAGCAAATAACAATTTTTCACCATAGAGATTTCAAAGCAATTAGAATACACCCATAACAAACAGAAATATGGAAGCAGATGAGCCATTTTATTATAAACTGGTGCAAGAATACAAAATATGGAAGGAATGCACCTGGGCTTGCCTCAAAGGAAAGCGGAGAAAAGCCTAGGTGAAGCAATGACAATCTGGAGCTACAATCAGTTGTCCAACTACTGCACTACGCAGTCCCCAACAATTTTGCACTGTCTGCTACAAAGATATGGCTGAAAAACCCATTTTCTATGCTCATAAAATTCTGTAAAAGTATTTCTAGGCTCCTAAAGCAAAATCCACAAAAACCCAGAAATGGTTTTTCCTGGTTTTGACCTTCCAAAATTGACCCCCAAAAAGTTGTATGCCCTCCAGAGCTGCTGAAGCACACTGACTGTCAATACACCAACAAAATCCTCCTCAAACACTCTGGAAAGGTAGCAATCATCTCCACTAATACTTCCTTTATTTCTCCCGACAAGGAACAACTCCAATGGCTGAGTCTCCACCACCCACGTGTGCCCAGTCTCTTCCTTTTGTGTTGGCCCAAGGAACTACGAAATCCTCACTGAAGAAAGCTATCACCTTCAGCCCAAAAACTCACCCAAATGAACAAAAAATCACCAAAGCTTCTTTCCCGGAATTTCTCCTAACAATATCTCCTCTGAAGAATGCAAAGGACCTCAACTCGATTTTCCCCCTGCATCCTCCTGGAATACACACCACCGTAAAAACTCTGAATACAAATGTTGGAAACCACACTGAAAATCACCTCCGAAAGATTATGGATGAAACTCTCTAGGCTGGAACTTGAAGTCCCCCAAAGAAAGGGTGAATTCTCTGCCCGGAAAACTCATGCTAAACAACAAGTGACCCGGCTAAGCAGCTCGAGCAATTGAGAAGAAATTCGATATGCCAAAGATGCCAAATGAAGAGTGTTTCCTCCCTTATATAGATTTTGTGGAGCTCTTTTCCTTCCTTTTTCTATCCTTCATGGGTCCCTCACTAAGCCTTCGATTTTACCTCTCATGCATTTCAAACCATTGGCTTGGGGAGTGTGTATTTCCTTGTTTGGGTGGCCCCACATGCTACTAACAAAATCCAATGTAACTTACTTCTAGCTCCTAAGTCTTCTAATAAAAATAAAATGGGCCCTGTCTCATCCAAAATTGACCCCAAAATGTAGAAATTAATCCTGTTCCAAAATAATTTAGGAAGTGACATTACGTTCGGTCACTTGTTGACCCAGTGCCTTTTTCGGGCAAGACAAATGAAAAATGTTATGAACCCAACTCTCAAGGCTAGTTCTAGCTCATATGCTACCGCCCCAACTCTCCGAGTGACTTTGTATGGCCCATAAAAGCGAGGTTTGAGCTTCTTGGGCCCCTTTTGTTTGAGTGTCCACTGTTTGTATGGCTAAAGTCTCAAGAAGACCAAATCCCCAACCTCAAACTGCCTCTCTACTCGACCTCTGTCTACATAGAACTTCTGGCGGTTTTGCACAGTCTGCAAGTTATCTTTGAGAGTCCACAAGATGTCGTGGCTCTCCTATATCCAATCCTTGGCCCTAGGGGCCTTTCTGTCTCCAAACATCATGCCAGCAAAAGATAATGCATCATAACCATACAAATCTCTGAATGGTGACATACCTATGGACATGTGATACGTTGTGTTGTAGCAGTACTCGCCCAAATGAAACCACCATATCCATGCACGCTGATGGCCCATCACATAGTTGCGTAGGTAACCCTCCAGCCACTGTCTACCCATCAGTCTGGGGGTGATAACTGGTACTCGAAGTGAGCTTTGTGCCCACTAGTCGAAATAGCTCCAGCCAAAATCCCCCCATGAACCTGCTATCACGATCACTAACAATGGTCTTCGAGAGACCATGAAGCCGAAATACCTCCTTCAAAAATAGTTCGGCCACCTGTGAGGCCGAAGACTGGGCTGAGATGGCGAAAAAGTGAGCAAACTTCGTTAATTGGTCCACCACCATGTATATGCAGTCCTTGCCCTAAACTATGGGAAACCCAATAATAAAATCCATCGACACACTCTCCCATTTCCCATCAGGGATAGGAAGAGGTTGCAGCAACCCTGCAGGGTATGTCTGCTCACCCTTGTTCCTCTGGCATGTGTCACACTCTCGGACATGCCTCAGAACATCATCCTTAATGTCCCTCCATGCAAAACGCTCCCTGATGGCCCTGTATGTCTTGGTAAACCCCTAATGCCCTACTAATGGTGAGTCATGGGAAGCCTACATGATCTTCTCCCTCAACTGGGAGTTGGGTACTATTAAGTTATGGTATGTTCTATGCTTATAACAGTTTACTTCTTTTTCCTATTATATTCCACCGATTAGCAATCACATGTACATAAAGTAAAGTGCAGATAGAACATTAAACGATCGACAGAAAACAAGCCAAGACAAGAGACACAAGATGTGGCGGATAGCCAGGGACAAACCCCACAATGTGTGGGGAAACCCTTTGATCAAATCTTCTTTTATCTTCAATAATTCAGCAGAGAGAAACAGTACAATAAATCTGATTCATATCAGCAGTAGCAAACCCTAGATCAGTAGCATCAGCATTAGCAGCTTCATTATCAAACTAGGGCAGACCATATCTCACAAATCGACATTCGGATTGACTTCATTCCACCACCAAAAGTTTCGGCTTCCAGAGGAGGTTCAGATGAACCTACAGCGCAGTTCAGATGAGGAGATCTTCTAGGCCACGCAAGTCAATCTTTACTTCTGCAGTTGCAGCTTCAGTTTCAGCAGTTTCCGGCTTCAAACTAGGGCAGTCGATATCTTGCAAACCGTTCGTCGGATTGACTTCATTCCACCACCAAAAGTTGCGGCTTTCAAAGGAGGTTCAAATGAACCTACAACACAGTTCCAAAGAGGAGATCTTCTAGGCCACGCAAGTCAATCTTTACTTCTGCAGTTGCAGCTTCAAATTCAACAGCTTCCGGCTTCACATGTGTGAGAGAGAGAGACCCATTTCAGCGCAGTAGAGAAGAGACTCATATCTGCGCAATAGAGAGAGAGAGATGTGATGAGATGAGTGAGTCTAAATGAGGAAAAGTCCTCTTACATTTATACACAATGTTGGTGGGTGAATAGATGCGACTGTTGGGCTTCTAAGCCTACATGAGTTGTAGATCGGCTTGATAATAATTCCATAATCAAAATAAATTCATATCTCCATGAATACTTATCGGAATTGGATGATTTTTATATCAATCCTACACCTCTCGACGAGAGGAATCTAATCAAAATATTATTAGCCATGAATAAGATGACCCACATGAAGTTTTGCCCTGGTTGCCAATTTTAACACTCCCTCTCAACCATGGAGAACTTCATCTGCAATCTGTCTATTGGTCGTTACTATTCATCCATCAAATGCACTGCCTTGTACAGCCTGACCCTTGCCCTGCTCTACTCTATTTTTCCTGTTCTGCTTTGTCTTGTTCTGCCCTGCACTGATCTGTACTTTTTTGTTCTGTTTTGCTTTGCTCTTGCATTGTTCTGTTCTACTCTGCTTTTGTCTGAATTATGAAGAAGAAGAAATGATCGAGGATGTATCATACTGACTCAAAGTCAGTCTCAGAGTATGTACCACTGGTCCCAGACCAGTCTCAACCAACCCAAAGTCAGCGTCATAGTGAGTACAACTCCAATGGTCCCAGACCAATATCATCCTCCACTGACTCAAATTCAGTCTCAGAGTATGTACCACTGATCCCAGACCAGTCTCAACCGACCCGAAGTCAGCGTCATAGTATGGTACAACTCCTACCACTGGTCCCAGACCAGTATCATTGATCCCAGATCAATGGAGGTCATCCTAGCGTATGGAGTACGGTAGTTACAACGATGCGTCCATCGGTACTACTATGGTCCCTAACTTCATTTCCCTGCTCATTGATCAGATGAGAGGTACTTCCCATGAGTCCCAGACTGCATGGGTAGGATGCCTCGACAGGAGAACTAATCAATCCTGTCCTCACAGGAGAACACATCAATCCTGCTACAATTGCCATGGACAACACATCAATCCAGGCCTCACAGGAGAACACATCAATCCTGCTACAATGTCGCCACGGGGTGTACATGTATACCACCAGGGGATAGTGAATAATCCTGTGGTCATATGCTGCTCCAAGAAGCACCCCGCATCCCCCTGGAGCTCTCAGAGCTCAATGCATCATACATGACCCTCATTGGAGGGTCTTTGAACAACTCCAAGTTGTTCACGGAAAGTCGGAAATTTTACTTTCCCAAGGGGTTTTGTCAGAATGTTGGCGACCTGTTCATCTATACCGATATGATGGAGCCTTATAGCTCCCCGTTGCACCATATCTCGAATATAATGGTATCTGATATCAATATGCTTGGAGCGATCATGGAATACGGGATTCTCTGACAAACGAATCCCACTTTGGTTGTCACAAAGGATCACAGTGGTATCCAATGTGAATCCAAACAACTCACTGAAGAGCTTTCGCAACCAAACTGCCTCACAAGAATCCATGCTAGCAGCAATATATCCTGCTTCGGCGGTGCTCAAAGCCACCGACTTCTGCTTCCTGCTCATCCAGGATATCGAAGCAGATCCCAAGGTGAAACAGTACCCGGAAGTGCTCTTACGGTCCACCACACTGCCTGCCCAATCAACATCAGTATATCCAAGTAGTCTCACATCTCCGGCAGTGTATCTTAATCCATGAGAGATTGTGTCCTGAAGACATCTCAGAAGATTCCTGGCATCAATCCAGTGAGGCTCAACCAAATATGAGCTCACAATGCTAACTGCAAAACATATGTTCAGACGGAGGTTCACCAAGAACATTAATGCGAATGAGTTTTTGAAACTCAGAGGCATTTCCCAAGTCTGGTCCGACATCACTACCATATAACTTCTAAAAGTTAAGATCCTCGAGGTAGTCACAGGCTTGTGGTTCATCATACCAAATCTTTCCAATATATTTACCACATATTTTCCTTGAGATAGGAAAATTTCCCTTGGCTTCTGCCACACTTCAAGTCCTTGGTCCTTCATTTCAAATTCAGAAGCCATCTCCCTCTTACATTTGTGAATGAGAGGGTTTGCACCTATTAGAAAGAGGTCATCCACATACAACACCAGTATGAGAGGCTTGTCATCTCCAACCTTAAAGTAAAGGTTAGGATCAGCTTCACTCCTAGTGAATCCCAGCTTCATCAAGTAGCTATCGATCCTCTCATACCATGCTCGGGGTGCTTGCTTCAGCCCATAGAGAGCTTTCTTCAACCTGCATACATGAGATTTTCGATCATAAATCTCAAATCCTTCGGGTTGCTCCACGTAGACCTCTTCTTTGATCGAGCCATACAAGAACGTAGTCTTAACATCCATCTGATGTAGGTTCCATCCTTGTGAAGCCACAAGGGCTATGATCAAGCGGATGGTCGTATATTTGGCAACAGGTGCAAATATCATAGTCTATACCTCCCTTCTGGGATAAACCACGAGCAACAAAATGAACCTTATACTTTTCCATACTTCCATCTGCTGCATGCTTTATCTTGTAAAGCCATTTGGAAGTAACAACAGTCTTGTCCTGGGGTCTGGGAACTACTTCCCAAACATCATTCTTTATGATAGACTCATATTCTTCGGTCATAGCATCCTTCCATACTTGATGCTTGACGGCATCTGAGAATGACGAAGGCTCATTTTGTATGATCGTGCTCATGATGGTCAGGTATCCTTGATACCTATTAGGTTTCTTACTTTCACAAAAGGTTCCTCGGGGTGCAGCATGTCCTTCAGCATCATCAAGTAACCCCTTAAGCCATGAAGGCCTCTTCCTAGAAGAGGAAGGCTCATATGGAGGAGGATCAATCGGATCCATGGGTTCTTCTATATCAGGCATTGATTCATCATCCTTTTCTTTCAGTTCCCTGGTGTCAGCTTCTTGAGAGCTCCTCAAAGTCGGAAGATTGATCACCTTGCTAAGAGCCATATCTTCGTCAAAGGTGACATCATGACTAATTATGACTTCCCTTTGACCGGCTACATAGATTCTATAGCCTTTAGTATTTTCACCATAGCCCACGAAAATTCCCTTCTTTCCAGATGCTCCCAATTTATTTCTTTTCTCTTTCAGCACATGAAAGTATACAGGGCTTCCAAAAATTTTAAAATGAGAAGCATCAAGTTTCTTACCGGTGAATTTTTCTTCAGGAGTCTTGGAACCCAATGCTTGATGAGGGCATTGATTTTGTACATATACGGCAGTGTTTGCAGCTTCAGCCCATAGAAACTTAGGAAGACTTTGATCATGTAGCATGGCCTGGACAACTTCCATAATTGTGCGGTTCTTCCTTTCTGCCACACCATTTTGTTCAGGAGTATATGGTGTAGTAGTCTCCCTCTTAATGCCAACCTCAGGTATGCCTGAGTAAACCAATTGTAATATATCGGAGGTCTTGCTTTGGCTTGAGGGGAATGGTCCCCTTTTGAGCTTTCCTTGGCACATCCCGGACATACACCTTCTTTCTCTACTTGGAATTCGGGCATCCCTGTTACCATATGTCTTACATCGAGTAGAGCTTTGTAATGAAGGTGGGCAAACCTCCGATGCCAAAGTTCGGACTAAAGAGTTGTGTCACAAGACATGACACCTAGCGGACTTCCATCGACTTGATATAATGAATCAACACTAAACCCAAGAGTAAAGACATCTTTAACATTATTTTTCCATATACATACCTTGCCATTGCTGAAGGTTACCTTGTAGCCTCTGTCTTCCATTGCCAAGATGGACACTAGGTTCCTTTTGAGGTCAAGTGCATTTAATACATCCTAGAATTTCTAGCCTTCTTGAATGCTTGTCCTCTTCCTTGATTCCCAGCTCTCCTCTTACCTTTGTTGTTGAATTTGTCATTCCTTTTGATTTCCATCAGAGGGATTTCGAGTTGCACCACTGCATACTGTACCATGCTTCTCTAATCATGATTATCATCATGCTGCCCATGTCCATGATTTTATCCATCATGATGCTGCTCAAACTAGTGTGCATCATCATCATGCTATCCTATATGTCCATGATCTCATGTTGCCCTTTATGTCCATGATCTCATTCATCATGATGCTCATGATCTCATACATAGTGACTTGCTTTATCGCAAATGTAACATCGTCATTTTCTTCCACCCTTAAATCCAGCCTTTCTTTTCGATTTAGACCCAGAATTATTTCTTTTCTTAGCATGAGAAGAAAAAGCAGCAGGAGGACCTTTAGGCAAGGGCATTTCCTGCTCTTCTACCCTTGTTTGTTCTTGAATGCATCTAGCCATTAATTCCTCGAAACTAGGAATTACATTATTGTTCAGAAGAGTAGTCCTGAACACATACCATTCAGATGGTAATCCTCCGAGAGTTGTGAGTGCCATTTCTCTGTCAGTAATGGTTTCCCCAATAGATAGGAGATCATTCTTGATCTCGGTGATTCTTAAGAAGTATGCTTGCATACTTTCATCTTTACCCTTCCTGATTTCCCTCAACTTATTTCTAAGAAACAAAACTTGATTTGCATCATTAACTTAACATAAACTCACCAGTCTGTCGTAGATTTCCTTGGAGGTGTCTAGATCAGAGATGTAGGCCACCAAGCGCTTGTCGATAGAGTCCCGGATGATCTTCTTTGTTTTGACTTCTCCATTTTTCCATTTGTTCCAGGCAGCAGCAGATCCATTTGATGAAGGCTCAACAATATTGCCTCTTACATGGTCCAGCACTCCTTGATCTTCAAGGGTTAGATCGATAGACATCTTCCATCCGTGATAGTCAGCTTTCTCACGGAGCTTGTCTTCGGTAGGAAAGAGTGTTGAGGACCCCATAGTTCTTTTAGGATAGCCTTGCCAATCTTCTCTTCAATGATTTCTCTTGCTCTTGCTCGGGCTTTGTCTTCACCTCGGCTCTGATACCATGTTAAGTTATGGTATGTTCTATGCTTATAACAATTTACTTCTTTTTCTTATTATATTCCACCGATTAGAAATCACATGTACATAAAGTAAAGTGCAGATAGAACATTAAACGATCGACAGAAAACAAGCCAAGACAAGAGACACAAGATGTGGCGGCTAGCCAGGGACAAACCCCACAATGTGTGGGGAAACCCTTTGATCAAATCTTCTTTTATCTTCAATAATTCAGTAGAGAGAAATAGTACAATAAATCTGATTCATATCAGCAGTAGCAAACCCTAGATCAGTAGCATCAGCATTAGTGGCTTCATTATCAAACTAGGGTAGACCATATCTCACAAACCAACAGTCGGATTGACTTCATTCCACCACCAAAAGTTTCGGTTTCCAGAGGAGGTTCAGATGAACCTACAACGCAGTTCAGATGAGGAGATCTTCTAGGCCACGTAAGTCAATCTTTACTTTTGCAGTTGCAGCTTCAGTTTCAGCAGTTTCTGGCTTCAAACTAGGGCAGTCGATATCTTGCAAACCGTTCGTCGGATTGACTTCATTCCACCACCAAAAGTTGCGGCTTTCAAAAGAGGTTCAGATGAACCTACAACGCAGTTCCAAAGAGGAGATCTTCTAGGCCACACAAGTCAATCTTTACTTCTGCAGTTGCAACTTCAAATTCAACAGCTTCCGGCTTCACATGTGTGAGAGAGAGAGACCCATTTCAGCGCAGTAGAGAAGAGACTCATATCTGCGCAGTAGAGAGAGAGAGATGTGATGAGATGAGTGAGTCCAAATGAGGAAAAGTCCTCTTATATTTATACACAACGTTGGTGGGTGAATAGATGCGACTGTTGGGCTTCTGAGCCTACATGAGTTGTATGTCGGCTTGATAATAATTCCATAATCAAAATAAATTCATATCTCCATGAATACTTATCGGAATTGGATGATCTTTATATCAATCCTACACCTCTCGACGAGAGGAATATAATAAAAATATTATTAGCCATGAATAAGATGATCCACATGAAGTTTTGCCCTGGTTGCCAATTTTAACAGGTACTAAATAAATCCGACCCTGGAAGTAAATCATCTCGTTCATCACCCTGTACCTGTCATCTTCAACTGCACCATCAAGGACGTCACATGCAAGTCAGTCCTTGGAATACTCCACTTGTAACTGCCCTCTCTAGTCTAGTACAATGCTCATTAGTGAAATGGTAGTTGGCCTCCTGGACAACGCATTGGCTACCATGTTATGCTTTCCTTTGACATTCTCAATGTCAAAGTCATATGCGTGGAGCTTGCTCACCCACTTTTGTTACCTCTCTTGCAACTATTTCTGCTCCAAGAAGAATCTGAGACTGTTGTGATCTGTCTTGACTTGGAACCTATTTCCCACCAACTATTGCCTGAACTTGGCTAGCGCATGCATTATGGCTAGCATTTCTTAGTGTAAAATGGAGTACAACCTCTCGTGGGTAGTAGCTTCCTGCATCAAAAATTCTCCTACACCCTCCCTTGATGCATCACACTCAAGTAAAACGGTTGTGCAAAATCTAGGAGTGCCAACACTAGGTAGCTGCTCATGACCTGTTTGAGGCACTTAAAATCCTCCTGCACCCCATCTGTCCACTTCAACGCCCCTTCTTCGTCAAATTGGTGAGGGGAGATGCCAACTGAGAGAATCCCTTCACAAACTTCTTGTAGTAGGTGCAGATACCCACAAAACCCCTCAACTCCGTCACATTCATGGATTTTGGCCAATCTTGGATGGCCCTGATCTTCTCCTCATGGACTCTCACACTGCTCTCCCCAATAATGTACCCTAGAAAGAGCATCTTCGTCAAACCGAACTCACACTTTGACAACTTAGCATAAAATTGTTGCTCCTCCAAAATACACAATATTGTCTCCAAATGTCGCAAGTGTTCCTCCGAGGTCTGACTATAGATCAAAATATCATCAAAGAACACCAACAAGAACTTCCGCATTTTCCCATAAAACACGTGGTTCATGCAGGATTGGAAGGTGGAAGGTGCATTGGTTAGCCCAAAAGGCATAAACAAGAACTTTAAGTGCCCATAGTGGCACTTGAAAGTTGTCTTAGGGACGTCCTGATCCCTCACCCTGATCTGGTGATATCCCTAACACAAGTCAATTTTGGAGAAGAACTTAGCCCACCTAAGTTTGTCCATCAACTCATCTATGTGTGGGATAGAGTAATGGTTCTTCAGGGTCTTCTTGTTGAGGGCCCGATAATCGATGCACATGCGTAATGTCCCATCCTTCTTCACGAGGACAACTGATGAAGCAAAAGGGCTGGAGCTAGGCCTAATGTGCCCAAGTTCCAATGACTCATAAATGGCCCTCTCAATCTCATCCCTGTAAGCCTTGGGATGTCTGTACGAGGTAGTAATCACGGTCTGTACCCCTATGATCAAGTGCTCAAAAAATAGCTCAAAAATCAAAGTTGTCAGATTGGTGTGAAACCGGATGACTGCGTAGTTCTCATCATCCTGAATCCGTCATAGCTCGTTTCGTGCGAAACGGACTTTGTATGACTCCAGAAACGAGTTTTGTCCACTTTCCCAAACAGGCAAATTTTTTTAAAAAAGGACAACCCAGTCATCTGTCAGTACTATTGACTGTGCATCCTTACTGCTGGCTGGGTGCTGAGGTGGTAGAGCTGACTATGCAATTTGACTGGTCAACAGTTTATTTCGGCGAATGAGGTGTTGACAAGTGTCGTTTTATTATGGATGCAATTGGTGCAATCTTATTGGTTGGAATGGTGGCCAACCACGGGTTGACACGTGGCCCAGCCGGAGGCCGCCACGTGGTAGCCCGAGAGGGCACCAAAATTTTGTTTGAAGATCGAGTGAAGGGAGTGGGGGTCGAACCCGTGACCTCCCAACTCTAATCCAAAGCCAATACCATTGCACCATAACCGTTGTCGCTTAACCATATAGACTTCAAGTTATATTTAAGTTCACGTTGTCGCGCTGTATGGAAATGAGCCAACCCGTGTGGGGCTAGCCACAGTTGCAATTATATAAACTGCCCATGTGACCACTGTGGCGGAGGTGGAGTGGGGGCCCGAATAGCGAGGGCTGGCCGTTGGCCTTGGCCCCCAGGCACGTGGCCCCCCATGTGACCTAAATTTTCGGAAATTAAGCGTTAGTGGTCTTTTTAACTATCCAACAATTTCACCTGGTTTTCGGCGAAATTTTCGCTCCATTAGCACACTTTGTGGGCGAAATTGTAGGATGATGCCGTATTTTGGGGAATTTGTGGTGCGATTAGCAGAGGATTGGGAAAGGCCATAACTTCTTCAATTCTTGACCAAATCAGGAGCAGAAATAGGCTAGATGGCCATTTTTGGACATTCTGGACTAATTGGAGTAGGTTGCAGAAGCATTTGAGCACTGTAAACACATATTTTTAAACATTTGAGAATAATAGAGAGACCAGATCCATTGAATGTTGGACTAAGGAGATGAGTTCAAGAGGGGTGAACTCCTTCATCATGTTCCTATTATGATATGTTGTCAGTGATGTTCTAGACATTTATATGCTGTTGTTCAATTTCTTATTTATGTTAAATTGCTCATAAAATTAACATAAAAACTCATTTTCACTTGCAATAAACTCATGAATCCTTAAGCACATGAATAACATTTTGTTTATAATCTGAGGAGGATCATAGCATAGTAAAACTAATATTCCTAATTAGATCATTTTTGGTATCAGAGCACTAGGTTTGCTTTGTGCAAGAAGGATTTAACTATTTGCAAGTTTTTGTCATGCTTACAAGGTTAAAACTCAAAAGAGGAGAAGGGAAACTGGTTGAAAGCCCTGAAGTTGGGTCAAGGGGAAGGAGGGAAAGGTTGCCACGATCTCCAAATGAGTATGGCTCATGAAGGAGAACCTACAAACATGACAGAGGATGAGAAGGTCTTCAGAAAGGCTTTCTTTGATATGACAAAGATGGTGAAGGTCCTATATGAAGAGAGGAATACTAGGTTGCAGGGTGAAGCTCCAAACCTCCACGAGGAGAAGGTTCTTCAAGAGGAGGTAAACCTCCACCCTCTCCACCATCTTCTTCATCTTCTTTTCAACAGGCATCTTCACCCTCTTCCACTAACACAACCCTTACTCGTACTGATCAACATACCTCAAAAGGCACTGGTAAATCACCCTTATTAAAACTTGATGTTAAATTTGATCTACCCATGTATAATGGTGAAGTGAATGCAGAGAAGCTTGATAATTGGATTCGTCAATTGGAGGTAGAGATTCAGTTAGCTTCCTTGAAAATAGAGGGTGCAACACTAGTATTGTGGAAATCAAAGACGCAAGAGGAGATAAAAAAACACGGTAAGATCTCAATTTCTTGGTCTAATTTCATTGCTGCAATTAAAAGAAAATTCTACCCTCTAGCTTATATGCAGAAAGCCATCATGAATTGGAAGAACTTTATACAACTTAAAGGTCAAAATGTGCAAGATTACACCCAAGAATTTAGAAAAAGGTCTCTAATGTTAGGTGTAGATTTGCAATCACAAGACACGTTGTTGAAGTACATAGAGGCTTTAGACAGTTACCTTAGGCATACTATCTTAATTTTAATCCCAATAATCTAGATGATGTGTGTGTGCAAGCCACTCATCCTGAGGCAAGAGAGAAAAACACTCCAAAAGAAGGTAGTAAAAATCCATATAAGGGTAAAGAAAAAGAAAATGGTTTTAAAGAAAAGAAAAATGCATCCATTAAAAAGGAAGGAGAGAAAACAATATGTAAACATTGTTCCAAAGAGGGTCACGATGAAGCTAATTGTTAAAAGCTTCATCCCAAGATGAAACCAAAGAAATTCAGCAACAAAGGAAAAGAAAAGACACTTGCTGTCATTCAAGAGGATTTAGGATCCGATTCGGGTGATGAAACTAAAATTACAGCCATGGGTGTTGTTGACCACTGGAGTGGCACCTGATGATTATATGAAGACTCCATGCCCAAGGATGATCCAGAGGACAATTGTACCATTAGATATCATCAGTCAACAGAGTTTTTTAACTCTACTTCTATCTTCTCATCATTTTTCTTGTACCCGAATTCCACACCCTGCGAGGAATTGTAATAAGTGATACTATTAATGATGAGTTTTTGAGTCTGTAACAGGCCTAGGATGTTGGGACTCGATCAGAAAATGAGTACACCTTGGAGTGCTTTTTTTATCTGGTTAATTATCCCTTCTTTTTCAGAGGCAGATAATTTTTTGGGTTTTTCACTCACGTTTTACCCCAAAGCCGGGTTGACAGTTTGAAGGTTGAGCCCCTAACACATCTTAGTGTCTAGAGTCGATGTATATTACCATACTAGATAACACAAAAAAATTCGTGGAATTTGGTTAGGTCTAGGTAATCATTTTTTAATTTTTTAGATTTTCCGCACTACGAAAATTGCTAATAAAATTGTATTTGTAATGTAATAACTGATGTCTAGAGAAGTTGTATGGGGTATGATTAATGAAATTTGCACCTCTCACCTTCAACTTTCTGTTGTGACACACTTTGATGAGTTAAAAATGTGTTTTGAACCCTCAAAACTCACTTTTCCTAGGTTTAGTGGGAAATCTGATGATTAATTAAGCCAGAAATTAAATAAATAGAGAAAATTAAATATCCACACATGTTAAATGTTGTGGAAATGAGGTGGAAAATTATGGGGGAGTTAAAGTGAAGTCCCAAGGTGATGCGGACTCCTAAAATCAAGGAAAGGACATGTGCTCAAATAAAATCGAATTTCTAGCATTAATGGAGAAAGTTGCTTACTTGGAAATTCGAATTTGTGAAGTTAATGCACATTTGGGAGCATTTGGGAGAATATTTGGTGGAAATTTTTGTGGGAAATTGTCTCCACATGGGTTACCACCCATATACACTTGTCATTCTATCATAAAATTCGAATTTCGCACGTAAGGGAAGAAGAAAATGATGTCCACTTGCCAGAATTCGATTTTTACACTAGGCATTGGAGCTCCATTCAACAAATTCAAATTCATCTTTGGGGTTATCACCTCATGCCACTTGTTTAATCACTTCTACATTGGGATTGGCTCCAATGCCATTTGTCATTGTCATTTTTCATTGAGATTTTCTCCCAATTCTCTATATAATATAGCCATGGGCTCTCATATGATATCATATAATAAGCTATTGGGCTTGAGAAAACTCTATCATTTTGTACTTGCATATTTTCTTAATATAATCAAGACTTTGGGGATATCTGGCTAATGTTATCTTGGCGTTATGAGGTAATGTCCTTTCATACCACTGCTATTGTGTTTAATTTCTTTCGCATGTTGAATTAATGTTAGTTTATGCTTGCCATCTTGCTTGGATTGATGTGGGAAAGTTATCTTGCACATATCATTGATTTAGAATAGTATTCTAGGGATAAGCTTGTTAATTCAGTTTAGAAGGAATGCTTGGTTTCTCTTATTCATTATATTTCTCTAATATTGTGCAAACTAATACGTGTTCAAATGTATGGGAAAGATCTTTTGTATTGTGTGCAAGAATTCATCTGAAAATGAGAGAAATCTCAATTAGATTAACTCACTTCTAAAATCACAACGATCCAAGACTCAACCATTTTTTCGCTTCAAGTTTTCAATCCAACGAAGAGAAAAAGGGAGTTTTCTTAATCTATAGCTACTTGATCATCCATTTAAAATTCAAAATACTTCTTTGATTCTATTTCTTTCAAAGTTATATCTCCTATTCAAGAGTCATTTTTAAAGCTAGGCAAGTATGGGGGTTCACTCCCATTACTTGAGCTAGTACTTTGTAAATTAAATTTTGAGTTTAATTTTGGTTTATTTTTTTATAATTTTACACTGACAATTGGTATTTTTTTTGTGTTCTGCAGCCGATAGGCTTGAGCATTGGGCAGCAAGGAGCTTGAGGAGAAACTTTGGAAAACTACTAACTCGTGTGTATGCAGGACCCCTTCACGCTATCCAAACACTGATTTCTAGAGAGGCCATAAGCACTTGGGAGAGAGTTGCAAACTCATCAAGGCCATGTGCCTTTTGAGCCTTGTGAATCTCTTTTGCATAGTTTTTTCCATCTTCAAGTTTGTTGTTGTTATATTTTTTGGGGAAAGAGTCTAGCTTTGTTAGTCTCATCTTTGTAAAGATCACTCTTGTATTGTTGGCTACCCTCTTAGAGGCATTTTAAGCGCTAATAAAAGATAAAAGATTTTGTTGGAGGGAGCTTGGGACTTTTTCCATGGCATCCCCCTTCCTCGTTTAGAGGAGGGATTCTTGTGGGTGGCCTAATCTTGCTTTTAGTTTTTTCTTAACTTTCTAGCTTTTAAATTTCATATTGTGCATGGTTAAAATCAATACATTTCACTCCACATGCAAATTTTTACTAATCTTGTATTTAAATTCCCACATGCATATGCTCTCAAGTTTTGCAAACTATTTCTCTTTAAAGCATTAGTTTAATTTTGGGAATTAACACAATTTGCAATTCATCTAGGCATTTTAGTATAGGAAGGCCCCAAGCTTCATTAAAACTTACCTTCAACTTAAGTTGGTTAAATAGACTTTTAGGGGCCCTCTACCTCTATTGACTCCTCATTGTGAGATCCAAACATTTGGGCGAGGATGAGGTCTGAGGACTAGAGTTGAATTATAACTTTGCCTTAGCACTAATTAATAAAATAAACCAAGAACTCATTCCATCATATTTTCTTTGTTTGCAAAGTTCCTAAATTTCTTGCTATCTTGATGGTTTAAAGTCTCACATGCAAATCTTATTTCAAAAGGCACTTTGGATGCAAGCGTTGTAATCTCTTTTAATCTTGCAACAAGTTTAATTTTCTTGTACTTGGAAATTGACTCATATTTTGGTTTAATTGCATATTGTCATGAATGTTTGATTTCACTTTCAAGTACTATGGGTTGGAAACTTAATTGCATGTTGTCATCTTGGTCTAACATTTGAGTTTTTTTGTATCCTTTTGAGAAGTATAGTTTCCATGCTTTGATTTGTAGACTTATTCATCTTGAAAGCATTTATAATATCTCGTGCTAAAAATTTATTGTTTCAGTTTTCAGGGTTTTTTGGCTTTCCATTTGAAAGAATTTCACTTCATTTGAAGCAAAATACAATTTCATTTCTTAAAGAGAAAATACTTGGAAGGCACTGGTTGTTTATGTATTTCATTCTTATCTTATGATGGTTATTGATCATATCAATTTTTGCTTATAAATCTTAAATAGATAATCTATTTAACTCTAACAATTCTTCTAGAAACTCACATCTTTTTTAACTTAAATTTTCATTAGGGGCCACCCTCCTTAGCTAACCTAGGAGATAGCCCACTCACATAGTTACGCAAGTAGCCCTCTAGCCACTTGTTAACTATCTCTATCTGCCCATCCATCTGTGGGTAATAACTGGTACTCGGTGTCAACTCCATCCCCACCAACTGGAAAAGCTCCTGCCAAAACCCGCCCATGAAACTGCTGTCCCTATCATTGACGATGGTCTTAGGAAGACCATGTAGCCTAAAGATCTCTCTGAAGAATAGCTCGGCCACCTGTGCTGCTGTATAGTGTGCGGGTATGGGAAAAAAGTGTGCATACTTCGTCAGTGGATCAATGACGACAAAGATACAATCCTTGCCCTGTACCATGGGCAACCCTGTGATGAAATCCATCGAAATACTCTCCCATTTCCCCTCCGGAATGGGAAGAAGCTGCAATAATCCTGCGGGATGGCTCATCTCTCCCTTGTTTCTCTGGCAAACATCGCACTCCCGGATGTGCTGGAGTACGTCCTCCTTAAGGCCCTTCCATGAGAACCTCTCCCTAATGGCCCTGTAGGTTTTGGTAAACTCCTAATGTCCTGCCAATGGTGAATCATGAGATGCCTGGAGTATCTTCTTCTTGAGCTGAGACCCCTTAGTCAAGAAGATTCGGTTCCTGTAATAGATGATCTCATCAACCACCCTGTACCTATCATCTGCCACCTGCCCATCCAGAACCTCACATGCAAACCTGTCCTTGGAGTCGTGACCTTCCTGCATCAACCCTGCGTCGATCCCCTCTCCCGACACATCACACTCCAAAACAAATGGCTGCGCGAAATCTGGCAACGCAAGCACTGGGCAGCTGCTCATAACCTCCTTGAGACTATCAAAGGCTCGCTATGCTGTATCTGACCAACTGAATGCCCCCTTCCTCCTCAAATCTGTCAAGGGTGCAGCAAACTGTGAGAAACCTTTGATGAGCTTCCGGTAGTAAGTACAAATGCCAATGAATCCTCAAAGTTCCGTCACATTTATCGGCTCTGGCCATTCTCAGATGGCCCTGATCTTCTCCTTGTGGACCCTCACTCCGTCCACTCCTATGATGTGTCCCAGATACAACATCTCCGTCAACCCAAACTCACACTTGGAGAGTTTGGCAAAGAACTGCTGCTCCTGTAAGATACGCAATAACGTCTCAATGTGCTGGAGATGCTCCTCCCAAGTCCTGCTGTAAATGAGAATGTCATCGAAGAATACCAACACAAACTTCCTCAAGTGACTACGGAAGATGGGATTCATGCAGGACTGACATGTAGCGGGTGCGTTGGTTAGCCCAAAAGGCATCACCAAGAACTCAAAGTGCCCATAGTGACACCTAAAGGCCGTCTTATGGAATGTCCTGCTCCCTCACGCGAATCTGATGGTACCCACATCTCAAATCAATCTTTGAGAAGAATCGTGCTCCCCTCAACTCGTCCATCAACTCATCGATCCTAGGTATGGGGTACCTGTTTTTTAGGGCCCTATAGACAATGCACATCCTCAATGTACCGTCCTTCTTCTTCACCAACACTACAGAAGAAGCAAAAGGACTCGTGCTTGATCGAATGTGCCCAAGAGCCAGCAACTCCTGAATAGCCCGCTCAATCTCATTTCGATAGGCCTTGGGGTGCTTATAGGGGGTGGTGATCACTGCCTGTATGCCTTGCTCAAGCTCGATGGTGTGCTCAAACCCCCGATCCGGTGGCTGTCCTGGTGGAATCTCCCCAAACACTATGGCATACCGATCAAGGATGGACTATATCTCTAGATGTACTGTCTGTCCTGTAATCCCTGCCTCTGATGCACACAGCTCCACTGCCCACTCTATGTCTCCCTTCCGGAATACTGCCTCCATCCAATGAGCTGACACAGTCTGAGGCGGATATGTGTGTTGTCCCCGTATCTTCTCATACCTCCCTGTCTTCTCATCATCCCATTCCATCTCTAGGGTCTTCCAATTCGTCATGACCTTCCCTAGAGTGATAAGCCACTGAACACCCAGTATCATGTTGGTGTCTGAGATATCGACCACAAAAAAGTGGTCAGTCAACATGTAGGTGCCCATCATCACTGAAAGCTCTGGAACATAACGAGCACATGTCATGGTCTGATCTCCTGGGACCAAGACTGAAAACCCATCGAAGCTCTCTGTCTGAATACCTCTCCGCTCAACCATCTGTGCATCGATGAAATTGTGGGTCGCCCCACTGTCAACCAAAACTGATACTCGCTCGCCACGTACTATCCCTCGTACGCGTAGCGTTAGATACTTGGGAACTCCTCGCAATGCTGCAAGGGCCCCTCCAGTAGGTGCAAAATATGCACCACCTGCTACTGGTGGTGGAGGTGGCAAAGGTCTCTGTATGGCATGGCTATCTCCTGCCTCCACATCATCCTCGTCATCCTCTTCTCCACTGCCCTCCATAAAATGTGCTTTACCCGCAGCACATCTATGTCTCGGTGCCCACGGCTCCTGACATGTGAAGCACAACCGCTTCTTCTTAAGCTCCCTCTTGACATCATCCTCGATCTGTACTCGTCCTAGATTCCCCTTTGGAGGTGGAATCCTCACATCCTTCCCCTTAGACTGAAAAGGTTGTCTTTGGGGGTAAGGTTTCCGGGTCCTGGGTAAGACATCCTGTAAGTCTCGGGTCCTGCTGATAGTGTCCTGGAGCATGGCTGGTCTAGTGGATCGGACTAGACCCCGAAGTGGCTCTGCTAACCCCTCAACATACATATAGACCCTCCATGCCGTGGATAGGTCTGGCACCATCATGGAGACCCTCAAGAAATCTGCAATGTAGGTCTCTGGGCTCCCTGTCTGTTTGAGCCTCGTCAGCTCAACAAAATGCTGCTCTGGATCCCTCCGATCAAATCGCTCCATCAATCTCCTGGTAAACTCCGCATATGTCGTCATTGTAGAGTGCCCGAGTGTAACCATCCCATGAAACCACCAATCTTGGGCCTCGCCATCCAAATGCAATGTTGCCACCTTGATGGCCTCTGCCTCCGACATATGGTTAAGCTAGAAATAAATGTCCAGCTTCACCCAAGACTTCACCGAACTATTTGATGAACCATCAAACGTAGGCAAGTGAAATCTACTCGTTGCACGGTGGGTGTCACCATCATGGTAATGTCGATTTCCTCTGTGATGATCGCGGGGCCTACTATCCTGCTGGAGCTGAACAAAGTCTCTGAATGAAAGAGCATCCCTGAACTCCTGCCCATAGGCTTGGTACTCTACAAAATAATCGCCCATATGGCCAGGCTCTGCCTCCTACTGTGCTCCAACCCCCGTGTCTGCTCCTAAGAACGTGGGCATGGTAGAGCGTGTAGGGACATGCGAGGCCACCTGTTGTGCAGTATCACACTACTCTGGCAAATGATGGGATGCACCCAATCCCTCACAAATCTGAAAAACCTGTGGGCTTTCACGCTGTCTGGATTCTACTGCCGTGAATCTCTGCCCCATCACCTCAATCTGCCTCGACAGATCCTGTACTAATTTGAGGAGCATATCCGCAAATCTCTTCCCATCCTCGTCTGCCATCGGATCCCTCTGCTCTGCGTCCACTACAGGCTCCTCTTGTTCTGCGTCCACCACAGGAACACAGTCTCCCTCCTCGTAGGTATTCTCCAACCTACGTCCAGTGTCTCTGTACCTCCTACCTCTGTAACAGATGTAGGGTTTTTCCCCTGGTTTCATAGATTTCCAACTCCACAAGCTGAGCCAGATCTATGCTCTGATACCACTGTAATATCTCTAACCCGAAATATTCCTCAAACCCTAGTAAAACCCAAACCAAATACGTGCAAATGATATAATAACCCAAAAAGGACAAAAAATAACAGTGGTACAGCATGTAATAATGTAAACAGGAAATATAAGCAGATAGTCAAAAATGCAGCGTGAAATGCTAAGCCATTTTATTATACTGAGCAATAAAATGAGTACAGGAGGTGATATCTCTAACCTGGAATATTCCTCAAACCCTAGTAAAACCCCAACCAAATACGTGCAAATGATATAATAACCCAAAAATGACAAAATAACAGTGGTACAGCATATAATAATGTAAACAGGAAATATAAGCAGATACTCAAAAATGCAGCGTGAAATGCTAAGCCATTTTATTATACTGAGCAATAAAATGAGTACAGGAGGTGATCAGAAAGATGGCACCTCGACTTGCACAAGGCAAGTGAAGAAATACTCTCAGAATAACAAAGAATGGCCTCTCTGCGTGGATGCTGCTGGAGAACTGTCGTGCTACTGCTGCTGCTAGAAAACAAATGATGATTTGGGGCTGCTCCCCTCCTCGGAAAATGCTGAAACTCTGGAATCAGGCTCTACTCAAGAAACCCAAAAATATCTCCTGGAATAGTCGATCCCCGAAAATCACCCTCTTGAGGTTCTGCGCAGTTCCTCAAAGCTCTGTGCTGCCACTGAAGAAAACCCCTCTAAACTCTGCCTGAAACTCTGCCAAAAATCCTCCAATAGACAAGGGTTGGTCCCTTGCTCAATCACCCAGCATAAATCCTCCTGCAAAATCCCCAATCCAACACTACTGCCAGAAAGAACTACGTCCATTTCTCAGTGCTGCGCAGTCCTCCAAAATGCTGATGAAACTGCTGCTGAAATGCTGATAGAACTACTACTGAAATGCCAATGGAAATACCTTGCCCGAATAGGCACTCAAAGTCCCCCGAGGCTAAGGGTGAGATCTCCGAACAGAGACACTCAATGCACTAAACAGTGTTGTAGACTAGCTAAACAGCCAGCGTGCTCAGAAGTCGAAACGACTAGCTCAAAATGCACATAACTGAATGATCAAAATGAGGGGGCTCCTCTCTCTATTATAGCCCTCGCCTCTCTCAATCCCAAGGCTCACCTCCTCCTGCGTGGTTCCCCTCTTGCCACATGTTCCTTCCCTCCTGCGCAATCTCTCCATGTGTCTGCGTGGGCTCCATTTCTGCGTCCTCCTTTGGCCCCCTTGGCTCCCCTTTAAGTTACAATGTTGTGCTACTAAGAAGTGACTTTTTATTTTAAAAGTGAGTTATGTCCCCCATCCTCACTTTTTTTATTTACAATTAACTATAGAAGGCAAAATCTGAACAAAATTGAATATTCCAATCAGCCATGGCTAATTAGGAATATTACATGTAGGCAGGTGTAGGAGGTAGGGTCGACAGGTGTGAAGGGAAAAGAATTCATTGCTAGCACGAGTATATAAAATTGTCACACTAGTACTCCAAATGAAGAAACAAGGATTGAATTATTTCATGTAAGGGTAATCTCAAAACATACAAAAATTGACACACTATTTGATAGTGGGTCTCAAGCCAACTTGATATCTGATGATTTAGTCAAAAAACTTAATCTTGAAACCATTTTACATCCCAAGCCATATCCATTGGGTTGGATATGCAAGGACACAAATTTACAGGTTACAAGAAAATGTATTCTTTGGTTTGCAATCACAACAAACTTCATTGACGAAGTTGAATTAGATGTTGTACTGCTTGATATATCAGGAAGGTTTTTGGGTAGTCCTTACCTCTATGATAGAAAAGCAATCTTCTATCGTCATGAAAACAATTACCACTTGTTCAAAGATGGTGTGGAGTATATTGTTCATTGCAAGAAACGAAATCTTTCATTAGTTAATGCAGGGAAAATGAAAAGACTAGTGAATTCAAGCAAGAATTTAGTGCTTCTTATGATCAAACCCAATGTTGATGTTGATTATGAAGCGTTTGATGGTTGTAATTCAAAATTGAAAACTGATTTGGCTGATGTTTTTAACCATGATGATGAGGTTTTTCATAAAGCAAAGGGATTTCCTTTCAAGAGGAGAATCCAACATGAAATACCATTGCAGCAAAAGTGTCTTCTTTCTAACATTGACATGCGTCGGATGTCAAGAAGGGAAAGTGCAGAAATAACAAAGAAAATCCAAGGATTGTTGAACAAAATGATCATCCAACCATCTCCTTCACCATGTGGTGCACCTATTGTTTTGGTGCCCATGAAGAATGGAAAGCATTTCATTAAATGGGATTCAAGAAGTGGCTATCATCAAAGTAGAGTTGTTGAAGGAGACATATGGAAGACAACATTCAAAACCAAGCAAGGTTTGTTTGAATGGCTTGTTATCCTTTTTGGTCTTTGCCATGCTCCTACTACTTTCATGCATATCAAGAAAGATGTATTGAATCCATTTCTAGACATGTTAGTCTACTTGGATGACACTTTCATTTTCAAAAAATTTCATTATGAACATGTCATGTGTGAGAAAGAAATACTTGATGTCTTATGTCAGGAACATTTGTTATTGAAGAGGTCAAAGTATATGTTGGATAAAAATTCTTTGATGTACTTGGGCCATAATATTGGAGAAGGTGAGCTAAAATTAGACCTCTCCAAGGTTGATGCCAATATGGATTGGTCAATGTTGAAGATAGTCATTTGTATAAGAGGTTTTTTGGGAGCAGCCCAATAAGGAGGAATTTTTCTTTTAAATTTACTTCTAATGTAGCTCATTTTCATTCTTTGGCAATTGTGCAAAAGGTCTTCCAATGGGGAGGAAAAAACAAGAGGCATTTCCTGCTTTGAAACAAAAGATCAATTCAGTCTTTATACTTGTTCTTCTAAACTTGAAAAATTCATTTGAGTTTCAGGTTGATGTATGTGACTATGCCATGGGCGCAGTCTTTATACAATGTGGTAAGTGTTGATTTGGGGTAGCATCGGATGTGCTCTAGCCATGAAAATTAGTGGAGAGGCTAAAACACATGAGATCTCCAAGACCTAGAAATGGTTTGGGCAGATTCTAACCGGTTTGGGAAAAATTAAAATCATTAATATTTTTAATGGAGTTCCTAAGTCTAAACTTAGGAAAAATAAAATATTAATGGGTATTAATATAAAACTGGATTAAAAGGTTCCAAACGTCACGGATCAAGCCGAATATAATCTTAGCCATTGATTAGAGATTTAATCTCGACCGTCGAAGGACCAATCAAAAAAGTATAAGAGGAGGCTTGAGGGTCAGTTGGAGAACACACCAGAGTGATCATTCATTCGATTTGCTAGAGCGGGGTTGCTAATAAAAGTCGAATCAGTGATCAACAGTGAGGGTCAGTGAGTACTGGACAAAGAGGCAAATATAGTGTCAAGAGACCAGTGCAGAGGCAGAGAGCGAGAAGCAGTAGCCAGAGCAAGCCACACAGAGCCCAATAGAGACAATGCAGAAGCCAAAGGGCCTGCGTCATCCACGCAAAGGGCAGCAAGAATGATGCAAAGGGTCCCAGAGGCTGCACAGTGCCTTAGAGGGATGATGCAGAGGGTTCTGAGGTTGACGCAAATGAGCAGGAGGCTGACACAGGGCTTCTGAGTTGCTGGAGAGGGTTTCGTGGGACGGGTTTTCTGAATACTTGTTTCCCAATAGAGAGGTATTACTACCGGTTATTTTTCTTTGTCGAGTGAGCCAGTTTGGCACCCAGTTGTACTCAAGTAAATAATGCATAATAATAAACCCTTAGAATAGTTGCACTAGTTTTCTCGCATTGGGTTTTTTAGGGGACGATTGTCTAAAAATAATAGTGTCACGTGTGTGTTTGTTTTCTTTCAGCTGTTGATTGTAGATGTTGAGGTTCTATTGTGTTTATTTCGTTATTTATATGTTTTAAATAACTTTTCAGAATTAACAAGTAGAAGAAATAAACCAAGTGAATACAGATTAAATTTCTAAACGGATAGAATTAGAAATTTCAACATGGTATCAAAGCGTGGTTGCAAATCATAGGAGAGCTGAAGGCATCAGCTAAGCAGAGCATTTGCAGCAGAATCAACTGTCCCGAGTGACAGAAGTTGATCCTTGCAAAAAGCGATAAAAAAAGGGTTGACGCAGAGAGACTGTGTCATCAGTCTGGGCTAGAGAGAGGTCAGTGTAGAGGTTGAGGAGGCAGAAAGAGGCTCATGCAGAGCCACACAGAGACTAGGAGGGTTGACGCAGTTGACTGAGGGAGTTGTTTTGCCAGTACTGGGATGGCGCAGAGCCTAGAGGCTCAGTCCTTTAGTTGTTGGGGCATAGGAAATTGTGGGCAGTTTGCGAGAGCAAAGATGGTGGGGTACTATGGGCAGAACAGTACCTAACAGGGCAAAACCAAGGTAGAGGGAGTTGCTACTGAGGCAGATTTCTAGCCAAGGAATCCGGATCAGTTTTGCAGGAGCACAAAAGATCGGAGAGGTGCAACTTGACGATTGGTAGGTGGATTTCCAGAAGGGAAATCGTGACTCAGAGGGAGTCTAGTAGAGAACTTCCAAGCGAGAAGTAGAGAGACTCAACAGGAGTCGAAGAGAGAACTTCCAGAGGGAAGTAGAGAGACTCGGAGGAGTCAACAAAAGAGCAGAGAGATGGCCATGAATGGGCTGAGGGATCAGGACAGGCTGGACGAGGTGTCCAACTTTGTGGTCTAGAAGGCCAGGATCCTATCCTTTCTAGATAGACATCGTATCAAGGCCTTCACCTTGAGAACAATGGCGATCCTGGTTGATCCGGCTGATAATGAGAAGTACGACGAGGCAATGGCCAAGGCAAAATGCATCATCCTTGATGGGGTCAAGGATCATGTGGTCCAACATATTGCCGAGAAGGATACAGCAAAGGAAATGTGGGACACCTTGAAGACGTTGTACCAGCATACTTCCGTGCAGAGGAAGATGTTACTTGAGAATCAGTTGAGATCATACCAGATGTAGAAGGGGGAGTAGATAGATCACTTCCTCGGTCGGTTGAAGGAGATCCGGGACCAACTGACTTCCCTAGGGGCCACGCCGGATCAGGAGTTGATGGTGAGGACCGCACTAAACGCAGTCTCCGAGGAGTGTGAGACATTTTTCCATAGCATACTGGGCAGGGTGAGTCTTCCAGATTGGGAAGAATTGTGGGCGGTTCTTTGCCAAGAAGAGATCAGACGGCTAAGCAAGACAGGAAGTAGAAACAAAGGAGTCTGGATCAAGAAGTAAGAGGAAGAGGATGCAGCTCTGGCATCTGTGGGAAAGTAGGAGAAGAGGAAGAAAAAGGACCTCTCTAAGGTCAAATGCTTCAACTATGGGGAACTGGGTCATTATGCGAACTAGTGTCCGAAGAAGAAGAGTAAGGGAGAGGCGTCTAACTCTAAGGCAGTGCCAACGAAGGCAGAGAAGGAGGTCGAGGAGGATGACGATTGTGCCATGAGTGCTCATGTACCTCTAGAGAAGAGGTGGAGTGACATTGAGCTGTAGTCAGGAGGACTACAAGTGATGAGGGGCAAGATCCTTGAGGTACCCAACCTCTTGGATTATACCTTGCTACGGGAACCCCGAAGAGAGAGTAGCAAGACTGGTGGATGTCGGTAGAGACAGATGCGGATGAAGCGGCGAAGAGTGCTACAGTGCAAGAGTCCCCAGGCAGTGTGAGGCTAGCAAGCTGCAATAGTGCAACAGGCACGAAGAGTGTTACACTAGTGCAGGATGGCACAGAGAGGTTTGCAACGGTGCGAGATGCAGGGAGTTGTTGCAGCAACGCAGAGGTCAGTAGAGGGAGCACTTGTTAGTGGCAGAGGGAGCTTCAACATTGGGAGTGTTTCTAGCCTGACAGGGATGTCAGTAGTTGGGTGGATCAGTTACTTACTTCTCAATAACTGAGTTGCAGTGCAGTAGCACGATGCAACATGATGAAAGAGAGTTGCAGTGCAGATGCAGTGTTGGGAGAAAGGACCAGCAACAGCATAGATGCAGAGGGAGCTGCTATACGAATGCAGCAGTGGTAGTGGCAGGGGCATGGGCAGCAGTATAGGATGTAGTAGTGCAGACGATGTTGGGTAGGGAGGCCTAGCATCATCACAGGTACCAATGCCATATAATCAAACTGATGCTCAGTGTGGAGTATTACTAAAGCACAACCCTCGCTAAGAAGGAATGTTGATTTGGGGTAGCATCGAATGTGCTCTAGCCATGAAAATTTGTGGAGAGGCTAAAGCACATGAGATATCCAAGACCCAGAAATGGTTTGGGAAGATTCTAAACGGTTTGCGAGAAATTAAAATAATTAATATTTTTAGTGAAGTTCTTAAGTCTAAATTTAGGAAAAATAAAATATTAATGGGTATTACTATAAAACTGGGTTAGAAGGTTCTGAAACTCATGGATCAAGCCAAACTTAATCTTATCCATTGATTAGAGATTTAATCTCGGCCGTCGAAGGACGAATCAGAAAAGTATAAGAGGAGGCTTGAGGGTCAGTTGGAGAACACACCAGAGTGATCATTCATTCGATTTGCTAGAGCGGGGTTGCTAATAAAAGTCGAATCAGTGATCAACAGCGAGGGGCAATGAGTATTGGACAGAGAGGCAGAGATAGTACCAAGAGACCAGCGCAGAGGCAAAGAGCGAGAAGCAGTAGCCAGAGGAGGCCACACAGAGCCCAGCAGAGACAGTGCAGAGGCAAAAGGGCTTGCGTCATCCACGTAGAGGGCAGCAAGAGTGACGCAGAGGGTCCCAAAGGCTGCGCAGTGCCTTAGAGGGCTGACATAGAGGGTTTTGAGGCTGACGCAGAGCAGCAGGAGGTTGACGCAGTGCTTCAAAGTTGTTGGAGAGGGTTTCCTGGGAAAATTTTTCTGAATATCTTTTTCAGAATAAAGAGGTATTACTGCCAATTGTTTTTCTCTGTCGGGTGAGCCAGTTTGGCACCCATTTGTACTCAAGGAAATACTGCATAATAATAAACCCTCAGAATAGTTGCACCGATTTTCCTGCATCGGGCTTTTCCGGGGGACGATTGGCCAAAAATAACAGTGCCACTTGTGTGTTTGTTTTCTTTCAGTGATTGATCTGTAGATGTTGAGACTGTATTGTGTTTATTTCATTATTTATATGTTTCAAATAACTTGTTCAGAATTAACAAGTAGAAGAAATAAACCAGAAGAATACAGATTAAATTTCTAAACGGATAGACTTAGAAATTTCAACAATAAGCCCATTTCATTTCATTCAGAAATTTTCAGTGGTGCAGTGTTTAAGTTGCAACGACAAAGGCACTTTCATTGGATGGGTTTTCTTCTATTATTCCACTTGGTTAAAAGGAATAAGAAAGGTATAAGCGACAAGTTTGTTGATGTACATTCTAGGCCTAATGTTTCTGTAACTACTTTCCTCAAGCGTCATTTTGTTTTACATGAAAGTTATGTTCAGCAAAATACATACTTTCAAGATGTACATTCAAGCTTGAGTCAAAAGAACCAAGTAAAGGAATTTGTTTACCATTTGAATCATAATGTGTTGTATCATCTTGGTAAGAAGGATGTTGCTACTGATATTAACATGGACAAAGCCAAAGAGTTCATTGAACGAATCCAAATGGTACATCTAGCAGTGCAAGATCAGCTTGAAAAGAGCAAAGGCAAGCACAAAGCAAGGCACAACAAGCATCGTGTAGATCACAAGTTCCAAGTCAGTGATGAATGGATTGAGTTTGGAAAGGTGAGGGAACTGTACCATCACTTGTTGAACAGTTGAAAGTGATCTTTTGGGATCCAAAAGGCTTCCAGTAGGAAGAATGATTAGGTGCTCAAAAAATAGATCAAAATTCAAAGTTGTCAGATTGGTGTGCAACCTAGACAACCGTGTAGTGCTCAACATCCTGAATTGGACGCAACTTGTTTCACACAAAACGAACTCCATATGACTCCAAAAACAAGTTATTTCCACTTTCCCAAACAAGCAATTTTAAAAAAACAAGACAACCTAGTCAGTAGTCCGTACTATTGACTGTGCATCTGTACTTCTGGCTGGGTGCTGAGGTGGCAAATTTGATTGCGCAGTTTGACCGGTCAACGGTATATTTCGGCGAATGAGGTGCTAACAAGTGTCGTTTTATTATGGGTGCAATTGGCGCAATCTTATTGGTTAGGATGGTGGCCAACCACGAGCTGCCACATGGCCCAACAATTCTCCTTCCCGGACTCCCCACAAATTTCAACCCCAAACTCCCTTCTTCCTCAAGTCCCATGTGTGGAACTAACAAGGACAACGCAGTCCCTATGTTGTTCCTGATGGAACTCCTCCGCACTCCCACTATGCTGCTCTTGGATCAATATGAAAAGAATTAGACTCCCTCCTTGGGCTGGCACTCGAGGTCCACCAAAGCAAGGGGTGAGATTTCCGCTTGGAAACCTCTTGTGCTCAACAACACTTGCAGTTTAATATTCCTAATGGAAATATTAAGTGAATAACAGAAACATGCACTATAACAACAACTAGGAAATTCAACACATACACAAGAAATCAAAACACGAGGAAATGCACCAAAACTCTAAGCCATTTTATTTATTTTGAGAAAAATGAAGTACAATAAGTATGGAATAGGAACCTGGACTTGCCACAACAAGCTAGGTGAAACCCAAGTTGGAATTGTGATGCCCAAGTATTGGAATAACTCCACCAAAAACCTCTATGTTGTCCCAATAAATGATTGCCACTAGTGTTGTAGGTGAATTGAGATTTTGACCCTCAAATCTAGTCCAAAAATTCTGCAAAATTAAATGTAGACTTTCCACATCAGCTCCAACAAAGCCCATAAATATCTCATGCACTCAAGTGGTGGAAATGGTTCCGAGATAAATTGTGCCCTCCTCCAATAATTTATGTTGAACTAGGAATTCTGCCCTCAGAAGTGCTCAGAAAATTCTGTAAAATTAATCCTAGCCTCCTCTCACCAGACCCACAAAAACCCAATAAGGGTTTGCGCTGAATCCACTAACCTCAAGTGACCCCCAACAAGTGTGAATTACCCAATTTGGCTAGAAAATGCCCCAGAGAATGGAACTATTGTAGGATGACCAAATTATGCCACTGAAAACCTCCCAAAGTCCTGCAAAGATCCCCTTCGGAAATGGCCTCATTTCTCCAACCCAAATTTCCTCGAAAAGAAGCTACCTCTTGCTCATACACAGATTTGAGTTAGTGAGCTTTGCATGCTATCAAAATGAGAGGGAATTCGTCCCAAATTTTGACGTCACTTGCTACCCTACAAAATGATCCAAATCTTCGACCTTAACTGTGGAGAATGCTCCTCTCTTGAAACCTGGAGGTGAAATATCGACGAAGGCCAAGCTCATCCT
This sequence comes from Pinus tabuliformis, assembly GCA_031772625.1. Taxonomy (NCBI): domain Eukaryota; kingdom Viridiplantae; phylum Streptophyta; class Pinopsida; order Pinales; family Pinaceae; genus Pinus; species Pinus tabuliformis. The sequence goes on along the minus strand of CM062806.1, from coordinate 968,269,268 downwards.
GCCTAGGTGTCTCTATGATGTCAATATCTACCCACCCATTGCTAGTCTCGATCCTAAGCTGCAACTGAAGAAACCTGCCTCGCCAAACAATGGAGGCCTTAGTGATCCCCCATGTGTCAACCCCAAAGTGAGCTAGATCACCCTCTGCTATGGTCCTTCTCCTCACAAGATGGAGTGGTCTGTCAACCAACTGAATCCCTAGATCCCCTAGCCAGACCTGTTGCAACATAGCTCTAACAATTGCTAGAATCTCTTTGTGCCTCATCCCTATTCCCTGCATGCAACCAACATATAAGACCCATATATCATGCACTAATTTGATGCATGCTAAACTACCATGTGCCTACCACTGCGTAGAATTGATGATTGTTGGAAGCCACTTGTGCTAAATAACTACCCCCTGAAGGCAGCCAATAGATGGGTATCTGATACTCATAATCGACTCATTGTATGCAAACCCGTCCTGTTCCTTCCAACCATCACCACTGAGTCTGCCATCCTCCCTCTCGATAACGTGACAATACAATGTCTGGAGGTCAGACACATAATAGAAAGATACCTTAGTCGTACATGGTATCCTCTGCTCATGCATGGTCCTAACATGCACTGTGGAAAGAGTGACACATGTCTCCCTCATGACCAGCCCCCAAGGAGTAGGCTCCCTAATGAATTATATGCCACCCCTACAGATGATCACCACATCCCCCAACCTGTGGCTATCAACTCGCGCACCGACCCAATTCCATCGCTGAGAAGTCTCTCTCCTAGTGCGTTGAGTATCATCCTAATATCTCGGGTGAGTTGCCTGTCCCCTGTTGCTCACGCCCAGAGTGTCAAAGGACAACAACCAAATTGTATGTGCCTATAAGTGATGAATAAGAGGGACATGCGTGCGAATTCCCATGGATACCATCGAGCATCACTCATCTGCATCCCCATCAATCTTGGGTGAACTACACGCAAAGGCATGCCCGGTGTCCCCGTCCATAAGTCTCCCTAGAGGCCATCCTCCAAGACCTCGTTGTGCAGCACCATATGCCCATGCATCCCACTGAGTATCCCTGTACTCCTTGACCTGGCACTGTACCCTGTGGCCTATCCCTATACACCACTACATATCTCGTGCTACTGCTATACCATCCTGTACCGTCCCATATCCTGCTTGTGTCACTGTACCTGGCACTCCCTGCGTGTACTCAATGTGATGTGAGTCGCTCAATGCAAACCAACATGCTACATCAAACAACCACGCATCTCCATGCTCCTCTGCAAGCCATTGCTCATCACTACATACCTCTATACAACACTGGATGCTAGGGTCTAAAATTGGGTCTGTATGCATTAATTCACATCCCTTTGCATAACACTGGACTCTGCAGCATATCTCTGTGCACCCATGGGTACCACTTCTTACTGTCGAACCATCCTGTATCATATTCCACCCCACATGCACCAACACATCCACCACTCTGCTAGTAAGCCCTCCACTGTGTGAACTATATCTCTTCATCTCCCTAGATAAACCTAAGCGGCCTAACTCCTCACATGCTAACGTGAATGACACTACTAATCCTATCCTCAATAGCTCCTGTGTCTAATATACCAGTGAGAGAGCATGGTCTCCATACAATACCTTATTTGGTGGCCTGTCGATGCCACCTCCTCCTACCAACTCCTGCCAAAGTAGGCTAATCATCTTACAATCCCATGTGCACCCAACATGCCATGACAACTTAGGAACTTTTCCTGCTCCTCTGTCAATCCATCCTGTTACTAGTGCTATTAGGAACTCTGAAGGGGATATGAAAAGGTGTTTACACATAGCCACTAAGCCCATCATGCAGCTACTACCATCACCTACCGACTCCACGATGTGATGGAGAATCCCACTTGGATTCCAACAACAGTTTGGCCCTCGAGCCTCTCTGGTAATCCATAGCCTACGCTATTCTATGGCCATGGATGCATCTAACCTCCTAGCCAACTCCACTAGATACCAACTCAATATATCTCACCATCCAACCCCGAGAGAGGGATCGAATGCACAAACAACCAGACACGGAGAAAGTCCTCCATCCTGCAAATGTTGCACCCTGTGCAACTCATCTCACCTCATCTCGCTACTTTGGCCAAACCATGTAATCTTCCTGGGTAACACGGACTCTCTCTCAACAACACGAGGAGGTGGCCGAATAATGTTGGAAGCCCCATCGATGTATGCCTGAAGGGGACTATCGTCTGAAAGCATGACAACTCTGTTGGATACCGAGGCACATAAATGCTCCTCATTGATGTTTGACTCCAAGGATGACTGCTCATCCTCCACCATAGGCTCAACATGAGCCACTAACTTCCACTCCACAGTTAGCTCATCATGCATAACATCCTCAACAATCAGTGATAGGTAGCTATCGTCTAGAAACTTTGTCACAGATCTGGATACCTCTATACCTATCGGCTCCTCATCAAAGGTGGATATGTCTCCAGGCACCTCACCAATACGATGTGCCTTGCTGTCACCTGAAAACTTGGACACAACACCAAGTACCTCATCAACGGTCGACATCTCTTCAACGAGTGTATGCCCAACTGTCTCCTTGCCAACCATGGCCCCTTCAACTAATTTTTCTTCTTTTTCCTTGATCCTCCTCCTCATCCCTGTGTAATTCCATTCAATTCCAACTAATTTGTGCATGTCTCTTAGTTCACAGAACTCCCAAAAGGAGAGGGATACCTGAATGTCATATCCCAATGAGCTTTGCGCACTATCAAAATGAGGGGGAATTCGTCCCAAATTTTGATGTCACTTGCTACCCTACAAAATGATCCAAATCTCCGAACTTAACTATGAAGATTGTCTCAACAAAATCTTGGAGTCTCCAACCAACTATAGCTGCTCCAAATGATGTGCCACGAATTCCTTCCACGCCCAAGAAATGTGCATAGCTGGGAAAACTCCTGCAATGAAGCTCAAAGAAAGCCCTAAATTCGACTCCAAAATTACCTCACTAGGGAGACACTCGAAGTTCTCCGAAATGAGGGTGGAATTCCACTTGGAATTTATGGTGCTAAACAACACTTTTCTTCTTGTGCTAAACAACCTCAAGAGAAGATTAAAGGTGAAATGTAATAGTCAAAGATGATTAGAAAATGAGTCCATCCTCCTTTTATAATCCCTCCCCATGCTTTTAGACTCCTTGTTTAATTATTATTTTATTGGTGGGGGGCATTTTCCACGAAGTGAATTTTGCCTCCATTTTAACAAAATAATAATTTGCTGCCAATCTCCAATAAAATAATACTTGCCACCTTTCTCCAGGATAATATTTGCCCCTTTAATTAATATCACCAAAATTAGGCAAAATTCTCATGCTCACAAAACTGGGAATATTACATGCAGACTTGGTTTCACCTCAAGCATGCTAGTCTAAGAGAAAACTCAAATGATCAAGAATGTCCAAAAGTGATTGCCTCTTCCTCTTTTGTCAAAGTGCCTCCCAATTTCCCATGTGGCCTAGCCATCGACTTGCCCCCACCAATTTCCCTCCAATGAGTACGTACTTCCTATGGGCCCATATTTCTCCATGAGTGGCCCCCAATTACCACCAACAATTTGATTTTCTCCCCTTCTCCTAATGTTTGGGCCTTTTCTTAACCCCAAAATTAAAGTAAGACCCCTAAACCCACTTTTCCTAAGTGCAAGTACGAAATAAGACAAAATTGGGCAAAATTGATAATATCATAGAAACAAGGAAATGTTGTAAAAAATTAACTTTATTTGCTTATGGAAATCTTAGACCCATTCCTCAACATTAATCTGAGGACAAATGTTGGTGGTGGGAATCCCTATATTTAAGTAATAATCTTTTCTGAGACACATCATGTTCATGGTACACTAGCTTATCAAAAAATTCACTGCCCTTTCAGGGCCATTTTAATACATTTTATCCTTCCAATAATTTTGTAACTAAATTTTTTCCAAGTGGTATATGTAACACAAAAAACTTTCAATCAAACATATCCTTATTGTGCCCTATTAGAATCCATAGAATGGTCATACACTCTTCACAATATTTCACTTATTAAGGACTTGTGAGCACCAAGTAATCAACATTTACATAACATTTTAGCCACATTAAACATAGAATACTACATCCAAATGTAAGGAGTTGCACTAGAGGGTTTACATTTTATAGAAAAGGATTGATATTGTTTTAATGTATCAAAGGCGGTCCACAGAAAGTTCAACAAAATGGAGGATGTAGCAACAAAACTATTATTGAAGTATGAAAACTGATAGCTTGGAGACTTGAATGTAAAAATACACGAGGTATTTTAAATAATAATTTATTATATATAAAAATGTACAAGATGATATAAGATGTTACAATGAAGCCCTGCTTTTATACCTCAGCAAGTGACCTTTCGTGAATGGGCATGTCTTTTAGACATGCATGTTCAATTAATTTATTGACTATTTTTTTTTTTCTCGGCAACACTAACTAATCTATATTATTATATACAGGTAAACATTACATTCACAAAAGACTGGCTGCCCAGGGCCAACTGTGGCTCCTTGGGTGGCTCTATCAGACTCAGAATTCTCCCTCGCAGGGCAATATTTCCAGTTTAGACCAGTACACATGACACGGTGATGTTTCCATGTAATACCAAAACGGCCCACGCAGGGGCATCCCACAAAAGACGCATGACCCAGAAAGACTATAGTAGCCGCTAACATGACCCAGAACAGAAAGACTATAGTAGTCGCGAACATGACCCAGAACAGAAAGGAAACAAACAAAGACATAAGACATAAACCAGATACCAACCGAGACCTCGTACCAGACCTGAGAGTAGGAAGCAAATGCGAGGGAGTGCCGCTGGGAGTTACTCCTCTGGTTTTTCTTCAAGGATTCTGCACCAGCCTTGTCCCTCTGGGATGCCATCCCACACTGCCATGGGATCTTGCGCGGGGGCTGGCGGCGCTTGTTCTTGAGTTCGGGTGGGGGCTTGCTGAGGCTCCCTCTCTGAATTACCCTCTTCATTTGATGGCTCCCCCATTGGGCGCTTCCCCCTATTGCCCTCTGGACGTTCCTCAGCAGGGACCAGTTGCGATACTTCCTCATTCTCCTCAGGAATTTTGGTAAACAGAACTGAGATGTGTGCATTAATGCCAGCATTGTCCCTGGAGCTGCCCAGGGTAAAAATGACTGAGCCAAACGCTGGGAGCATGGGCACTCCATCATTGGAGCTGCCAGCCTCCAGAAACTGACTGACTGGAATTGGGGTAGCTCCCGCCCTTCTGTAACAATAGCAGCAGCAGCAGTGATGGTGAACATCCGCTGCAGGGGGACGTGAAGATTCACCACGCCCTGAGCCTCTTCTACACGGCATCCTTTCACGCAGTCGCACCATGGTATCCGCAGCTTCCTTATCTTGTTCCAGAGCAGAGGAGGGCCTGTTGTTACTGCGTTCCCTCCCAATTGATTGCCGTCCCCAAATTGGCTCGAGGCAGAGCTCAATTGAGCATAGACAAAGACTAGGAAAAACAAGCATGGAGCGAACCTCGTCCGAGCTCTCAGCATCAATATCACAGCATCTTCGCTTAGAGATCTGAGTAGCTTTCTCGGCGCTCTGAGCCCCGCACAACAACATTCCATCATTCTTAAACCCATTAACATTCCCTTGGAACTTGCCCGCATTGAATGCTCTCTGCAGGCTCGCCATCGCCTCCAGCGCCTTCATTAAGGCTACCATTATGCGTCTCCCGGCTTAATGTCTCGGCGGCGAGAGGCATTAAAGTCCTCTGATCATCACGTGGCAGCCCATGCTGGGCATGTGGCTCTCCATGTCCTAGCTCGATGACACCCGCATCCGGGGAATTTAATGACTATTTAACCTAAATAATATTTAATTATTTAATATTTATTTTTATTTTATTTATCTAATTGTTATGAATTATATTCATAACATAGCCTTTTCTTTCAGAAGCTTTGTCCTCAAAGCTTTAATGCTAGGGGTTTTTTTCACTTAGTGTCTGTCGTCTCGTCGTCAATTCAACTGTAGCTTATCAGTACTATTTCCTTGTATATATTCTTTTATTTTATTTTATTTTATTTTTATTTTTTTATATATATTTTTTAATAATACTGTTTTGTTTTTTTTTTTTTTTAATTTTTTTTGTAACTCTATATATATATATATATTTTTTTTTTTTATAATAATACTTTTTCCTCTTAATTTTATATATATATATATATTCTAACTTTTTTTAAATTTTTTTTTTTTAATATATATAGTTTTATTAAACTTGTCATTGAAACCATACTATGGAACGTTATGACGTTTGGCAGGTAATAACGCACTAATATGGCACATAGAGATTCTCTCTTTCTAATAAGGCACTAATATGGCACATAGTGATTATTTATTTGTCTTTCTATACATCAATGTCTAGTTTTATTGGATGCCATGTGTCCCATCGATCACCAATGCACATCTTCTTTAGTATTTCATTCCCTCAAACACTCTTCTGGTTCTGCATGACTTGTGCATAGATATAGTGCTAGGCAAGAATAGGAAGGCTCTGAGCGAATAAGTCTCTAGCGACGATACTGTAAGTTTTACTGGTCGGATGGAAAGCATCCCAAAATACGTATTTGGATGGATCCGGGCATATTGGCGTCGTGGGGGTGGCCCTGCGTAGATCAACTGCCCCCCTCGTTTCATCAAAAATAACTCATCGAAGGCTTCAAAGATATCTATACTGGGTTGATGGACAGGGCAAACAATGGTCCGCCCTGTGTCCACGATATTCCTCACTGTTCTCATGATAATGGCTGCTCCACGGGCATCCAATCCTGAAGTTGGTTCACCCATGAATAACATCTTCCTGGTTTCTGAACCAACTTCGGCTGGGAGACGAAGCCATCCGGAATAAATGAGGGATTCATAAACTGTTACATGAGGTGAATGAACGTCGTTTTGTTCGCAGTAGCCTGAAATCCTCGCAAATGTTTCTTGCTTCTTTGGATAACCAGATATACTAATGTTGCCCTCTATGTAGCCCCCTGTTTTCCTCCGGGCCAATACGTTCATCAAAGTAGTCTTACCAGCTCCGCTAACTCCAACAAAGGCCGTGAGGATACCAGGTCTGAAAGCCCCACTAACATCTCTCAGCAACTGCAGCCGATCCTCTGGTATGCCTTGTTTCTTTACATCCACAGGCATGTCGACAAAATAGTTGATATGTTACATGGAAGAACGATGAGGCCAAATAAAGAGGCACCTTCTTTGTAGATATTCTAGGTAAATTTCGAGAGAGACTGGAGGAGAAGATCCTGGAACTGGTCAAGAGTATAATGTGCTCTTGTACTGGGATTGATATAATAATTATTGATAAAGTCATTGGTTCCTGTGGTTAACGTAAAGAAAGCTCCTGCTATTACCTCGCTAGTATTCTCCCGGCCCAACATATTCACAAGTTGTTCTGCATAATGCTTGAAGTTATCCACCTGCTACTCCAAAGTTAGAACACTAAGAGCGAGTGACATAGTATCACTGTACCCAGAACCAGCAGAAGCAAAGTTGGCATCAGTCAGAATCTGCGGTCCTTGAAATTGACGATCCAAATATAGCTCCATCTCTCGCTCTTCCAGAATTTTTGTATGGTCTTCAATTATTTCGAGCTTCGACTTTCTACACGCAGAAAAAAAAGTTTAAAATAGTCTTCCATTTCCAGCCTTAATTCTCTTTGTGAAATTGCACTTCTTACGATGGAGATATAAACTTTTCTTCAAAGCAAATAGTGTTGAAATAAAATCAGAATACTCAGTTCTATCCTAACATCAGGCATCTTTTATCAAAAAAGATCCTTTAGCTCGGAGCTGACATCAAACCTCATCCCACCATAAAGGACAAAAAGAAAACAAAGAAATCATCTCATCAGAAACCTGATATTTATCAAAAAAGATCCTTTAGCTCGGAGCTGACATCAAACCTCATCCTACCATAAAGGACAAAAAGAAAACAAAGAAATGTCGTTGCACTTAATTTTCCAAAGAATAAATAAGGCAAAAATCCTAAAGCATTACCAAATCCTTGCAAACTTAAGATGAACTGGAGAGTTTAAATAGCCAAATAATGTAGGCCTCTCCCAACTCCTATCCTGAAGCAATCTTGAGCACTAGTCCTTAAGAAACATCCAAAATTGCTAGACAAATTAACACTCGCAAAAGATGTGCTTAACTATCTTTGAGTACTAGCAAATAGTGAAATGGCAATAAAAAAATCCCACTCTTGGCTACCCTAGCCTTTGACAAAATCCTCTTGGGATATCACCAACCATGCAAAAAATATCATCTTGTAGGAAAGTAGAATCAACCCCACATTGTGAAAGCAATGAATCCATCTATTTAAATCCATGGAGAGCTAATGATCACTAAGCACTAGGGATATTTGATGTCTTTGAGGAAGCATGTAGTACAAACAATGGGAATCATACACCAAAGGTGGAAAACCAAAGCACTGTTCAGGACGGTGCAACAACGCTCAAGACGGGTTGTCACTCTGATCGCTACCCTCTCCATTCTAGTTGTCTCCTAGTAGGCTATGGGGGTGGTCCCTATGAAATGTGACGATGAGAAACTTGTTGATAACCAACAAGTCCGATAGACACAACTGAATGACCTAACAACTTGGTTAATTTAGCAAGTTTAGAGATTTGATTAGATTATCTTGAAAGACCAGTGCTTAAATGGAGTCAAATGACTTCTTTATATTGAATTATTTACCAAGTAACCATTTGAATAGTTGCTACCTTAGGATGGTTCACTATACTAAATGAGATGCAAGTCCTAAGATCTAAGTGAGATGCAAAATATTCGTTTATTTTAAGTTATATGCCTACCTAGGTAAATTCTTTCTCTTGATTGTTTCCAAGCTAGTCTCTAGAGTAGGTTGTGAGAGAGAGACCAAGGGGAAGCAAGCTATGGACTGATTAACGATCCCTCCCCTTAAGTTCTAACCACTCGATGCCTTTGGCGCTGCAGAGACTGTAGCATTGATGACTGCAAGGTCACTGTGTTAACCACTAAAAAAGTTTTATTGACCAAGCTTATACTTGAAAGTAAGTTAATTAATGCAAAACTAAACCTAAGATGCAAGTGCACAATATGAAGGATTAATCTTAAGGTGAGATTTTTTTTTTTTGTAAGCTAAGGAGAGACCTTCTTTTTCTATTAATGCAAATTGAAATCACTACATGCATGTGGTGATCTCAACCCGCCCCGAGGGGAAACTGGGTTTCTTGACCACCTTAAGTTTTTGATAGCCAACCAAAAATAATAGGTTCTCATTCTGTCTTTCCATGCTTTATACACACCAACCTTATATCTACTAAAGCTGTTTTTTGTCTGCGTATTAAAATAACAAAGGTCCTACAGGTAACTAATTATCACTAGAGAGAGACATTATAGAAACCTCTAATTATCATGCTATCTCTACTGGTTCGCTGGGCCTGCCTGTTGCTCCTTCTCCTTCTTGATTCCCGATCCACTCGCTTGTAACTGCTGCTGAATTTCGTCCATCTTCTTATCCTGCATGAACAAGGTGATTTGGATGTTCCTTAGCTCCTTTCTCAGATTAGAAATTCCTTGGGATAATTCTGCCATTTCCATGGCCACTTGTTCCATAGCCTTGGTCAGCGTTCTCTTCATAACCCAATAGACGTGAAGAGACTGTTTGTATAAAGTCATTCGGCCACGTGTATTGCCCGGATCCGGGAGAAGGTACTCCCAATCCTCTAATTCCGACTCTGACTGAGCCTAAATTGCCTCCTCTTCCTTAAGGTGAGATTTTAAGTTATGAAGTACTTCATGATAAATTATGATTTCAACTTGGAACAATAAAGTACTTAAACAACGAATAATGACAATCTTCACCACAAGAGAAAGTTTTCAAAATAAACAGTGCCAAAAAATGTTACCAATATTACCAATGAACAATGCATATGAAATAGACAATCAAATTGACAAGAACAATGCTTCTTAACACAATCAGCAACCTTCAATATTATAACAATGGAACATCAGTATGCCAATTAGATACATGAGAGAGATGGACACAATTAGATTGCTTTAAGATTCTTCTTATCACAATTGCGATTAGACTCGATTAAGTGCTTTGAGAGTGACTTATATTAATCGAGATTGTAAATCCACAAGAGTTAATTATTCCACAATAATAATTAAGAGCAATTAATTCACTTGTCCAATAGCCAATGATAGCAATGAAAAACTAGAGCATTAATACACAATGTTACATTTTAAACCGATTAGCCAATCTAATCAAATAATTACCAACTAGAGAACTTGCATTTGTTAATGCAATGAGAGATATGCTTATGCAAGAGTACAAATGGATGCCAATGATACAAGAGATGCAAAAATGAAATGATATGCAAGATGGGGTAGCCAAGAGACTAATGATTTCCGCAGTAAGAAATACACTCAATTCCAATAGAAAACACCTTTTCATGATTCACAAGATGCAAGATGAAAGGAAAGATTGCAAAATGAAATTAGATGACCTTCAACACTTTTTTCCACCGCTGTAATTTTTATATCAGACCTTATGCAGTATATATCAGACCTCAAATTATTGTGACAGCCTTCAAGAAATGATAAGATATGCTAAGTATGCAAGTCCAATAAGTACAAATGATAAACAATGATAAAATATGACTGCTAGCTTGCCTTTATACCACTATTATGTTATTTACCCTTTGTTGTAGATGAAATTATATGGCTGTAGCAAACATATGTAATATTCCTAGGGAAAATTTACAGTAAATATGCAAAGGAAACATAGACAGAAGCCACAAAATTAAAACACACAAATCAGATGACAGAAACGCACCAAAACTATGATGCTAAGCCAATTTATTAAATTCTGAAGAGGGTACAATTAGGTGCTGGAAAGAGTGCACCTGGGCTTGCTCAAGTGTCATGTCCCCATTTTTTATTCTTCTTCATAGTACAACCAGGGTGGATTTCAAGGGCGGAGGATGGCCAAGTCAATGGAGCAAGTTATGTCATCAGGGGTTCCGATGGAGTTTTGAGGAGTTTCTATGAGGTCCGATGACATTCGCTTGGTATATTCCATCATCGCACAGTTTGCCTTTCGTTTCGGCACATTCTGACAACTCCTAGAAAACTGAGTTATTAGTGGGCTTGACTTAATTAATTACGCTTAAGGTGGAATTCCGGGAGGAATATGTGGCAGAACACCTTAATGTAATAGCTCGTTGGAACCAAAACGAGAATATCTACATGGTGGTATGGTTAGATGAGACTTTCAGTGACATGGGGAGACATGATGGCTAATTTACCATTTTCCCGCATTAAAAGGAATATTTTAATTAAAATAAAAGAGGGAAAAGTGCTCCATGATTAAAATAATAATAAAATAGGAGGTTCTAGAGGGGTCCATAAATATTATACAAGAGGAGGATCAGGCCATTGGAGGACATCTTGGAATTGATTTTGTTTCTTGTATGTGAGGTTGAGAATGTGGTTTTCTACTCTAGCAGTAGCCTCAGGACGAAAACCCTCGGGTGATTTAGAGAGATTGGGCAGGCACCTATCTCTTCCTTTGGTGAATCCATTCGGAGCTCCAACATTCTTCTCGCTTAGCAGGGCACCACATCACCTGCTGGTCGTTGGCCCTGCGGGCCTTCTCCCTACCATCATCCATCGTTGTGCATACTTTGTGGCATCCCCTCTGCATCTGTTCCCTACACCATTGTGCCTCCCACCGTCATCTTCCCCTATTCTCCGCAACTTCTGTCCACGTCCCCGGCTCACCTGTTGTCGCCCCTTTGTGCTTCCCCGATGGTTGACAAACCACGTTCGCGGCGTGACAGTGTAGCTCCATCGCCGTTAGTAGGATCCATCCACCGAGTCGTCCATTCGACAACTCCTGACATACTTTTGCGGCTCCCTCCTATCTCTGTTACCAAGGTTTTTGAAACTGCCATCAACAGTCACCTATGTTCGGACTACCAACGGTTGTGACATTGGTCAGCAGGCATGGCCAATGTATATTCTATTATATTATATCATATAGTAATTAGATTATAGTTAGTAAAATTTAATTAATTATATATATATATATAGATAATTAAAAATAAATAAAAATTGGGTCCACTAGGAAGAAAAAGAACAAAATGGGTCATGATGATAATTCAAAATAAAATTCAAAAAGAACTCGACAAGCTACAGAAATACCTTGACGATGTCAAAAGGAAGCAAGATGATTTTGGAAAGACTCAAAATGACATGGCACAAAATATCCGAGCCATAAAAGACATGGTGAGCCAGTCTAATAGAGGAGCCAATCCACCCTCGGCCACGCAAAGTCCTCGGATCCCAGAAGACGAAAATTCTCCAAACCCTGGATTTTTGAGGCACAAGCAGCCGAGAATACTAGAACTACACTTCGAAGGAAGCCAATATTATACTAAGTCTTCTGGAAGGAACCATCTTAAAATTAAAAACGAATTACCTAAGTATGATGGTAAGGACCATAAAGGCGTCGTAGTATGGGTAAATAAGATGGACGCCATCTTTTTAGCAAACCCACTACTCTAGGAGCAAGAAAGGGTCATGACTACATCCAACTATCTAGAAGCAGAAGCCTATGATTGGTTTTTGTGGTGGTGTTCTAAATGTACAGGTTGCTTGTTCAATTGGAAAAACTTAAAAAATGCCTTGCTGAAAATATTTCATGACGAGGAAGAGGATGATGTATACGAGAGATTCGTTCACCTCAAATAGAAAGGATTGGTGAGTGAATACACTCACGAATGGGAAGTGTTAGAAGTAAGGCAAAGAGGATTTTCAGATGAAGAGTTATTAAAAATGTATCATTGTGGCTTTAAAGATTATATTCGGGAAGAATTAAAATTACATAAACTCCAAATCATTGAGAATGCCAGACACACAACTATAATTATCGAACAGAAATATAAACTCCATAAGGCACCATATGTCAATAATGAAAAATCAAACAGTTACTCCAAGGTGAAGTCAAGTAAACCATCATCAGAGAACACCAACAAGTATGTTCCACCACCAATTCGCAATGAAGGAAAACAACAACCGATTATCGAAAGAAAAAAGGATGGCAAATGTTGGAAATGTGGAGACAAGTATTACACGGGACACAAATGCGCAATGCAAAAACTTAACAACTGCGAAACAGAAAAGAAGAAGAATCTTGAGAAGACAACTCTAACGAAGAGAATAATGAAGAAAATGCAAAACCCTAATGTAGAATCAGAAGAGGATATGCCACAAATTTCTTTGGAAACCATCACAGGGATAGCTCAACCATAGACACTAAAGCTTAAAGGTCACATCAACAAGCAAAACTTTATCATTCTAATAGACTCACGGAATATGCACAACTTCATAGATGTCAATGTCACAAAAATATTGAACGGTTTTGCTTACCCTGTAGAAAATTTAAAAGTTATGGTAGCAGATGGAAAACAAATAGATGGAGTAGGAAAGTGCCATAAAGTCAAGTTGCAACTAAGCGAATATGAAATGGAGTCCAGTTTCTATACAGTCCCCCTAGGGGGAGTAGACGTCATTTTAGGGATACAATGGTTAAAAACACTAGGCACGTATTCAACAAATCACCAAAAGCAATTCATTTAATTCAAATTGGATGGAAGGAAATATAAGTTGTTTGGGTTTCAAGTTCCACCAACTCAAGTCATCTCCACTCAGCAGATGAAGAAACTTATTCGCAGGGGAGCCCCAACATTCGTTGCACAATGTCAACAGTTGGAGTTATTATTGATAGAAGGGACTCACCAACCATCAAAAATCTCATCCTTGATCCAGAAATACGAAAAGCTTTTTCAAGGTCTGCCAATTAAATTACCCCCTAAAAGGCAAATTGAACACATCATCAAAGTCAAACCAGACTCGACACCTGTAAACATTAAATGATATCACTATCCCCATCACCACAAGACAAAAATGGAATGATTAATACAAGATCTATTGAAGCATGGAATCATTATGAAAAGTAGAAGTCCTTACGCTGCACCCGTAGTATTGGTTAGGAAGGAGTAGTCCTTCCATTTGTGTATAGACTATAGATGGTTAAACAAAATCACTATCAAACATAAGTTTCCAATTCCGTTCATTGATGAAATGCTAGATGAACTACACGGTGCAGAATACTTCTCAAAATTAGATCTAAGATCAGGGTACTACCAAATATGGGTAAGACTAGAAGACGTTGAAAAGACAACATTCAAAACTCACGAAGGGCATTATGAATTTAAAGTTATTCCATTTGGTTTAACAAATGCACCAACCACCTTCCAAGCAACCATGAATGAACTTTTTCACCCATATTTACGAAAGTTTGTATTAGTTTTCTTCGATGATATTCTTGTCTACAGTAAGACATGGAAAGAACATCTCAAGCATCTGGAAGAAGTATTACATGTATTGGAGAAGAATCAGTTCTACGCCAAGTTATCAAAGTGTACCTTTGGGCAAAAGGAAGTTGAATACCTAGGACATGTTATATCTAAGGAAGGAGTCAAAGTGGATCCCAACAAAATCAAGGCAATCAAAGAATGACCCAAACCCAAGAACGTATCCAAGCTAAGAGGATTTCTAAGGCTAACCGAGTATTACAAAAGATGTATAAAAAACTATGCACATCTGACAGAAACCCTGACCAATATGTTAAAGAAGAATGCTTTTAAGTGGAATGACCAAGCAGACAAGTGTTTCAAGAATTTAAACGGAGTAATGTCAACCACACTAGTGCTAGCGACTCCTGACTTCTCCAAACCGTTTATAGTCGAATGTGATGCTTCGGGATTTGGAATTGGAGCCATATTAATGCAAGATAACCACTTGATAGCATTTGAAAATAGGAAACTTAATAAACGAGAAGGTTTGAAATCAACATACCGAAAGGAGATGCTCGCCATCATATATGCTTTATCAAAGTGGCGCCAATATTTGCTTGGGAGTAAATTTTCAATCCGAACCGACCACAACATTCTTCAATTCTTACTTCAGCAAAAGACATTATCAACTGAACAATAGAAGTGGATGGAGAAGCTGTCAGCTTTCAACCTAGAAATATTGCACAAGAAGGGGAGGGAGAATGCCGTAGCTAATGCACTCTCACGTAAGGATGACGACAACACAACATGTGCTGCCATGATTGTTGTTCCGGAAAGACTAGATGAAATAGAAGCCAAATATGCCAAGGATGAGGATTGTGACTTTATGATTAAAAACATCAATCAATATACCAATTTCGAGTGGAAGAATGACATAATATGGTACAAAGTTAGAATTTACCTAACACGAGCATCCAAAGTTAAGATGAAGATTTTAAAAGAATCTCACAATTCGCTTGTGGCTAGACATGTCGGATTCTTCAAGACTTACTACAACATCCGGCAATCATTTTATTGGAAGGGCAGGAGCAAGGAAATTCATAAATATGTTGCAGAATGTGATGTGTGTCAAAGGAATGAGAGTGAAAATATACCAACCCCAGGGTTGTTACACCCACTACACATTCCAATTTAGAAATGGGAAGAGATTTAGATGGAATTCATTGAAGGACTACCTGCATCTGACGGTAAGGATAAGATATTTGTCGTAGTTGATAGACTCACTAAATATGCCCATTTTGTGGCCATCAAAAAAACTAACACCACTAAGCAAATTGCGTAAATGTTTTGTAAAAACATATACAAACTACATAGGTTTCCCAAAGTTATAGTAAGTGATAGAGCCGCAAAGTTCAAAGGTAATTTTTGGAAGGAATTCTGCCACTAGGCAGGAATATCCCTCAACATGAGTTCAACTTATCACCCCCAGATAGATGGTCAAACTGAGGTCATGAATGAATGCTTGGAAACATATCTCCATTACTTCGTCAATGATAAACAAAATAAGTGGACCCACTGGCTACACCTGGCGGAGTGGTGGTATAACACCACCTACCATACGTTAGCTAAAATGACACCCTTCTAAGCTCTCCATGGTAATGAGCCACCCAGATGGAAGGACTTTGCACTACTTGATTCTAGGGTTCCAGCCATCAAAAACCACTTAGAAGAAAACCAAAGAATCATTAACTTATTAAAAGAGAATCTAACAATGGCACGTAATAGAATGAAACAACAGGTCGATCGACATCTCACTGAAAGAGAGTTTGAAGAAGGAGATTGGGTTTTTGTCACACTCCAACCTTATAAGAAATTATCATTAAAACAACAAGGGAAAAATAAACTATCACCTAAATATTATGGGTCGTACCAGATAATAATAAAAAATAAGTAGTGTAGCCTATGGATTGAAGCTTCCAGATAAGTGTTGAATCCATAATACCTTCCATGTATCAAATCTCAAGAAAGTACTGGGGCAAAACCAAAAAGCCCAAACAGAGATACCAGAGACTGATGAAGAAGGGAGGATCATCTTAGAACCTAAAGGCATACTCACTACTAGGGAGAAGGCATTACGGTACAAGACAATAAAGGAGTACCTCATCAAATGGAAGAAATTACCAGAGGAAGATTCGCCCTGGGAGTCAGAACGTTTCCTTCAGCAACACTCGAAATTACCCATGCTTTGAGGACAAAGCATTTTTAAGGGGAAGGCAATGTTACGAATTTAAAATTAATAAAGAAAACTAATATTTAAATATTATGAAATTGATTAAATAAATAAGCATAAATAAATTAATTAACAAATTATTAAAAATTAGTTAAATCAAAGAGACTCCAGTTCCTAAGGGACATGTCTCTCTCATTTGGGCATGGCCAGTCAACTCTTATTAAAGGAGCACCGCCAGAACCCTGTAAATCATCATTCTGTCAATTAATAAAATATTGTATTCTGTTATATTTCAATATGTTTGAAATATAATAACAAACAATGTACGGTTGATCGTACCATCCCCACTCTCTCTCTCTCTCCTAATTGACACTTCCTTCTCTTTCCTATCTCCAAGAGTGCGAGTTCCCTCCTTGGGTTAAACTCTCTTTCTTGTGGCCCCCACATTCCATTAGAGCCACAATTTTTCCCTTTTCCTCCTAAGTCCCAAAGCCGAAATTGTGTCCTCTCCCAAAACTCATCTCTAATGCCGAAAATCAAAATTGGGGATATTACAGTCCTCCCTGCTAAAAATTGCTTGTCCTTAAGAAACACCTAAACAAGCGCTCCCCCCATGATTGTTGATCAACATTAAGATCACCAGTAATACCGGGGTCCCAAATGTGCCATTGAGCCACTCGCAATCTGTTCCCTAACCTGTCATAAAGGAGTCCCCAGATACTAGGGACCCAAATCATCCCACTCAATGTGAAGCACCCCTTGCTCCATGCGCAAACCCAAGGTGTAGGGGTGTGAGAGTCCTCCCACCTCCTGTCGGTAAGTAGAGCACCTCGATGCTGCCAAACCCCTATCAACTCCACAGAAAGTTGTCTCGCAGGAAAACCAATCCTGGATACCTCAAGAGGGAACTCCTGAACATACCCAAGTCCCATAAAATAGATCCCTCATCCTGGCGTGCCAATCATAGCCACCTCCTTCCAGTCATATAGCCACCCAAGTGAGGTGCCATCCTGTCTCAACTAGTCTCTTGGAAGTGAAGTCGCTGCTACCAAACGAAGTCACAATGGTAGATCTGGGTGACCCCCCCCCCCCTGTGAGAACCCACTCTCCCCAATCCGTAACCCAACTACTTAGCCCTGTAGCTCTCGAGTCCCAAACTAATCTCAAAGTGAGTCCACCAAGTGGATGTTGCCCCAGTCTAGTCATAACCGCAACCCCTTCGTGCTCTTGCTGTGAAAATTTCTAAACTGAAATTCTACTACTGCAGCAACTGATTTATTTCACCTACTTATTATTTACAATAAGTTATTTATGAAATATCTTCAGCAAATATTAAAATAAATTCTACTGTAGTTATCACACAATTACCCAGAGAAAAATACATGCACAAGAAGCAATCACATCAACACAATTATTTTTAGACAATTGTCCTCGGAAAAATCCAATGTGGGAAAACCGGTGCAACAAATGATGGCTTTATTAATCTTCAGCAACAATTTCTTTTACAAGGAATGATTTTATAGAGAAACTAAAAGAAAACACATGAGGCTTTCCCTTTGAGACCTTTTGACACTTTGGAGACCTTGCTCCCACTTCTGCATCACCCCTGCGTGGCCCAACATGGCTCTGCGTCCCTCTGCGTCAGCCTGCGTAAGCTCTGCGTCTCTCCTCTGGACTGTGTCTCTCTCTGCGTTGTCTCCCACTATGCCTGCATCACCTCCTCCTCACTCAATACCTACTGTTGATGCCCTCCTCTTCCTCCACCCTGCAACTCTCCCTCTAAAATCGATCTCCTCTACTTGAGAATCGATTTTCCTTGAGATATTGAGTATCTGCCGGTGTGTCTCCAAATGATCCTCATGTCTTCTCTTATACTTTACCTGTTGACGAATCAATGGCAGAGATTAAGTCCCTAATCAATGGCTACGACTAAAACATACTTGATCCTCGTCTCTTAGAAGCTTATCACCCTTATCTTTATTAATACCCATTAATATTTTTATTTTCCTAAGTTTAGACTTAGGAACCCATTAAAAATATTAATTATTTTAATAACTCCTCATCCGAGCAGAATTTCTCAAAACAATTTTTGGGTCTTGTAGATCTCACATGCCTTAGCCTCTCCTCCAAGTTTCAAGGCTAGAGCACATCTGATGCTACCAAAAATCAACACTCCCTCTTAGCAAGGAATGTGTTGTAGCAATGTTTCACTATAGAAACATCACACTGATCTTCCGCATCGATACCTGTGTTGATGCTTGGCCTGCTGCCTCACATCCCCTGCACTGCTGCTTCCTGTACTGCTTCCCATGACACTGCCACTGCCATTGCTGCACCTGTACTGTAGCTCCCTCTCAACATGATGCATCATGTTGTCCATAGCACTGCCACTGCTAATTGCTGCATTGCAACTCATGATACTTATCCATTTCTACTACTGAAATGGATTCTTTATCATCCCCATCTTCTCCCTAAAATAAATGAACTTTGTTCTTCCTAGAGCCTTGGTGAGGATGTCTGCCACCTGTTCTCCTGTAGGAGTGTATATCAACTATACTGCTCCTCGTTGGACATGGTCACCGACAAAGTGACACATGATATCAATGTGCTTCGATCGATCATGAAATACTGGATTCTCAGAGGGCTTGATGCAACTCTGATGATCACACATGATCCTGGTCACTTCCATCCTTCTCTTGAATAGATTCACAAGCAATTTCCTAAGCCATATGAATTCGCATGAAGCTCTGCTAGCTGCCATATATTCTACTTTAGCTGAGCTCAGAGCAACGGATTTTTGTTTCTTATTGCACCAGGAGGTCATTCCTGATCCAATTTTGAAACAGTACCCAGTTGTACTTTTCCGATCTACTGAACTTCCAGCCCAATCTGCGTCAATGAACCCACTCAGCCTAATGTCATTGCCTCTAGTGTACAATAGTCCATGCTCGACTGTTCCTTGTATATACCTAAGAACATGTTTGGCTACTTCCCAGTGCGCCCTCTTAGGTTCCACTACGAACTGACTGAGGTGTTGACAACGTAACAAATGTCTGGCCTGGTATTGACCAGATACATCAAGGACCCTAAAATCTCCTTGTACAAGGTGGGATCAACGTCTTTATCTTCTGATGCATCAATCTTCTTCTAGGTGATGATCATTGGAGTAGCCATAGGTCTACAGTCCTGCATCCTGAATCTCATCAAGATTTTTGTTGCATATCTCCCTTGTCCAAGGAAGATCTCACCATTCTGCTGCCAAACTTCCAACCCCAGGAAATAATGCATCTGTCCCAAATCCTTCATGTCGAATTTTGTGTCTAGGTTCTTCTTACAGTCTTCGATGAGCCTGGATGATCCTATCAAGAAGAGATCATCCACATATAGCACTAGGATTAGAGGCTCATTCTCTATGACCAATTAGTAGAGATTAGGGTCTGCATCAGTCTTGACGAACCCCATCTTCTGCAAGTAGCCATCAATTCGACTGTACCATGCCTTAGGTGCCTGTTTAAGCCCATACAAGGCTTTCTTTAATCTACATACATGAGATTTCTTCTTATATGTCTCAAAACCTTTTGGTTGTTCAATGTATACTTCCTCTTCTATTACCCCATTCAAGAATATCGTCTTGACATCCATCTGATGAATCTCCCACCCCATCTGTGCTACAAGAGATATCACAGTTCTCATAGAAGTATACTTGGCTACTGGGGCAAAGGTTTCTTCATAGTTTATCACTTCCTTCTGAGGATACCCCTTAGCCACAAACCTGGCTTTGTATTTTTCTACACTGCCATTTGCAGCATATTTGACCTTGTAGATCCATCTCGAACCTGCCACTGATCTATCCTGAGGCCTAGGTACCACTTCCCAGACATCATTGACCATTATAGAGCTGTATTCATCCACCATAGCATCCACCGATACTTGCTGTTGAACGGCCTCCTGAAAACTAGAAGGTTCCCCAACCTGAGCTACTAAGGCCTAGTATCTGTCTGGCTGTCTTCGCTCCCTTATACTATTCCTGGGTGCACCAATGAAGTCTTTTGCATCCCGTAGAATCTGTCAAAGTTACCGGCTTGTTCTTCCACTAGTAGTAGGCATATCTATCAGCTCTTCCTCTTCCTAAGATTCCACCTGTTCTAAAGTTTTGTCTTTAGCAGAATTTCTGGTACTAGATTCCGGTGGTTGAAGTGGTTTGACCAATAACTTATCTTTCAACTGCTCCTTGAAAGGCATTTTTCGGGATTTCCTTAAAGCTATATCCTCCATGAACTTTACATCCCACCAAACTACTACCTTCCTACTCCCTAGAAGATAGACTTTATATGCCTTATCATTCTCGCTATATCCCATAAGATATCCTTTCTCAGTAGTTTGATCTAATTTCTTCCTCTTCTCTTCGAGTATACGTCAATACGCTAAACGCCCAAATATACTGAAATGACTGACTTTAGGTGTCTTCCTAGTGAAGACCTTCTCCGGAGTGATTTTGTCCAATGCCTTGTGAGGAGTCTTGTATTGGACATAAACTGCCATGCTGCATGCTTCTGCGCATAGGAATATATGCATATCCTAGTCATACATCGTTGCCCTAGCTGCTTCCACAATAGTCTTGTTTTTCCTTTTTGCTACTCCATTCTGCTCTAGATTGTAGGGAGTTTTCCACTCTCTTTTGATGCATTCCTTAGTGCAAAAATTGGTGAAGTCATTATCAACATACTCACCATAATTTTCTGAGTGCAACACTTTTATCTTCTTTCCTGTCAGATTCTCCACTAGAGCCCTAAACTCTTTGAATCGACCAAAAACCTCATCCTTGGTTTTCAGAAAGTAGATCCAAGTCTTCTTGGAATGGTCATCGATGAAGGTGACAATGTATTCGGCACCACTAAGAGCTTTTGTGGACATCGCTCCACAAATGTCAGATCGTATCAATCCTATCACACTCTTAGCCCTATTGTTACTTTAGGAAAATGTTGCTTTGGCATACTTGCCTAGAGCGCACCCTCTACATACATCATCTCGTTCAATACTAAGATCTGGAACTCTTGATACTGTTTTCCTGAGAATTCTCAGAGCCCCATGGTGTAAGTGTCCCATCCTCCTGTGCCATAGTTCATTCAAATTTTTGTCTCCATTACTGCCTATTAGTGCCATTGGTAATTCTAGATGCAACCTGTACAACCTGTTACTTCTGATTACAATATGGGCCTTCTTTTTCCAACTCAAGTGTTTGACATATACTTTCTCCTTAATGAATAAAATGTCATAGCCCTTGTTTTGAATTTGAAATACAGAAAGTGAGTTCATCCCCAATTCTGGCACATGTAGCACATTGGTTGCTCGAAGCCACTCTCTTGCTTCGGTTTGAAAAACTATAGTAGCTTTTCCTACTCGAGTACACTTTCCCTTATTCACCATGGTGATCTGAAAATTCATTCTTTCTTCCTGATAATCTGAAAAACATTCTCGGATTCCTGTCATATGCCAGGAAGCTCCATTTTCTATATATCAAACCTCCGAGGAGGTAGATCTTGCTAAGCAAGCGACTTCTTCTTCCAATCTGGAAGCTAACATAGAATAATCGTAATTTATGTCCCTTGTGCATTCTTCCGGAAATCTGCGTGAGTCCCCTTGAGTGGATGCCTCTACAACATGCTCTTGACCCATAATCGTTTTTCCTCTCCTATTGTTGGATATCCGTTCAGATTCCATGTGAAAATTTCTAAACTAAAATTCTACTAATGCAGCAACTAATTTATTTCACCTACTTATTATTTACAATAAGTTATTTACGAAATATCTTCTAGAAAATATTAAAATAAACTCTACTGCAGTTATCGCACAATTACCTAGAGAAAAATACATGCACAAGAAGCAATCACATAAACCCAGTTATTTTTGGACAATTGTCCCCAGAAAAAACCCAATGTGGGAAAACTGGTGCAGCAAATGAGTACTTTATTAATCTTCAGCAGAAATTGTTTTTACAAGGAATGATTTTATAGAAAAACTGAAAGAAAACACCTGAGACTTTCCCTTTGAGACCTTCTGACACTTTGGAGACCTTGCTCCCAATTCTATGTCACCCTTACGTCACTCTGCATGGCCCAGCGTGGCTTCGCATTCCTCTACATCAAACTGTGTAAGCTTTGTGTCTCTCCTCTGGACTGCGTCTCTCTCTGCGTTGTCTCCCACTATCCCTGCGTCACCTCCTCCTCAATCACTGCCTGTTGTTGATGCCCTCCTCTTCCTCCACCCTGCAACTCTCCCTTTGAAATCGATCTCCTCTACTTGAGAATTGATTTTCCTTGAGATACTAGGTATCTGATGGTGTGTCCCCAAATGATCCTCAAGTCTTCTCTTATACTTCTCCTGTTGACGAATCAACGACAAAGATTAAGTCCCTAATCAACGACTAAGATTAAAACAGACTTGATCCTCGTCTTTTAGAAGCTTCTCACCCTTATCTTTATTAATACCCATTAATATTTTTATTTTCCTAAGTTTAGACTTAGGAATCCACTAAAAATATTAATTATTTTAATAACTCCTCATTCAGATTGAATTTCTCAAAATGATTTCTAGGTCTTGGAGATCTCGTGTGCTTTAGCCTCTCCTCCAAGTTTCAAGGCTATAGCACATCCATGCTACCAAAAACCAACACTTGTAGAGTCATCCACTCTGGTAAACCTCTGCTACAAATCCAATAAGGGGCAACTCTACTACACACAGATATATCCTCCCAGGGTACACCACTAAGGCTACCATCTACTGATCCACACCCAGTTTCCTATCAAAACAATAATGAGAAGGGCCTTCCTCGATGGTCTCCGACCTGTCATCTGAAGGAGGATGCAATCTTGTCTCTGTCATCCCCATGATCCTCCCGAAACAAGGTATTCCTCTATACCAATGGATCGTGGAATTCCACAATCAGATTGGAGGCCCATCGCTCCTAGTTCCTGTTGCCTGCCATTGAGTAGTGCTAATGACTGCCAAGAACCACGTGTGCCAATCATCCTTCCATACTAGCGAGTGCCCCAATTCATTAACGAAACTCTAGTGGGTGAACTCCTCTCCATGCAACTGAAACACAATAGAAGACCTATACGATCTTTCCCTATAGAAACTAGCACATCCTTGAATGTGGATGAACTGCCAAGCCTTGAGAGGTCGAGATCCCGTGCTAATCGCAAAAGGAAACTTCCATGCTAACGTTGCAGATCTCTAGTCATAATCGGCAGTCCAACATGCTCATTCTGAGCCCTCCTCTCTTGGAATTCTCGACCACCATACAAGTAATGATCGAAGTTATGCCAAACTTGTGAGGACAACTCGGCAATGCCTGAACCTCCCACCCCATGGCTAGCCCCGATCTTGGGAAACAACAGTGAATACCTGCACCACCACATGGTGAAATTCTTAGCGATCTCACTTGTGTTAACTCGGGGATGAGCTAGATCACTCTCTGTTAGGATCATTCTCATCTCGAAGTAGAGTGATCCACTCATCAACCGAAACCCTCGCTCCCAAGTCTGTGTTGACATAATTCTAACAACTGTTGGGATCCATCCACGCCTCACCTGTAATCCCGACAATTATAGGCTCCATATATCAAGGGACAATCTGGTGTATACCCCACGACCCTACTCCTACCTAGTCACACGACGAACTCTACCATCCTGTCTCTGGATGGTGTACCCAAAAACTGCCAGAAGCCTACGTGCCCTCCTGTAGAACAGGTCTATCATCCCCTGTGCCGCATGCCCCTACAATGCTTCGAAATTCCCTATCAAAGGTGTGTCATACAAATCCCCCATAATCATACCCTCAAGGGGGGACTCAGGGGAAAAGCATATGCTACCTCTGCAACATACCATGTCATCCCTATGCCTCCACATGCCAACACACGCATAGTTTGTCTGCCCCAACGAGAAAACTCCTCTCCTGTCCAAGATACTATGGGTCACATCCATCTTCCTCAAGTGAGTCTCTTGCGCTGTACTGCTCATGATGAGGGCACCAAGGGACAACAACTGGCTCCTTTGTGATTGTAAGCAAGTCCCTGTGGATATACTTAAGAGGTGCTCATCGCTGCATATCTCTATACACCACAGAATGCCACAGCCAGAGGTTGAGTCAGTGTGCAACAACTTGCATCCTGTCAAGGTCACCATCTCTACTACCACACCTCCATGACCTTTGAATGGGTGAACCTCCCCTCCTGATCCTCTCAGAGAGATCCAACAAGCAAATATCCCTACATGTTAGTGGCGGTGTCACTAAGGTGTTGTTGCCTAGTGTCCTCTACACCCCACATATCCATAGGAAAGCCTCATCCCCGTACAATGCTCTATCTAGTGGCCTGTCGATGCCACCTCCTCCGATCAGCCCCTACAAGAGTATGTTAATCATCCTGCGACTCCACGCTTGATCCACATGCCAGGACAACTCACGGAGTCCACCTACTCCCTTGTTGATCCAGCTAGCCACTAGTGCTACTCGGAACTCTGATAGAAAACTGTGGGTGTGTGTGCCCTCAATCCCTAGATCTAGTGCACGGCTACCGCCATTGCCGATTAACTCCATGATGTGATGGGTAATCCCACATGGATCCAAAAAATAGTTTGAACCTCGAGCCCCTCTGGTAACCCATGGCCCCTATTGAACTATGGCCATGGATACATCCCAACACCTAACCCACTCCATCGGGTACCAACTCAATACCTCTCGCCATCCAACCCCATGAGAGGGATCAAATGCAAGAGCACCAATATACATAACAACTCCACCCTGCGAGTGCTGCACCCTGTGCAACTCATGTTGCCTCATCTCACTGTCCTAGTCAACATATACAATCTATCTAGGTAACTTAGCCACTCTCCCTCCAACGTGCAGAGGTAACCTAACAATACTGCAGGCCCCCTCTATGTAAGCCTGAAGAGAGCTATTGACTGGAAGTACTGCAACTCTGCTAGCTGCTTGTGTATCTATCTGCTCCCCGTCAATGGCAGGCCCAAAATATGATTGCCCATCCTCCTCCATCATGGGCTCAACAAGAGTCCTGAGCTGCCCCACCACAGGTAGCTCCTCAAGCATAACATCCTCATCTAGCTCACACTCCTCAAGGTGCTCTCCCTGCTGCTGTAGGTAGCAGTCATCTGGGAACTTTGTCACAACTTTGGATACCTCTGCACTTATTGGTACCTCATCAATGGAAGGTCCTATGGGTGTGTACCCAACTGTCTCCGCCAACGTGTCAATCAGGGCTGCCAAAGGAAACTCCCGCAAGGGTGGATCCTGTGTCACACTAAGTGTATCTACGTGCTTCTCACGACCCTGTGTACCCTCGATCTCCTCCTCAAGTTCCTGATGTCTAAAACCCTGTCTCCACTAACATAAATACCTCCTAGTCTCATCCTCTAACTGCCCACCTCTACATGATGATCCGACCCCTGAACTATACTTTTCCCTTCCCTTGTTCATCCAAGGAATGAGGCATGGTAGGACAGTTAGACTGGCCATACGTGTGGGTGTTGTACTGTTGGGTTGTGTGTGTATGTGCTTTCCTTATGTGTTGGTTATGTATCATTCATTGCATCCCCTCTAGAATTTGCTAGTTTGCCTCACCAGTTGTTGGCTCTGCCTCATCAACTCCTCCATGATCTTTCTAGCCCCTTGCCACAGCTGGCCAAGATCATGCTCTGATACCACTGTAATATTCCTAGGGAAAATTTACAGTAAATATGCAAAGCAAACATAGACAAAAGCCACAAAATTAAAACACACAAATCAGATCACAGAAATGCACCAAAACTGCACTGTTGAGCCATTTTATTAAATTCTGAAGAGGGTACAATTAGGTGCTGGAAAGAGTGCACCTGGGCTTGCTCAAGGCAAGTTGGCTAAGCCCAAATGAACAATAGGAAATCCCCCTCAAGTACGTTGTTGCTCTGTCTCCTGGCTCTGCACTGAACTACCCAGAAATACGCTGCTGGGTGATAAGATCTGCTGCTAGGGCCTCCTATAGTGCTCAGAAAATTCTGGGAAATTAACCTCGCACTCTCCACCAAATACCCAAAATAACCCATGAAGGAATTGGCCAAATGTTGACCTCAAAATGTCGACCCAAATTCCCCCTAGCTCCCTAACTACTAGCTGAGTTGGGACCCCTGTTTGACCCATCAAATATATCTAGAAAATTATGCAAAATTAATCTCGGGCTCCTCTCATCAAACTCACAATAACCCAGAAAGGGTTTGGCCTGAATCCACCGATCCAAAATTGATGCTTTCTCCTCCAACTGCTAGCCCAACACCCAGTTCAGAAATCTCTGCTAAATCCCTGCTCCAAAACTCCTCCATTTAGTTGGAAATTCCTACAATATTTCTCCCAGAAGAGAAGTGAGAGTCTAGCCTTCAAATCCCGCTAACTCTAAGTAATTTTATTGCTGCAAGCTAAGCCCAGAAAATGATTGTGCAGGCCCGAGGAAGGTAAATTCGTCCCACACTGAAGCAAGTAGCTTTACCCCTGAAAATTGCTCCATAATTTCCTCCTTCCCCAAGGAAATTTCCTGTAAATTCTCGAAGGGAAATTATCTATGAATCTACTCCTCCAAGCACCACGAATTAGTTTCTATGTCCCTGTCGAGAGGTAGGAAAATCAACCCAAGTGATATTCTCCATTCCAGCCCAAAAATCCCTCTCCAAACTCTAGTCTAACTATAAGAGAATTTCCTGCAAAAACCCGAGCCTCTAATCCACGATTTCTCCCACAATGTGCTCCATGAAAATACTTATGCGCCCAAGAAATGTGCACTGCTAAGTAACTCCTGCAATGATGCCCAAAGGAAACTCTGAATTGAGCTCCCCAAATTTCCTCACTAGGGAGACACTCAAAGTTCTATGAAATGAGGGTGGAATTCCCGCTTGGAAATTCCTTGTGCTAAACAATATGATTGTCTCGGCTGAGCAGCTCAAGAGAACAATTGTCAGATTGTCAAATGATCAAAGATCTCCAAAAGTGAGACCCCCAAGCTCTATTTACAATTTGTTGGTCCCTTCTCTCCTTGTGGTCCCCACTCTCTCTCTCTCTCCCTATTTGCACTTCCTTCTCTTTCCTCTCTCCTCCAAGAGTGTGAGTTCCTTCCTTGGGTCGAATTCTCTTTCTTGTGGGCCCCACATTCCACTAGAGCCAAAATTTTTCCTTTTTCCTCGTAAGTCCAAATGTTGGAATTACATCCTCTACCAAAACTCATCTCTAATGCTGAAAATAAAAAATGGGGATATTACAACATATCAAATCTGGAAATTACCCAACAATCCACAAAATTTCTCTTATATGCGCTCAATTTGATGTCAAAACTAATTTCAAATGCCTTGAGTGATTAATTAGTGAATTTAGGCTTAATTTAAATGTGTTTAGGCCCTAAATATGCTACTGTGACAAAATGCTTCAAAATGTAAAATGAGATCACTGATAAGAATGAAGGATTGAAGAGAAAACAAAGAGGCCTAGTGGCCTTGTAGATGACTAGAGAGGCTCCCAATGAACTTGGATACCTACAACCACCAACTTAGCTCAAAAAATCATTGCAAAACCCAACGTTAGCGATGAAATAGTAATGCAAACTAAATCAATGACTAAAGAATGACTGAAGGAGAGCTAGGAAGATAGGCTAGGGCTAGGAAAAGGCCAACGTTAGGTTGAAGAGGCTAATAAAGGGCAACGATGAGGGAAAGGAGGCCCAAGAAGTCCACGACTAGGGAAAACAAGCCCACAAGGGTTGATGACAATCCGTAAAGGGCTGACGCAGGGCAATGGAAGGCCCTATAGGGCCTGCGGCTAAGGGTTAAGCTCCTTTAGAGGTTGCAACTATGGTAAAGGAGGGGTTTCGAGGCCCCTTAAGGCCCGTGGCCTAAGGTTAAAGCCATAAAAGGGCTATTGCGAAGCCTAGAAGCCTAGTGGCCTAAGGGAAAGCCCCCTGAAGGGTTGCGACCAAGCAAAAGAGGGGGGTCGAGGGCCTTAAAAGGCCTCTACGGCTCATGGCTAGGTCATAGGAGGAGGACGACTAGGCTTCAGGGCCTAAAAAAATTTGAAACCCCTGCAAACACAAAAGTTCACCACAAAATACCAATATTAGGCTCAAAATGTTGGATGACTTACCTTCTTTAGTTGGATGTTGAATTGCTGGAAGTTAGATGTTACCCTCAAGGGCCTAGATTAGGATTCCTTGGATGAATAACCTAGAAAAATATGTTGCTTCAAATCCTTGAGCTATCACCTATAAAAATGAATAAAAGAATTCCAAACCCCAGATATATATACAAAATTATAAAGCCCCAAATACCCAAGTGTTGCAAAATAAAATTGTTGGAAAAATTATTTACAAAGACAATACTTACAAAATAAATTTACAAGCTCTCATTAGCATATTATTTCTTTTTAGCCCAAGAACAAATAAAAATTTTGAAATAATATTTTTTGAATAAACGAAAATGGATCAAAAATTTCGAAAGATATATTGGCCAAAACCCTTCTGCAAAAATTAATTACAACAACGAAATCTTAGAGCCCAAACATAGTCGGATCTTTCTCCCAGTCTATGAACTTGGAGCCCAAGGTTTAGCGTACTTGTAAATATATATAATTTTCTCAAAATAAGACTGTTAGATCGTGTGGTGAATTAGATCACCTAAGAAAGCATGTACCAATAAAATGTTCTTATCACCGACAAATGAAATAACAATTCATAAAAATTTATTCAACACAATATAGGATAACACATAGCTAACACATACCACAGATCAACAGAAGAAGAACACCATGAACTGAACCCCAAAGTCTTTCTATTATGATAAAAAAATGTTCCCAACAGAGCAGCAACTCAATACCAATGTTACAATTTTTTTCTCATCTAGAGATCATCCAAAGATAAAATAGAAGCTCAATAGCTTCTTTATATAGAGAAATCCCTCCAAGTGGAAAATAACGACTTGTTGACTTGATCCTCGTCAAAATAATCTCGACCGTTGAAAATAACTTGATCATCTTTTAATTTCCACCTTCGAATTTTTTATTTTGAGGAAAAATTCAATTTTTTTTAAAAACCACTTTTAATTAATCCAAAAAATAATATTTTGGATAAATTTCCTCAAAAATTTAACTTTGACTTAACCATCAAGATCCAAGGGCTCAAATTTTCTTAAAATATTCATTTTTTCCCATGGTAGAGGACCTCCAAAAATTGACTTTCCTTTGACCCACGACTTTCCTTTGACCCACACATTTTCTATTATTTTCCACATGGAAAGAAATTAATTTCTATATAATTATTTTTTAACTCAAAATTAATTAATTTTCTGGATTATGATTTTAATTTAATTTAGCCATAAAATTAATTAATTGACTATAAAGGGGATTAATAATTTTTTTCACCCTCAAATATTTTAGCCACGGTTTCTCATTGCAAGGGACCATGTACTAGAATATTTTTACATCAAATAATTACAAATTCAACCCTTGAAAAGAGAAAACACCTTTACACATAGACCCTCAATAATTTACCCAATTCTGTGACACAATATGATCTAGTATAAAACCAAGTATGCTTGTAATAAAATAATTTAGCCAATGTGATAAAATTATTCCCAAACACACTTTTATAATAGACTTGATATAACACTAGGACTCACCTATGATCTTGTCAACGAATTCCACCTTAGCTTTGCGATTTAAGCTGGAAGAAAAACTCTATTGATTATTCGTGCTTACAAACACACATAATTCGGGGAGGTTGAAAAACCTCCTAGGATGAAATCCTTTGCCAAATCATAGGCCTACCTAGGTGTTGTTATACAATTAAATGGTCATACTAGAATCATTTACAATAAAACTTGCAGAGATTGTGTCTACAATGATATAATCATATTAGTTGATGATTTTGATCTTTAAAAAAAATTCTTTACTTCTTTGTACTTTGCTTACTTGGACTATTGACAAAGTGTGGTCAACATCTGGCTCTACTTGGGGACACGTTTCTTTGTTGAAGGAATGTGAGAATCCATAATCCTATATCCAAGAAAATAGAAGTCCATCAAATAGATATCCACTCAAAATCAAAATCATCTTGTATATATAGAACATTTGTTGGAATAGAAAAAAACTATGCTAACATATCAAAACATAAAGACATGAAACTTAAATGCATGAACACAAACTAACTAATGATAGAAATGAAATTCTATCTAAGAGAGTAGGGTTAGATATACTATACAAAGATGCCCTATGGCATCAAATGCATTTCCATGAAGTTCATGCTAAGCATCTGCTGACTTTCAGGAAGATACATGGGTTGCTTTTCTGATGTGCCATTCTGAATTTTGAAGATCAGAGGACTTTGACTTATCTGAATATTGTTAGTTTTTGTAGCATCGGATGTGTTCTAGCCACAAACTTTGGTGGAGAGGCTAGAATATATAAGATCTCCAAAACCAAGAAATAGTTTCTAGAAATTCCATCTAGAAATGACTTAATTAGATTATTAGCCATCTTTTAAATATTTCCTAAATCTAAACTTAAGGAATATGGCTAATTAATCAAAATTAATTAATTAAATGTGAAAATAATCTAGAAACTCACACAGATTGATCCAGAAATGATCTGAGCCATTGATTAAGATTTAATATTGGTTGTTGGATTCCCAACATGAAGATATAAGAAGAGGTCGATGGGCACTAGGAGAAAATACACCAACAGTTCGATTTCCTTGGCAGATCGATCTCCAGAGAGCAGCAGAAGTTGTTGGAGAGCTAGAGATCAAAGCAAAGACAATGAGGGGAAGATACAGTGATCTGGAGGAAGTTTTCCAGATCTAGAGAGACAACAACAAAGGCCTGAGTTATTCCCAGTGAGGCAGCACAAAGGACTGCACAGTTGCTTCAGAGAAGCAATTCAATTTGGCTGGAGAAAATTTGTTTTCAGTTCCAGAGTCCGAGCAGAGGCTCCAGAGTGTCGGAGAAGTGATTTCCTCAGCAGATACAAGTATAATGACTTCATCAGAGGCAGTTCAGAGGCTAGACGTCATAGGGTCTACACAGAGGGTCCAGGAGGACGAGTTTCTAAAGAGCAGTTGTGTCACGATTGCTTGTGGAAGAAGGGTAATTCCCTCAGATAATTTTTCCCAGAATTTCTTGCTATTTTGATTTCTAGTTGAGCATCCATAGATTGTACTCAAAATTTCACTGTTTCATAGTAATAAAACCCTCAGCTACTACACCAATTATGTTGAGTTTTTCTGGGGACATTTGTCCAAAAATAACGATGTCATTTTTGTGTGTGTGCTAGAATTTTCTCAGTTTCCAGTGCTATTTTTCTTTCCCAGTTTATTTGTGAAGGTTGCAGTGTGAGTTATTTGATATTTGTCGTAGCAAATAAATTGTTAAATTAATTAACAATTAGAAAAATAATTTTCAGTTACTACAATAGGATTTGAGTTTTGAAATTTTCACAAATATCAAGTTGCTCCTAGCCTTCAGATGCATCAAACCCCTTCCTTCTTCTTTCATGCTTTTTAATTTTGCTTCTGCCAGGTTGCGACAATGACGATAATGCAATCGGTATAGATTTTCTGTCTTGATCTTGAAAATCCTCAATTAAAAAAATTGAAATATCTGAGGCATGCCCAATCTCATTCTGAATATATTTTGTCAAAGGTAAATCCGACAAGTACTGTGATTGACCTCAACAGCCTGATTTTTCTTAGTCTCTTTTCCAACTATGGCATTCTGAGTTAACCTATTTCCAATGGGACGGGTTATCTCACATTGAGATGGGAATTACTTCAGTGGACTGGGAGGCTTGTCATTAGTTGAAATTTCTTTGTGCTTGCCTTTTGGATCCTTTGGTCTAAGTTGGAGCTTTTGAACATGTGATTTATCCATCCTCTACACTTTACTCTAAAGAGTGATCTGTTCAATTCTCATGGCATTCATTTGATTAGAATGTTCAACCTTCATAGCATTGATTTCCTTGGCATGGTTTTCCTCCATGGTCAACAACTTATTCTGAAGACATATCTGACCAACTTCCATATCTTTTATTACTTTGACATGATTTTCCTCCATGGTGATCAAATGGTTTTGCATGGTGGTCATCTGATTAGAATGATTAATTTCCATGATTTTCAGTTCCTCAGCATGTTTTTCTTCCATAGCTAATAACCTGTTTGGAAGACTGACTTCCATATCTTGCGTATAGCTCATTTCTTTCCTATGATTTGCTTTTATGGTGCTTATCTCCTCAACATGCCTTTCTTCTATAGCCAACAACTTGGTGTGCATGGATTTCATTTTCTTAGAGTGATTCTCTTGGTTGAGTTCTGTATTTTTCATCAACTAAGATTGATTGAATTGCATGTCTCTAAGCATTTTAGTTAATTCCTTGATAAGATGCTTATCATCAATGCCCCTTTTATCATTTGTTCCTACCTTCCCAGTATGAAGTATTCTCCTTGCAATGACACAAGTGGATTCATCATGAAAATGCTCACAAGGTCTACAATATGGCAAAGATTGATGCAACGCATTCTCTTGAAACCTTTCTACGATAGTTGGGCACTTTACAAGATCACTTTCATTTCTCTTTACATTGTAATTTGCACAAGGGTAATCCCTTTGATCTTCATATATATTTTTAAAAGCAATGACAATGCCTTGCAGAGAATCAAAAGAATTGTTAGGAAAATCACCTTCCAAGGAAAAGGCAAAGAGCCACATGATGAAGAAGAATTAACCAAATTTACCTGATGTAGAGGCAATTAAAAAAGCTGCATAAGTGAATATATAACCTACGGAAAAGTGCGCTAATCCAACTAATCGTGCTTGAACAATGGAAAGAGCTATTGGCTTGTCTCTCCATCGAACTAAATTAGCTAAAGGCGTGCATTCATGGGCCCATGCAAGAGTTTCGATCAGTTCCTGCCAATATCCACGCTAGGAAATAAGGAACATAAATCCAGTAGCCCAAACAAGATGCCCGAATAAGAACATCCACGTCCAAACAGATAAACTGTTCATACCAAAAGGATTGTATCCATTAATAAGTTGTGAAGAAGTCAACCATAAAGGAAATGGATCTAATTTGTTCTCCGTCTTTCTTTCGATCTGACTATTTTCATTAGGAAATTTTCTAAGTGAGATTAACATTTAAGAATGGTTTGATTCATTCGTTCATAGCTCCATTTCACGTGGTTGGAAGAAAGTATCAAAGTACCTCTTCCTTATCCTTTTTTTTTTTTTTAATTGGAAGTATATCTGGATACGGGTAGAATTTCTTGGGATATAGTGAAGACTAAATATACATCCGAATCTTTTTTGTCGGATTGATCCATATAGATCAATCGGGAATAATTGA
The DNA here is from genome assembly GCA_031772625.1 of Pinus tabuliformis. Lineage (NCBI taxonomy): Eukaryota > Viridiplantae > Streptophyta > Pinopsida > Pinales > Pinaceae > Pinus > Pinus tabuliformis. The sequence goes on along the minus strand of CM062806.1, from coordinate 968,235,171 downwards.
ATAGATTTTTCTACAGATGGGAAACTTCCAATGCGATTAGATGACGTCTTCATGATTATAACGTGCAGAGTCACAAAACCTTAGCATACAATGAGTAAACTTTATGAGATGACTTCTAACGGTGATTGTATTATTACCCGTGAAAGAAAGTTATTAATGGCATTTTCCGGAATATAATGAGGAATATTAGTAAAACGACAAGGGGTGAACAAGTCATTCATGATGACTTGTTTAAAGGGAAAAGGAGCTAATGGATGTCAGAGATAGATCCTCATTCAAGAATTAGAGTTGCCACTTGAACATGAATCTAACTCTAAAATCCAAAAGGAAAAAACAAAAAAGTTAGTCAAGAACCAAGAAGAGAAAAAATCTATCCCTGGGCCAGGGAAAAACAAGTGGATATCTGGGAAGGTTTAGTGTCTGAGAAAAATTCTTACTAGAATGTAGTTTACTTAACCAAGCTTTGAGAGCGAGGTTAACCAAGCTACCAAAATTCTTTCTAGTATAAGCTCTTGTGAATAGATGAATAAGTGGGGTTGCCACACAAACAAGAAACTAACCCAAATGTCCAAGTGCTAAACGTGCAAATAGAAACAGAGATGGTGAACAAGTTGATGAAAATATTGTTGAGATGTCAAAGCGCTAGGAAATGTGTCGCTTGACCGTGTGAAAATTTTATCTATTGTAGCTATTGGAAATTATTCTTCTAACTGAAATTTTAATTATGCAGTTTATTTACTACAAAAAACAACAAATAAAATCACAATTGCAATTTTCACCATAAAAATACTGTGGAAAATAAAATACTGGAAACTAGGAAATTCTAGCACACACATGAATTTTGACACAGTTAGTTTTGGACAATTGTCTTTGGAAAAACCCAACTTGGGAAAATCGGTGCAGTAGATGAGGGTTTTATTATAAATCTTCATCATTAATTCTGAGTACAATAATTTAGATGCCCAACTAGAAATCTAATATGAGGAAAATAATGAAAAAAATATCATGAGAATTTTCTCTCACCCACATTTTCTGTCTTTGAAATTTCCTCCTTAGCCTCTGCGCTGAGCTCCTTGCATCACCCTCTACGCAGAGCTTATGTTGGTCCTCTGCAAATTTCAGCCTTCCTCCCTTTGCCTCTTCCGAGGACTGGAAATCTTCGTCCTGGAATGTTGCTGCCCTCCTCTTCCACCTGCTACTCACTCTCTGGATCTATCTTCTCTGTTGAGTTGTTTCTATTGAGAAAATCGAACTACCTAGGAAACTGAGTATTTACTCTGGTGTATTTTCCATCACCACATTGACTTCCTCTTATAATCCATTGTTGGAGCACCAACAACCAAGATTGAAACTTAATCAATGGCTAGGATCATCTCTAGATCGATCTGTGTGAGTTTCTAGATGATTCTCACCTTATCTCAATTAATATTGATTAATTAACCATATTTCCTAAGTTTAGACTTAGGAAATATTTAAAAATAGGTTAATAATATAATTGAGACGGTTCTAGGCAAAATTTTCAAAAACAATTTATGGGTTTTCGAGATCTCATGTATTCTAGCCTCTCCACAAAATTTCATGGCTGGAACACATCTGATTCTACAAAAACTAACACCCCCTCTTAGCGAGGAATGTGTTTAGTGCTACTGCACACCCTATCTCTACATCATCTCCTGTCATGCTTTTGATGTCTGTCCATACTTCCCACCAACCACTGCGCAACTCTAATATATGCTGCATCTGTGTTACTGCTAACACTGCCAACACTCCATCTACATTGCAACTGAAAAGCATCCAAAATAGTCTATCCCTACTACTAAAATGGGTTGTCCACCATACCCAATTGTTCTCTAAAATAGACAAACTTAGCTCTCCCTAGATCTTTCGTGAGTATATCTACAACCTTCTCTTTTGTGGGAACATACTATAGTTGGACTGCTCCACATTGTATACAATCTCTGATGAAGTGACACAGAATATCGATGTGCTTCGACCTGTCACGAAACACTGTATTTTTAGAGAGCTTTATGAAACTCTGATTATCACAATAGACACTAGTTGCCTCCATCCTCTGCTTGAACAAGGTTACTAGCAACTTTTGAAGCCATATAGCTTTGCACGTAGTTGTGCTGGCTGCCATATACTCTGCTTCTGTAGAGCTCAGTGCTACTGACTTCTGCTTCCTACTACACCAAGAAACCGTCCCTGATCCAACACTGAAGCAGTACCTGAAGGTACTTTTCCTGTCCACTAAACTCCTTGCCCAATCTACATCTGTGTATCCACAAAGTCTGACATCATCCCCTCATGTATATCTTAACCCATACTCGACTGTGCCACAAACATACCTCAAAATATGCCTCGCTGCTACCCAATGTACCCTCTTTGGCTCTACCATGAACTGATTAAGGGTATTGACTGCGAAGAAGATATCTAACCTAGTGTTGACCAAATACATGAGAAACCCAATAAGATGTCTACACAAGGTGGGGTCGACATCCTTGTCATCTGATGCATCTATCTTCTTCCAGTTGGTCATCATGGGTGTAGATATGGGTGTGCAATCCTGCATTCTGAACCTCTTTAGAATATCTGTAGCATAGCTTCCTTTCCCAATGAAGATCTCCCCATCCTTCTGCCACAATAACAATCCTAGGAAATAGTGCATCAATTCCAAATCCTTCATGTCAAATTCTTCTACAAGGTTTCTCTTGTAGTTCTCTATGAGCCCTGATTATCCTATCAAAAAGAGATCATCCACATACAAAACTAGAATGAGTGCTCACACTCTACCATCAAATAGTAAAGGTTGGTCTCTGCTTCACTCTTAATGAATCCCATCTGTTGTAGGTAGCTGCCAATCCTACCATACCATGCCCTGCGAGCCTGCTTGAGTCCGTATAGATATTTCTTCAATTTGCACACATGAATGTGCCTCTCATGAGTCTCAAAGCCCTCTGGTTGTTCTATGTACACTTCTTCCTCTATCACCCCATTCAAGAAGGTTGTCTTGACGTCCATCTGGTGAATTTTCCATCCCATCTGAGCTGCTAGAGATATAATTGACTGGATAGAAGTGTATCTGGCAACTGGGGCGAAGGTCTCATAATCTATCCCTTCTTTTTGTGCATACCCCTTTGCCACGAACGTAACCTTGTACTTTTTCACACTGTCGTCTGCCGCATATTTGATCTTATAGATCCATCTAGAACCTACAACCGATCTGTCTTCCGACCTTGGCACTACCTTCAAAACATCATTCATCATGATAGAGCTATACTCTTCTACAATGGAATCTATCCACACCTGATGCTATGCGGCCTCCTGAAAGTTAGACGGCTCTGCAACCTGAGCCACCAATGCTTGGTACCTGTCAGGTTATCTGCGTTGTCTTTTGCTCGTCCTAGGAGTTCCAATAAACGCCTTTTCATCTCTCAATGTCTGACAAACCTCTCTGTTGGCTCGACCACTAGTCGTGGGAGGTTATGCAAGTTCCTCCTCATCCTATCTATGCTGCTCCATCTGCTGAGAACTCCTCGAATTTCCTGCATCTGAGGAAATAATTGTACTGGTCATAGTGCTTGATCCTTGTGACTATCCTCCTGCCTGTCCCACTGGGTGGCCCTGCTGCAGGACCAAAGAAGCTTTTTCTTGTTAGTTTTTGTAGCATCAGATGTGTTCTAGCCTTGAAATTTTATGGAGAGGCTAGAATACATGAGATCTCCAAAACCCAAAAATCGTTTATGGAAATGTCGCCTACTAATGACTTAATTAGATTATTAACTAGTTTTTAAATATTTCCTAAGTCTAAAATTAGGGAATATGGTTAATTAATCAGTATTAATTAAGTCAAGGGATGAATGATCAGATCAACCCAAAGATAATCCTATCCATTGATTAAGTTTTAATCTTGGCTGTTGGTGTTCCAACAGAGGATTATAGGAGGAGGTCCATGTGGTGATGGAGAAGACACTTGAGTAGTTCGATTTCATGAGCAGATCGATTTCCTGAGTAGTAGTAGTCAGTTGCTGGAGAGAGAGCCTAAGATCGAAGCAGTGAGAGTGGAGAAGAGACAGTGAAGTCGGAGGAAGGTTTCCAGATCCATTCAGTGCATTTGCAGAGAGGCCAGAGAGCCACAAAGAGGATGACACTAGGGCAGTGCAGTAACCTCTAGAGGAAAAGTCAATTTGTTGGGAGAGATTGACATTTTCAGTTCCAGAGGCTGGGAAGGAGTCCTAGAGTGCCAGAGAAGTGTCTTTCTAGTCAACATAAGGCAAAATGACTTCATCAGAGTCCAATCCATGCCTAGACGTCTAGCGCAAAGGCTGATGTAGAGGCTCAAAGGGCCGAAATTCTGAAGGCAAGTTGTGCTAGGAGATTGCCTATGGGGTGAGGAAAATTCCTCTCTAGATTTTTGCCAGTATTTGTCTGTAGGATTTACAGTTTCGACATCCATTTGTACTTATATTATTTCATTGCTGCATAATAATAAAACCCTCAGTTGTTGCACCAATTTTCCCAAGTTGGGTTTTTCCAGGGACATTTGTCCAAAAATAACTGTGTTGATTTTATGTGTGTGTGCTAGCATTTCTTCCAACGTTTATTCTTCTACAGTTTTATTTGTGTAGATTGCAGTGTGATTTATTATGTATTTATCGTAGTAAACATCAAATAAATTGTTAAATTAAATGAACAATTAGGAGAATAATTTCTAGTTGTTGTAATAGGATTCTAGTTTTGGATTTTTCACATGGTATCAGAGCGCAGTTGATCATCTGAAGAGATTAGAGGCAAAAAGAAGAGAAATTTTGCTGCTCATTATGGGCAGCAGGTCGAAATTCCCAAGGGCAGCGTAGTCATTCTGCCAGGAGGCAAAATTACTTGTGGAGGTTTGATTTTTTTGAGAGGGGCGAAAAATTTGATCTGTCCAGATTGAGTGATTCCAGAGGCAGAGGGAGCAGCTTAGATTTTTTGTTGAGAAGATCTATATCTGGAAGCAGTGGTTTTTGCAGCAGTTTGCTAGAGCAGAGCCAACATCGGGTGGAAGGAAGAAGAGCACACACAGGGAAAAATTTCCTCAGGGAACTTCTAGTCTCAAGAAGTTCAATTTTTTGTTGCAAATCAATAGTCTCTGTGAGCAGATCTTCTCACTGCAGAAGGGAGTGTGAATAACAGAGCAGCAACTGAGCATAAGGGAAGAGGATATTTTCGACATTTTGTTGAGATGGCCACTGCTAGGCTTTGTGATCGGGACAAGTTGGATGGAGCTTCCAACTATGTCATCTGGAAGGCAAGGATGTCCTTCCTTCAACATGATTTTAGCCTGAAAATGTATATAGACATAGTGGTAGCAGTTCCCACGGATGCGGATCAGCTGAAAGAGTACAGAAAGGAGATGGTGCGGGCAAAGAGGTTGATCCTAGACGGAGTCTGAGATCATATTGTCTCACATATAGTGGGCAAAGGAACGACCAAAGAGATGTGGGAGACTCTCTCCACGCTATACCAAGGTACTTCTAAGCAGCGAAAGATGTACTTAGAGGAGAAGCTGAGATGCATCAGGATGCAGAAGGGGGAAGGCATAGATCCCTTCCTCACCAGGATTTAGGAGGTCTGAGACCAGTTGTCAGTTGTTGGGGCAGTGCCTCAACCCACAGAGCTAGTGCGATTGGCACTCAACAGTGTCTCAAAGGAGTGGCAGGTATTTGTCCAAAGTATCTTGGGTAGAGATACCTTGCCAAGGTGGGATAGGATGTGGGTTGATTTGCAGTAGGAGGAGTTGAGACGAGCTTTATTAAAGAGCTCCATTAGTGGCAGCAGCAGCGGATCGAAGCAAGTGAAGGAGGAGGAGAATGTGGCCCTCGCATCTAAGGGTCCTAGTCAGGGACAGGGGGAGCAGAGGAAGAAGAAGAAGGACCTGTCGAAGGTCAAGTGCTTCAGATGTGGTGAGCTTGGTCACTATAGTACCCAGTGTCCTCTCAGGAAGAAGGAAAAGGAGGAGAAGCATGACCAGTAGGAAACTTCAACAAAAATCGATAGGCTTTCCTCCACGCTGGAGGAAGACTTCGCCATGTTTGTTGATATACGTCTAGGAGCCCCAGAGCACTACAGATGGGCAGGATCCTTGAGGAGTCCAACTCATAGATCAATACCTTGCTATGGGGGCGCACATTATTCAGTAGTTGTATGGATCAGTGACAATTACTGCAGTTAGATGCTAGAGTGACAGTTGCAGAGACTAGTAGCAGTCAGATGTTGGGGAGCGCACTGCAAAGTTGGCAGCAGTGCAGTTGTCACACGTAGAGTTAGCAGCAATGCAGATTCCTCAATGACACTGTAGATACTAGCAGCAGCCAAAGAATCGGGTGATAGATGCATTATACGGATCGCAGTAGATTCAATATTTTGGATAATTTTTAGTTGCAGAGGTTGCAGTTGCAATAGCAACAGATGAGAGGGACTTGTAGTGCACATGCAGTGTTGGCACCAGTCTTAGAAACAACACAGATGCATCGTATATCAGAGTTGCACAATGTTGGCTGGGAAGAATGGCTAGGCATCAGTAGCATGACTGGAGATGATGTAGAGATAGGGTGTTGCTACAGGGTGTGCAATAGCGCTAGAACACACTCCTTGCTAAGAGGGAGTGTTAGTTTTTGTAGCATTGGATGTATTCTAGCCTTGAATATTTGTGGAGATGCTAGAATACATGAGATATGCAAAACCCAGAAATTGTTTCTGGAAATTCCGCTTACAAATGACTTAATTAGATTATTAACTAGTTTTTAAATATTTCCTAAATCTAAACTTAGGGAATATGGTTAATTAATCAATTTTAATCAAGTCAAGGTATGAATGGTCTAGAAACCCACATAGAACGATCCAGAGATGATCCTAGCCATTGATTAAGTTTTAATCTTGGTCATTGGTGCTCCAACAAAGGATTATAAGCGGAGGTCAATGTGGTGATGGAGAAGACACTTGAGCATTTCGATTTCATGAGCAGATCGATTTCTTGAGTAGCAACAGTCAATTTCTAGAGAGAGCCTATGATGGAAGCAGTGAGAGAGGGGCAGAGATAGTGAAGCCGTAGGAAGGTTTCCAGATCTGGTGAGTGCATTTGCAGAGAGGTTGACACTGGGGCAACGCAGTAGCCTCTAGAGGTAAAGTCGATTTGCTCAGACAGATTGACATTTTCAATTCAAGAGGCTAAGAAGGAATCCCAAAGTGCGGAGAAGCGTCTTTTCGGTTAGGAGAAGGTAAAATGACTTCGTCAAAGTCCAGTCTGAGGCTAGACGTCTAGCGCAGAGGCTTAGAGGGCCGAAATTCTAAAGGCAAGTTGTGCCAAGAGATTTCCTATGGGGTGAGGAAAACTCCTCTCCATATTTTTGAGAGTATTTCTCTGTAGGATTACCAGTTTCGGCATCCAGTTGTAATCAGATTATTTCACTACTGCATAATAATTAAACCCTCAGTTGTTGCACTGGTTTTCCCAAGTTGGGTTTTTCCGGGGACATTTGTCCAAAAATAATTGTGTTAATTTTATGTGTGTGTGCTAGCATTTCTTCCAACATTTATTCTTCTGTAGTTTTATTTGTGTAGATTGCAGTGTTATTTATTCAGTATTTGTCGTAGCAAACAACAAATAAATTGTTAAATTAAATTAACAATTAGGAGAATAATTTCCAGTTGCTGCAATAGGATTCCAGTTTTGGAATTTTTACACTGTTGACTGATTCTGATCACCTGCAAGCATCTCACGAGATCTCCTGAAAGCTCGATCCTCCATGAACTTCACGTCTCAACTTACTACAATCTTCCTATTGCTAGGAATGTAGATTTTGCATGCCTTTGAGGTTTCATTGTACCCAATCCAGAACCCATTTTGGTTATTTTATCATCTAGCACATAGCAATAAGCAATGCTACCAAAAATTATGAAGTGGCTAACTTCTGGCTTCTTCCCCGTGAAGACTCTTTCTGGAATTTTCTTCCCCAATGCTTTATGAGGAGTCTTGTTCTAAATGTATATTGTTGTGTTACATGCTTCTACCCATACAAATCTGGGTAGATCCTGGTCATATAACATAGCCTTTGCAGCTCAAACAATGGTTCTATTTTTCTGCTCTGTTAGACCATTCTATTGTGGATTATATGGAGTTGTCCATTCTCTCTTGATGCCTTCCTTTGCATGGAAATCTGTGAAGTCCTTATCAATATATTCTCCACCATTATCTCAGTGAAGCACCTTGATCTTCTTCCCTGTCGCATTCTCCATGGGAGCTTTAAACTCTCTGAAACGATTGAATACCTCATCCTTGGTCTTCAAGAAGTAGATACAGGTTTTCCTGGAATGGTCATCAATAAGAGACCGAAAATGTCCCAAAATGGGCTTGCCAATTTGTTTTCAGCCTCCTCTTTGAGATCTTCGAAATGAGGGATTATGATGGCCAAACGAAGATCATATGCCAAAGTTACAACCTTGGGAAGTTGATGTATCAATTTACCCAAATGGGACCCACAGTTTTGGCGCTTCATCTCCTAGGGTTAGGTTTTTGGATTCTTAGGGTTTTCCATTGTTTTTCAATAATAAATAGGCCTTTGAGCATCATTGTAACATAGTTCAGAGGCATGTAGCTGCCACATCTCTTCTTCGAAATAAGCTACCATCGCCCAAGCTAGTTTATTTCCATTCTACTTGTAAGCATATTTCAGTATTTTGATATTAATGAAATGAAGTGTTATTTCTACTTCATTTATGTATTTACAGTTATATGTATAATTTGTTGCGTTCCTGTTTAAGTTCAAATCAAACTTTCACTTTGATCTTTCTTTCATCTCCATATTTTTCTTCAAAGGCGTCAATGATTGGTTCTAGAGAATCAAAATCGTTAGCAGGTAAGTCTATGAACCAATCCATAGGATCACCATCTAACGAAAAGATGAAAAGTCTCATTTTAATATCGTCATGGTTAATATCATGGCACCATTTTCTCACACAAAAGTGGAAATTCCTAAGGTGAGTTTTAGTACTAAAGGCATTGTTACCTAGAAAACTAGGCAACTCTTCAATAGCTTCAATGGATTCATCCAGAATAAAATTCGGATAGCCTGGAATGTTAGTAAAATCACAAGGGGCGAATAAATCATTCATGATGTCATGCTCACTTGACCCTGAAAGAGAAAATAGATACTAGAGAGAGGCTCCTATACAAGATTAGCAAAAATTCTATGAGAAGAAGGCTTCAAGCAGAAATCCTTGCAGAAAATGAAATAAGTGGAGTCGCCACTTGAACAAGAATCTAAATCTAAAATCCAGCATGCAAAAGCCAAAAGTTAGTCATATTCCAAGTATAAGAGGACTTGTCCCTAGCAACAACGCCAAAAGAATGTTGTTTCCATCTTTCACAAACCTTTGAATTCCCATCAATTTGCCTTGTCACCTGGTTGACTTATTCTGACTTTGGAGAAAATTATGAATTTGTTCAATTATTGAGTTTTTTTGAATCTTTTCCTCATTTTTCCCACTAAAATTAGAAAAAGTGGCTTTTGAGGGACTATAACTCATTTTTTTTACCATCAAAGTGGGTCCTAAGTTAATGTTGGGCCTCTGAGTATGAATTTCGAGTAGTCACACACCCCAAACATTTCCTAAGGCCACTATTTACATCATTACATAGAAATTAATTAAAAAATTTCATTTTTCAAGAAGCTTTTAATTATTAAAAAATCATAGTTAGACCTAGAAAAAATCTACGAAGTTTCAGAGATGAGATATCATGGTAATATACATTGACTCCAGACACTAACATGCATTAGGGTCTCAACATTCAAACCGTCACCTCAACTTTGGGGTAATGCAGTGGGTGAAAAAGCCTAGAAAATTATTCACCGCTAAAACGCCAGAATAATTAACCAAGTAAAAAAAAACTCTCCAAGGTGTACTAGCTTGCTGATCAAGTCCCAACACGCTAGGCCTGTTACATGGATTTATTGATCGTGCTAATGACATTTATACAATATCCCCGCAGGGCCGTGGAATCTAAGGAGTGAAGAAAAGAATGAGAAGAAGAAGCAAGAGTTTAAAAACTTTGATGATAATAAGAAATTTGATGGCACATTGAAGCCTCTGACATATCCTTGGTCATGGAGTCTTCAAAAAATTCCAGGTGCAACTTCAGTGGTCAAAAGGTCCACATTTTTTTCCATTGGGTCCACAAGGAGTTAGCCTCCCCCTCCCCTTGTCCTCACTTTGGGTCGAGCTTGGAATGTTGCCCTGGAAGCTGATGCAACAAAAATGAAAGTTAAGAGCATAATTTGGCCACTTACAACAAGAAATGTACCATAAAATGCAAAAGATGGTTGGGACATGAAAATTTAGCATGTGGGAAAAATCCAAACATCAGCTCTACCCCCTATCATGGCCACCACTGTGGTTCCTATGGACCCTATTTGATCCCCTTGCATCATTAAGGAACCCAAGATTGTCCAAAGCCCTAGAGGAACTGCCCAACCTTAAGGGGGTAACTAATGTACAACGATTGCTCCTTCCTACATCTATACATCCATGTCTGAGCTTCCATTTATAGCTACCCTTGTACCATGGCATGTGGCTTGGAGCCTTCCCTGTTGCCCCACTCCATTCCATCATTATTTCATGTGACACATGCCATCTAACGGACGTACCATGGACCTATCATTCCCTTAGAGGTTGAAGCCACCTAATAGGGTCCTTGATTAACCTCCCTCTTGAACCTAGGGACTCCTGTACATTCTAAAGCCCATTATGGAAGGGCATGCCACTATGAAGTGCCCACTTGGTTCCAAGGTTTCTAAGCTCATTTGCACTAATGAATTGTTATACTAGAAGTCGAGCAGACACAGTGGATTTTATATGGGATTCCAGATGGGTCTTCATCTTGGGGTTTGGTCTCCCTATATAGGGTCTGATGAGCCCCAAATTTTGGTAACAATTTGGGCTCATTTGGCCTACTTACCTTGCTCAACCCTTCATTTTTTATCACTTATGCATCATTTCTTAGTATATTCGTGTTATTTGTAGGAAGAAGGGTAGTCATTATGCCTATGTGACTAATACATGATGATTTCAGGTTTTTTGGCATTAAATGGAGCAAAAACTACGCAAATGGAGACAAGGAGACAGCCAAGGTGGCATTGCGGGTTTATAGGGGGGTTGTCCACAGCCTTGAATGACCTTCCTCGTGATCTCCACCCCAACTCCGAGCTCCAACAGCTATCACCACCGAGCTAGAAGGCAGCCAACGGATTCTACAGGAACAACAGTTTACTTTTAGTTGGACAACCAAGCTCCACTAATTGAGGAGGCCAGCTTGGCCCTCATCATGTATAAATATTGAAGTTGTAGCCTTCGATAAAGACTCTTGAACCTTTGTTGTAGATTTTGAATTACGAGCTGTAGCTCTATTTTTAGCTCTTTGTAAGCCAATTTTGGCATATTGTTAGACTCATGATTATGATCTTTTAATAAAAGGCAGGCAGATTTGGATTCAATTCTGAGTTCTTAGAGGAGCTATAGCTCTCAGGTTAGGGCCCAACCTGAGAGCAATAGACCTCCTTTTCTTTGTATTGTTACTTGTCTTTCTTTTATCATTGCATTTCTTTCCTTTACATGCACTTGGAAAACACAGTTTGCTGAGTTGACTGTTTCGGTTTGGTTATGTAGGTTAGTTTCATGAATGCAGTTGTTTCAGTAGTTCAGCATTAGCGTAGGGAGATTGAAGTTACGTTGAGTTCAAAAAAGGGTTGAATGCATGCTCACTTTCACCTCTGTTTGGGGACCGGAAGTGTAGACCGTGCCAACTGCCAAAAACACTGTTTTAACATATGCATGCAAGTATTGATGTAATGTTTTCGGTTGAAGAATTGTCCATACGATTATATCTTGAGTAATGACTCTTTGGTTCAGCATCATGCACGGTTTCCCTTCAACTTACATTGTTGTTCTTTGATTTCTAATAAAACAGTTAGAATAGGTTGGTGAACTTTTGCATCACATGCAAGATAAGGGTGATTTGTTTCATTTACACTGCGCAGCACCACTCCATCGTGTTCTTATCCTTCTAAACCGTGCCTAAGCCACCTACTCATCCTCTGTTTAGCTCATTTGCCTTCCAACCCTTCTATTATCCACGTTGCCTCAACTTTTCGGCCTTCCATTGCCTCTACCCTTCTATCGACCAACCAGCTCTATCCCCTCTCTCTCCATCTCATCTCTCTGTCCATAGGCCATCTCAAGCTCCTCTTTCATCTTACCCATCCATCCATACAGCTCCTTCACTCCTCCATCACCTAAAACTCCGACTGCAGAACATCCTGTAGAAGTTAGCAGACTTCCTGTAGAAATCCCGAGCTTCCTGTAGGATCCCCTACAAACATCCTGTAGAAGCCTGCAAACACGGTTGCCAAGCACCTGAACGTTGTGGACTTCTGTGGAATGATGTGAGGGATCCCCTGGAACCTATCAGAGTCCTCCTGACCGTTCCCAAGCCTTCCTTCCCTTTGAACTACCCCTGCATAGTCAAGACCCAATAAGAAGCACAATCATAACAACTCCACCCACTTGAGCAAAAATACAAAAAAACGTGTTCTCTTCAATAGAAGTAGTTTAAATTCATGCATCTCATCTCACTAGAAGTAATGGCATCATTTCTAGAAGTTGCATTCCCACCATTGCATCATAAGGATTAAGCTAGTGAGATTAGGGTTTACTAGGGTTTCCATGTTTGGTTGGCTTTCAGTTCATTCTTGCAAAGTAGGTTAACTTCCTTTGAGATAGCCTTCGTTCATCATTTAGAAAGCTTCTTCTGAGAACATATAGAAGTTGGCTTGAGCCCTAGCGGACTTGTGCCAGCTGACCAAGTGACAGCTGCGACAAGAGCTAGTACTTGTGCATACAGCACCGTCGCTTCCAAGTTTGTTACGAACTACCGGGTTGATAAAATTAGAGAAGGAAGCTCCAGGAGTTGTAGCATTATTGCTACAATACTGGAGCCCACCATCTTTTTGGCACCGTTGCCGGGGAAGCGTTAGAGTATTAGTAATTGTTGCTTTTCTTCTGTTTTCTTACTCTTGCTTTCTGCCAAGTAGTTTATTTCATTTCCATTCTGCAAAAGTAACATAGACATTTCCTGCTTTCATAGATTAGCATTTCAATTCCACAATTTCAATTTTGCAAGCATAGATTAGCCTTTCAATTCTGCAAGCGTAGACTAGCATTTCCATTCCTGCAATTCCATTTGAGAAAAGTAGATTAGTCCTTTCCTGCTTTCATTTCAATTCTGCATTTTTATTTCAGCAAGATAGTTAGTTGTAGATCAATTTGTTTCAGTTTTGTAGGTACCAAAGAAAAAAACAAAAGCAATCAAAAAGTCTTTCCATTTCATGCCTCGTAGGAATCGAGATAAAACAGGCAATTCCTACCCAACACCCCCACCACATCAATGAGTCACCCTTCTCTCTTCTTCGGTGACAGTGATCCAGAAGAACCTATAGGTGAACCTCTTGAGATATACGAAGATCCTATAGCAGAAGAAGAATTAGAGACCATCCCATCTGAAGCTATGGCTGACAATAGAAGAGAAGATGAGAGAATAGAAGGTGCCTTCCCCATCCGAGAAACCAATGGAGACATGAAAATGAAAAACATTAGCCCCTCCGCTCTGCCTCACTTCCATGGACTGACTACTGAAGATCCTGATACCTTCCTGTTTGAGTTTGCTGTCCTTTGTAGAACCTATGACTATACTGAAGATGAGCAGACGCTGAAACTCTTCCCTTCAACTCTTAAGGATGCAGCATTACGCTGGTTTATGGGCTTACCTGGGAATAGTATCACCACTTGGGCTCAGATGCAGCAAGCTTTCAATACCAAGTACCGGGACTACTGTAGGTCCAAGGAAACCAAGGGAGAAATCTTTCGGATGACCATGGGAAATGATGAGTCCTTAGAGGATTATGAGGAGAGATTCCAACTTAGCTATAAGCGGGCCAGGTGCACACTTGACCCTGAATCCCTCAAGTTGGTCCTGCTCCGAGGAGTCCCTGAAGACCTTTTAGATACCCTTCACATGTTAGCTAGGGGAGATATTTACCAACTGCCTTATGAGGACATCAAGACTGTGTTCAGAAACCACTCTAGGGCAGCCCGGAAACGAGGTAGAGGAAACCTCCTC